>JBBDGP010000259.1:600000-857500 GCA_037952835.1 Lithobates septentrionalis
CACATATGCATCCATGGTGCACCCCCCGTTTTGTGTGCTGACAATGTGCTCACTGCATACACCCAGCACACTGGTTGAGCTGCGGGCACAAGCCGGCATGGACCCACCCCCCCCAATGAGGAATTATCTTGTAACTTTGGCTCATAGTACTTCTAGACGGGGAGGTGTTTGGGTACTTCTGAACTGAGAGGTGCTTCGGTTCGGGGGGGGGCGGGGTTATGGGTTTTAACCTTTTCCCACCATCTAATGCATATGGGCTGCAGGAGGGCGGCTGGGCCTTATTGCCCACATGGTGCACATTTGCGTCCATGGTGCACCATTGTTGTGCGCTTAGGCTGGCTATAGACCAGTGGCGGCCAGTCCATTAGGGGTGCCCGGGAGCCACCCCCCCCCCTATCCTCTCCACCCCC
This sequence comes from Lithobates septentrionalis, assembly GCA_037952835.1. Taxonomy (NCBI): domain Eukaryota; kingdom Metazoa; phylum Chordata; class Amphibia; order Anura; family Ranidae; genus Lithobates; species Lithobates septentrionalis. The sequence goes on from JBBDGP010000259.1 coordinate 600,411, forward strand.
TATATGCATGGCATGAATCTGTCCACAGCTACCCTATTCATGTGTCCGGCCCCCTTCGGCTCACGGGGCATATGAATTAGAGCGGCCAGGTTTTTTTTTTTTTTTTGAAGAACCTGATTAGAGCCATAATCAGAGCATTGCGTCTGGAGCCCACCCAGGTGTGTTGCAAGAGCGAACGAAAAAATTTGCTGTTGCAACACTGATCCTCCTCCTGGCCAATCGGGAAGCAGGTATGAAACCTGTTTCCCGATTGGCCAAAATGTCAGGCGATTCTGTTGGACGCCTAGCGCCAGGAGGAGGAGACACTGAGGAAGCTGCTCTAGGAGAGGTCACCGGAGCAGCTTTCCCGAGCCCGCCAGGCCCACATCCAAGGTAAGGACAGCGGGTGGTGGTGGAGGGGGGCTGTGTTAGTGCCACGGGAAGGGGGGTGTAGTGCCGCTCCACCAGTGGCTCGGGGGGGGGGGGGTTGTTTGCCGCCCCCCCAAAAAAAACCCCATCAGCCGCCACTGCTGTAGAAGGTTTTAATCTCGACTGGTTCAGCAGGTACCAGCCCAGATTCAAACAATCTTTGGGCAGGCTGACTGTACCGAAGTCAATCCATTCATCGACTTTGGTACAACCAGCATGTTGGATGTTTCATGCGATTATTTCCAGCATCTATAGCCGCTAGCAATATTCACTGTGTGTTCTCCCAGCAGGGATGGCTCTCCGCAGGGGAACAAAGAAGGTATTCTGGTGAGTCAATACCTAGCGAGCATAAAGCTTCATTAAAGGCACTTGGGGCAAGCAAGTGGCCAACTTAGTCTATAAAGTTCCTAAGTTTATACACATCAAAGGGAGCTAAAAAGATGTGCACCAGCGGCTGCTCTCCTCAGAGTCTTGCCAGCTATGTGTAGATAAACTATAAGAGAAGAAAGGGGGAAGCGCTACCTAAGTGCAGATTTAAAGTAGGCTGGTTTATTCACAAAGGGTTAAAAACTCTCATCTGATGAAGATGTAATGTCAGTCGCTCCCCTTTGTCCCGCAGGTACCACCAGTAGACTTCCCTGACAGCCGTGGATGTGAAAGAACAGGTTAAGAATCCCGTAGATCCCAGAAAGTTCACGCCACCCAGAGTGGAACGCACAGGTGGATGTGACGCCCCCCAGAGTGAAACGCACAGGCGAATGTGACGCCTCCCAGAGTGGAACGTACAGGCGGATGTGACGCCACCCAGAGTGGAACGCACAGGTGGATGTGACGCCACCCAGAGTGGAACGCACAGGCGAATGTGACGCCTCCCAGAGTGGAACGTACAGGCGGATGTGACGCCACCCAGAGTGGAACGCACAGGTGGATGTGACGCCACCCAGAGTGGAACGCACAGGTGGAGTGACGCCACCCAGAGTGGAACGCACAGGTGGATGTGACGCCACCCAGAGTGGAACGCACAGGTGGATGTGACGCCACCCAGAGTGGAACGCACAGGTGGATGTGACGCCACCCAGAGTGGAACGCACAGGTGGATGTGACGCCACCCAGAGTGGAACGCACAGGTGGATGTGACGCCACCCAGAGTGGAACGCACAGGTGGATGTGACGCCACCCAGAGTGGAACGCACAGGTGGATGTGACGCCACCCAGAGTGGAACGCACAGGTGGATGTGACGCCACCGGAAGAGTAGGAGGACCAGGCGAGTGCCAGGCCACTCTTTTTTTTTTTACACTTTGTGAACAAACCAGCCTACTTTAAACCTACACTTAGGTGGCGCTTCCTCCTTTCTTCTCTTGCTGGGAGAACACAATAGCTCCGCGGGAGGCATTCCCCCATCAACACTCACTGCGTTGATAGGGGAATTAAGCGATTTTCTTTACTGCAACTAGAAAATTGCACCACCTACGGCCTGCCTATACTGCACGCTCCCAGCACACGGACCCTTAATAATCGGAAACTGGTGGGAAGGGCTCCTGATGATGATGTGACCATCGCAGCACCACATCATCAGCCTCCCATCGTTCAGTGTCACACAAGAGCTCATGATCAGCCTTCCGCCTCCCATCAGTCAGAACCATTTAAAGGGCCAGTTTTGGGTGTTGGCAAAGGGGTTCAAAAAGTAACTAGAGTTATCCTTTATTAAAAATAAGAGACCAGGCACACATACCTTCTTCTGTGATTATATCATATAGCTGTGCCCAGCTGTTATCTAGGAACCTTTGCCGGCTTTATATTGGGGTAGAGAACAGAGCCGACACTTTACTGCCCCCAACCAGCTTATATTTGCCTTGGTATAGCCACAGTCTTCATCGTAGACCACACAACACTTCCCAAAGTGAGGGGCATTACAGGAAGAATGTATATTTTCTCATTCTGCACCGTGAAATGAGTTTACAGACTGTTAACGATCCAGATCACAGTTCCATGTCACCAGTTTCTTTATGATGGCCATCACAGCATGCTGAGTTCACTCTACAGCTGAGACCATTTGTCCATGGTGGTCTCCTGAGACGCAGAAGGCTGCACTTGGGTCTCCATGGATGGTTTTATTTGCCATTTGTAGCAGATTCAGAATATTATTTGCTGCACGAACGCGTTGGAAGACCCCAACCAAAATCATTTACCGTCATCTTGAAAGACTAGTGATGGAGGAGTCAAGAATCTGCGTTTTTAAAGCCATAGTTCTCCAACACCTATCGTAGATTTAGACCTTCTTCTAAATGTACTTTGCCTCTGAAGCCTCTCGTGCTCCAGAGGTTACTGACAGGCGGGGGAGGAAGTAATGCAAAGCCTCCTCCTCGCCTGTTTTTAACCCTATTTTTGTGCATTGCACGCGATTTCTGGGCATTTGCTTAACTTTTCCATTCTTCCACCTTAATGCATAGAATGCAAACCTTAAAGTGGACCTTCAGTCATTTTTTTTTATCCTTGCATCTATTAAATCTTCTGCCCTTGTTGTTGTTTTGACTTTGGATAGTAAAACATTTTTTTTACTGCCAGTAAATCCCTTATACAGCCCACTTCCTGTTTCCTGTCTGGTCATTGGCCTAGGCTTATGACATCATACACAGCTCTCTCTCTCCGAGAGTTTGCCAGGAAGGGAGGGGGGGTGTCATAAGAGGGCCAATGGGAGCTGCAGAGCTGGAGGTGTGGAAGGGTTTACAACAACTTTAAAGTGGAACTTCAGTCATTTTTTCATCTATCCATCTATTAAATCTTCTGCCCTTGTTGTTGTTTTAACTTTGGATAGTAAAATTTTTTTTTACTGCCAGAAAATCCCTTATACAGCCCACTTCCTGTTTCTTGTCTGGTCATTGGCCTAGGTTTATGACATCATGCACAGCTCTCTCTCTCTCACAAGAGTTTGCCAGGAAGGGAGGGGGGATGAGTCATAAGAGGGCCAATGAGAGCTGCAGACCTGGAGGTGTGCCTCTGTGTAAACCCAGGCAGTGAACAGGTAGCAGCTTCAACTGCCCACAGTTAAAATGGCTGCAGCCAGACTTAGTGGAGGGAGATTTCTGCAGCATATTTGGTGAGTACAGAATCACAGTATATATAAAATAATATGCAAAGTGGTTGGAGGGAAGCTTCAGAAGATGTTTTTATTACAAATTATGTGAGCAGACTGCAGTTCCTCTTTAAGACTTTACAACCACTTTGTAAACCCACATTTGTAAGTTTCACCTATAGGTAGTGGAAATATCTCCTAAACGTGCGCCGTTTAGAAGATATTCCCTATATACTGCGCTGATGATGTCATCGGTGCATGCGCTGCAAAGAGACAGACCTCCGTGCTGTTTCTTCACTCGTATGTGCCGTGACTGACGGCTCCCACGTGCATCCTCGGCCCCCCGGGAAGGAAGAGGGCAGAAGATGGATGCGGCCACCAGCGGGGCCACCGCAGGCTTCGTTTGTAGGTTGGTGGCACATAATGGGCTAGTATGCGATGCTTTTACTTTGCAGGGGAACAAAGAATAAGTAAAACTCATCAGGGTTTACTTCCTCTTTAATGCAAGTAGTGTTTACTTACCAAAGGCAAATAGGCTGTTCACTTTGCAAGGGAATTTCCCCCAGAGCTTAGTGAATGAGGTGAATAGTATTACTTCCGTCCCAAATGAACCACTTAACCACTTCAGCCCCGGAAGGATTTACCCCCTTCCTGACCAGAGCACTTTTTACAATTCGGCACTGCGTCGCTTTAACTGCTAATTGCGCGGTCATGCAATGCTGTACCCAAACGAAATTTGCGTCCTTTTCTTCCCACAAATAGAGCTTTCTTTTGATGGTATTTGATCACCTCTGCCGTTTTTATTTTTTGCGCTATACACGGAAAAAGACCGAAAATTTTGAAAAAAAATGATATTTTCTACTTTTTGTTCTAAAAAAAATCCAATAAACTCAATTTTAGTCATACATTTAGGCCAAAATGTATTCGGCCACATGTCTTTGGTAAAAAAAATGTCAATAAGTGTATATTTATTGGTTTGCGCAAAAGTTATAGCGTCTACAAACTAGGGTACATTTTCTGGAATTTACACAGCCTTTAATTTATGACTGCCTATGTCGATTCTTGAGGTGCTAAAATGGCAGGGCAGTACAAAACCCCCACAAATGACCCCATTTTGGAAAGTAGACACCCCAAGGAATTTGCTGAGAGGCATGTTGAGCCCATTGAATATTCATTTTTTTTGTCCCAAGTGATTGAATAATGACAAAAAAAAAAAAAAAAAAAAAAATTACAAAAAGTTGTCACTAAATGATATATTGCTCACACAGGCCATGGGCATATGTGGAATTGCACCCCAAAATACATTTAGCTGCTTCTCCTGAGTACGGGGATACCACATGTGTGGGACTTTTTAGGAGCCTAGCCGCGTACGGGACCCCGAAAACCAAGCACTGCCTTCAGGATTTCTAAGGGCGTACATTTTTGATTTTACTCCTCACTGCCTATCACAGTTTCGGAGGCCATGGAATGCCCAGGTGGCACAAACCCCCCCCAAATGACCCCATTTTGGAAAGTAGACACCCCAAGCTATTTGCTGAGAGGCATGGTGAGTATTTTGCAGCTCTCATTTGTTTTTGAAAATAAAGAAAGACGAGAAAAAAAAATTTTTTTTTTCTTTTTTCAATTTTCAAAACTTTGTGACAAAAAGTGAGGTCTGCAAAATACTCACTATACCTCTCATCAAATAGCTTGGGGTGTCTACTTTCCAAAATGGGGTCATTTGGGGTTTTTTTTTGCCACCTGGGCATTCCATGGCCCCCGAAACTGTGATAGGCGGTGAAGAGTGAAATCAAAAATTTACGGCCTTAGAAAGCCTGAAGGCGGTGCTTGGTTTTCGGGGTCCCGTACGCGGCTAGGCTCCCAAAAAGTCTCACACATGTGGTATCCCCGTACTCAGGAGAAGCAGCAGAATGTATTTTGGGGTGTAATTTCACATATTCCCATGGCATGTTTGAGCAATATATCATTTAGTGACAACTTTGCGCAAAAAAAAATAAAAAAAATAAAAAATTGTCTCTTTCCCGCAACTTGTGTCACAATATAAATTATTCCATGGACTCAACATGACTCTCAGCAAATAGCTTGGGGTGTCTACTTTCCAAAATGGGGTCATTTGGGGGGGGTTTGAACTGTCCTGGCATTTTATGCACAACATCTAGAAGCTTATGTCACACATCACCCACTCTTCTAACCACTTGAAGACAAAGCCCTTTCTGACACTTATTGTTTACATAAAAAAATAATTTTTTTTTGCAAGAAAATTACTTTGAACCCCCAAACATTATATATTTTTTTTAAAGCAAATGCCCTACAGATTAAAATGGTGGGTGTTTCATTTTTTTTTTTCACACAGTATTTGCGCAGCGATTTTTCAAACGCATTTTTTGAGGAAAAAACACACTTTTTTACATTTTAATGCACTAAAACACACTATATTGCCCAAATGTTTGATGAGATAAAAAAGATGATCTTAGGCCGAGTACATAGATACCAAACATGACATGCTTTAAAATTGCGCACAAACGTGCAGTGGCGACAAACTAAATACATTTTTAAAAGCCTTTAAAAGCCTTTACAGGTTACCACTTTAGATTTACAGAGGAGGTCTACTGCTAAAATTACTGCCCTCGATCTGACCTTCGCGGCGATACCTCACATGCATGGTGCAATTGCTGTTTACATTTGACGCCAGACCAACGCTTGCGTTCACCTTAGCGCGAGAGCAGGGGGGACAGGGGTGCTTTTTTTTTTTTTTTTTTTTTTTTTCTTTATTATTATTATTTTTTTATCTTATTTTTAAACTGTTCCTTTCATTTTTTTTTTTTTTTAAATCATTTTTATTGTTATCTCAGGGAATGTAAATATCCCCTATGATAGCAATAGGTAGTGACAGGTACTCTTTTTTGCAAAAATTGGGGTCTATTAGACCCTAGATTTCTCCTCTGCCCTCAAAGCATCTGATCACACCAAGATCGGTGTGATAAAATGCTTTCCCAATTTCCCAATGGCGCTGTTTACATCCGGCGAAATCTACGTCATAAAATGCTCGTAGCTTCCGGTTTCTTAGGTCATAGAGATGTTTGGAGCCACTCTGGTCTCTGATCAGCTCTATGGTCAGCTGGCTGAATCACCGGCTGCATTTTCAGGTTCCCTGTTGAGACAGGAGAGCCAGAGAAAAACACGGAAGATGTTGGGGGGGGGGGGCATTCCCTCCCACTGCTTGTAAAAGCAGTCTAGAGGCTAATTAGCCACTAGGATTGCTTTTACATGAAAGCCGACCGCTGGCTGAAAAGAATGATACCAAGATGATACCTAAACCTGCAGGCATCATTCTGGTATAACCACTCAAAGTCGTGAATGGCATACCTGAAGACAAAAAAATGGTTAACAATAAAGCACAGTAAACGGTAAGGTATAAAAAAATTGCATACCTGAAAAGCAAACATGATAAAACATAATAACAATAAAACATTGCAGAATAGAATACAGTAAAAAAGAGCAGAACAATAGAGAGAGAATAGAGAGAGAGAGAACAATAAAACGACAACTATTTTTATTTTATATTTTTGTTTGTGTTTTTTTTTTTTTACACTTTTTTTTGTAACTAACTATAATAACTGTAACCGGTTCCAGGTTCGGGTCTCTCAAAATGCGATGGCATCTTGGGAGACCCTGTGAAAGTGTGCCTAGTCTGTGCAATGTTGTACCCTACGCTAATACTCAACTAGTGCATGGTAGCGTTCAAAACATTCACCAATGCAAAGACCAGGATTGTCAGGACAGGAGGGACAATAATAGCGGGTGTCACGGCTATATCCGCGCTTGCTGCAGACACAACATATTTTTTGGGGGGTTCGCTGGGTAGGGGTACTCGGGAGGACATAAAGAAAATGCCTCTCATGCAGCCGACTGCATTTGGTTGGGGATGTGAATGGGGGAAGTACGGGCGCTGCAGAAGCGGTGGGTTCCCAATTAGGATTGGCGAATGCAGCAGGAAGGGCACTATGGGCATGACGGGCCTGTGTTTGTCTTTTTGGTGGCAGCGGGACACTACTTGTGCTTGCCACCTCACCAGCTTGAACTGCACTTATGGGACTCGCCACGTCACCAAGTGTTACTGCAGTGCTGGTTTGACTACGACCGGGGTGACAGTGATCGATCGATACTGCACTTGGGTGGGCTGGGCCGGGCCGGGCGGAGGGGCAAAACGCAGGTGCTAGCAGGTATCTGGGCTGATCCCGCTAACACTGCGTTTTTGGGAACCCTAAACTGCTGGGGACGCTAGTATAGATCTGATCGGATCAGATATTGATCCGATCAGATACTATACCACTAAGGGAGGTGTATGGTGCGTGTACGGTGCGTGCGTGGGTGTTCGCGGTACTGGCGCTAATCTGACGCTGCCTGGGGCAACGCATATCACCGCCGGGCGATCAGGGGGCTAAACCTTTATTCGGTAATAAACGGCGGGTGCCCTGACACTATAAAAAATAAACTAACTAACCAGCGTCACCCGTAACAGTTATACGGTGATCAGTGGTGAAAGGGTTAACTAGGGGGCAATCAAGGGGTTAAAACATTTATTAGATAGTATATGGGGGTCCCTGTCGCTATAAAACACTGACGGCGAACCTAAATATTTACGTCCCTAACTAGCGTCACCAGTGACACTAATACAGCGATCAGAAAAATGATCGCTTAGCGACACTGGCGACAGGGGGTGATCAAGGGGTTAAAACTTTATTAGGGGGGGTACTGGCGCTAATCTGACGCTGCCTGGGGCGACGCATATCACCGCCGGGCGATCAGGGGGCTAAACCTTTATTCGGTAATAAACGGCGGGTGCCCTGACACTATAAAAAATAAACGAACTAACCAGCGTCACCCGTAACAGTTATACGGTGATCAGTGGTGAAAGGGTTAACTAGGGGGCAATCAAGGGGTTAAAACATTTATTAGATAGTATATGGGGGTCCCTGTCGCTATAAAACACTGACGGCGAACCTAAATATTTACGTCCCTAACTACCGTCACCAGCGACACTAATACAGCGATCAGAAAAATGATCGCTTAGCGACACTGGTGAGGGGGGGTGATCAAGGGGTTAAAACTTTATTAGGGGGGGTAAGGGGGGTACCCTAGACCTACAGGGGGGTTACAGTAACTGTCCTAACACTGCTAACTGTCACAAACTGACACTATGCAGTAATCAGGAAAAAAAAAAAAAAAAAAAAAAAAAAACCTGCTTGGTGTCAGTTTGTGACAGGGGGGGGGGTGATTGGGGGGGGATCGGGGGGCGATCGGGGGGGGATCGGGGGTGTAATGTATGCCTGGCATGTTCTACTGTGTGTGTTTGTGTTGTGCACTTACTTACATGTCATCTCTCCTCGGCGCTGGAACGGAAACTGACAGCCGAGGAGAGATGACATCACATCCTCTGCCTCTGTGTACTATACAGAGGCAGGGGATGTTTGTCAGTGGCTGGGAGCGATCGCGAGGGGGGGGCCACGATCGGATGGTCTCCCCCTCGTCTCTCATCGCTCCCAACCAAATGCCGACCGCAGCTGGCACCGGGGGGGGGTCCGATCGGACCCCCCACCCGCGGGAAGGCAATCACGTTTCAGGTACGTGATTTTGCCTGCCCGTGCCGCTCTGCTCACGTATATAGGCGTGAGGCGGTCGGCAAGTGGTTAAGGACCGAGCCTCTTTCTGAGATTTGTTGTTTACAAGTTAAAAACATTTTTTTTTTGCTAAAAAATGACTTAGAACCCCCAAACATTATCATTTTTTTTTCTAACACCCTAGAGAATAAAATGGCGGTCGTTGCAATACTTTCTGTCACACCGTATTTGCGCAGCTGTCTTACAAGCGCACTTTTTTTGGAAAAAAATACACTTTTTTGAATTAAAAAATAAGACAACAGTAAAGTTAGCCCAATGTTTTTTATATTGTGAAAGCTAATGTTACGCCGAGTAAATTGATACCCAACATGTCACCCTTTAAAATTGCGCCCGCTCGTGGAATGGCGACAAAATTTTACAAAAATCTCCATAGGCGACATTAAAAAAATTCCACAGGTTGCATGTTTTAAGTTACAGAGGAGGTCTAGTGCTAGAATTATTGCTCTCGCTCTACCGGTCGCAGCGATACCTCACATGTGTGGTTTGAACACCGTTTTCATATGCGGGTGCTGCCCACGTATGCGTTCGCTTCTGCACGCGAGCTCGGCGGGACAGGGCACGTTTAAAAAAATAATTTTTTTCTTATTTATTTTACCTTTTATTTTTTATTTTTACACTGTTCTTTTTAGGCTTCATGCACACTGGAGCTCAAAAAAGCTTTTTCTGGACGCCAGATTGCTGGCAGAAAACTCTGGTTGAAAAACGTGCTTTTACCAGCGTTTTGTACTAGCGTTTATGAGCGTTTATGAGCGTTATTTAGCGTTTATGGGCGTTTTTAATAAAAATACACAGAGGACACTCCAAAAATCCCACAATGCATTCCAAACTCCCACAATGCATTGAAAAAAATAGAACGCCGAACGCTAATTAACGCACGTTTATGGGCATTTGGCGTTTTTTTGGGGGTGAAAAACAGCACTTTCTGGCGTTCAGAAAAAAGCCCATAAACTCCGCTGCTCAATCTCATTAAAGCTAAAAAAAACGTCCATGTGTGCAACATTGAGTGGAGTTTATGGGCTTTTAAAAAAAACGCCCAAACTCCAATAAACTGCAGTTTATGAGCTCCAGTGTGCATGGAGCCTTAAAAAAAAAAAAAATAAATAAAATTGTGTAAACATCCCTCGTAATAGAAAAAAAGCATGACAGGACCTCTTAAATGTGAGATCTGGGGGGTCAAAAACTCCCCGGATCTAATATTTACACTAAAATGCAATAAAAAAATAAATAAATAAAAATGTTGTCGTTTGAAAAAATTTAAAAAAAATGTCCCTTTAAGAGCCATGGGCAGAAGTGACGTTATGACGTCGCTTCCGCCCTGCAATGGTATGGAGACGGGTGGGGGGGGGGCCGTCTTCCCCTCACTCGTCTCCATGGCAGGCTAGGGACAGGATCCGATCGCCTCCACCGCTGCCGACGGCTCCGGTAAGCATGGGGGAAGCCAACGGAAAGCAGCCGCCGATAAAAGTGATCTTGTGGCGAATCCGCTGCAGAGACCACTATTATCGGAAACCAGACCACCGGCTGAAGAAGAAGAGCAGCTAGCTGCTGCCATAACAAAGATATCCCTCTTCAAAGTTAGGACGTATATCGGCGTGCGGCGGTCTGGAAGTGGTTAAAAAAAAAAAAAAAAGTTTTATTCTGTAGAGTGTTCAACCTCTAAAGACATTCTTCACCTGCAAGGTCCCCTTTGGAGTGAGGTGGACACTTCAGCAGACACCCAATAAACCCCCCTGAGATCAAGTCCACCTCTTGAAGTCACCCGGGAGGAAGGGCGGTGAACCCGGGAGGAAGTGTAGATGACAGGTTTATGGCTCTGCAGGACAGAAGACCAGCCTGCCCCAGGAACAGATTTAATCTCAGATGACAGGGAAAGGTGACAAATATTTTTAAGGTTGGGAAAAGTATCAAAGTGGAGGAAATTTACGAATAGGTAGATCCTGAGGAATATCAAGGAGGCAATTATGGGATGTTTACACATGATAGAGCCCAGGAAGAGATCAAAGACAAGCAAAGCTGTGGGCAATGACCTGGGATAGATGGGTCAGGGGGTAGAACTAGAATCATTACCTGATATCAGGAACAGTCCTGGAACAGAAGGGAAGCCCTGTGGGGTTTTTTTTTTTTTTGAAGGCCCCGACTCTAACACTGCCAATAACACCCTTCAAATGTCTAGAGATGTTTGAGAATCGTATCTTAATCATGTGAGATAATGTTCTGATCCCCGGAGAAGAGGTGTTCCTGTACAAAGCACACTGCCTCTGAACAATCCTATGGACAAAAAAAAAAACATAATGCCGTATTCACATAGCTCCCAACTTTTTGAGACGGGAACGAGGGACACCTATTAGCAAAAGTATGTAGGCATAGGAAAAAAAACCTTGTCACGCCCCCTTAAAGGAGAAGTATACAAAAAAATTATTAGTCAAACCCAGAAGTACTTTTTTTTATCACTACTATTTCTTTATATTGGCTTTGATAATTTACAAAGGCAGCAATTTAGAAATTGGATGAAAGGTTTAGCGCTGGGAAACACTTTTAGAAAGATAAAAAATGCATTTTATATACAACTATAGAGATCAGACCAAAATGAGGGACAAATGAGGGGGAAAGAGGGACAGAGGGACATTGCTCCAAATCAGGGACAGTCCCTCGAAATCAGGGACAGTCCCTCGAAATCAGGGACAGTCCCTCCAAATCAGGGACAGTCCCTCCAAATCAGGGACAGTCCCTCCAAGTCAGGGACAGTCCCTCGAAATCAGGGACAGTCCCTCCAAATCAGGGACAGTCCCTCCAAATCAGGGACAGTCCCTCGAAATCAGGGACAGTTGGGAGCTATGTATTCATCATTTGACATGATGAAAACTAAGCCCTCCAGTGGCACGTTGTCACCGCTGAAGGAGCTTCTATCTTCACCTGGTCTTCCTTCCGGGTTCACGGGCTTCGGTGATATGAAAGCTACTTGCCAATTAGCCGCCGTCGTTATACGGCGGCAGGTTGGCTCCCCTGCGCGAATTGCTGTAGCTGGTACGGCGGCCGCTTTCAGGGGTATAGGGGGCGCGCGCCCCCGCAGCGCAACCCCGGAGCCAGCGGCCGCGATGTCCGCCGACGACCCGCGATCGCTCCTCAGAGAGCGAGAATGGAGATCTGTCAATGTAAACAGACAGATCCCCGTTCTGACAGGGGAGTAGAGAGAGATCTGCTGTTCTTAGTGATCAGGAACAGGGATCTCTCTCCTCCTCCAGTCAGTCCCCTCCCCCCCCACAGTTAGAAACACCTCCCAGGGAACACACTTAACCCCTTGATCGCCCCCTAGTATTAACCCCTTCCCTACCAGTGACATTTATACAGTATTCAGTGGCTATTTTTAGCTCTGGAATGGTGCCCCAACATTGGTGTCACTGGAAGGAATAATGTCAATGGTCCCAAAAAAGGCGCGAAAGTGTCTGATCTGTCCTCTGCAATGTCGCAGTCCCGCTAAAAATCGCAGATTGCTGCCCCTACTAGTAAAAAATAAATTAATAATAAAAATGCCATAAATCTATCCCCTATTTTGTAGACACGATAACTTTTGCACAAACCAATCAATATACACTTATTGCAAATTTTTTACCAAAAATATGTAGAAGCCTATACTGATAAAGAAATTTTTTTTTTTTTTTTTTTTTTTTTTTTTTAGTTTTATTTGGATATTTATTATAGTAAAAAGTAAAAAAAATTGTTTTTTTTTTTCAAAATTGTCGCTTTTTTTTGTTTAAAGCGCAAAAAATAAAAACCGCAGAGGTGATCAAATACATTAAAAGGGGGATCAACTCCAGAGATAAAACGATAATTCTCCCGCTCTACAAGACTCTGGTCCGCCCGCACCTGGAGTATGCTGTCCAGTTCTGGGCACCAGTCCTCAGGAAGGATGTACTGGAAATGGAGCGAGTACAAAGAAGGGCAACAAAGCTAATAAAGGGTCTGGAGGATCTTAGTTATGAGGAAAGGTTGTGAGCACTGAGCTTATTCTCTCTGGAGAAGAGACGCTTGAGAGGGGATATGATTTCAATATATAAATACCGGACTGGTGACCCCACAATAGGGAAAAAACTTTTTCACGGAAGGGAGTTTAACAAGACTCGTGGCCACTCACTAAAATTAGAAGAAAAGAGGTTTAACCTTAAACTACGTAGAGGGTTCTTTACTGTAAGAGCGGCAAGGATGTGGAATTCCCTTCCACAGGCGGTGGTCTCAGCGGGGAGCATTGATAGCTTCAAGAAACTATTAGATAATCACCTGAATGACCGCAATATACAGGGATATACAATGTAATACTGACATATAATCACACACATAGGTTGGACTTGATGGACTTGTGTCTTTTTTCAACCTCACCTACTATGTATGTAACTATGTAAATACCACTAGGGCTGAAACAACTAATCGATTAATCGACAACTAATCGATTATGAAATTAATCGATTACTATTTTCATAATCGATTAATCGGCCAGTAACATAATGGGGTTAAAAAAAAAAAAAAAAAACTAAAATGAGCCCTTTATAGTACAAAAAGAGCAAATTATCTCTACTGTAAATAAATTTAAATAAATAATTTTAGTTGGTCTACCTGACAGTGGTTTTGGTTTCAACAGAACCCCTCATTTTCCACTTCTTGATTAGAGTTGGAACACTGCTGATTGGCATTCTCAATTCCTTGGATATCTTTTTATATCCCTTTCCTGTTTTATACAGTTCAACTACCTTTTCCCGCAGATCCTTTGACAATTCGATTTGACCCCACTAACGATTAGAAAATTGAACGAACGTTCTTAAAATGACATTTGTCATTTGTCGGGGAAGACATTGTTTTTTTAAATAAAAAATAGATCTCAGTCTGATGATATTTACCAGATTCACCCTTTTAATAGTATATACAGTATATCTCCTCTAATAGTATATACAGTATATCTCCTCTAATAGTATATCTCCTCTAATAGTATATACAGTATATCTCCTCTAATAGTATATACAGTATATCTCCTCTAATAGTATATCTCCTCTAATAGTATATACAGTATATCTCCTCTAATAGTATATACACTAAATCTCTTCTGTTATTCTCAGAGTGGATTAGATATTTTGCTCCCTAACCATATAGTTGGTTATTTATATTTACCACTACATAGAGATATTTAAGAATAAATTGCCTTTTTTTAAAACTTTACATTTTAACTAAATTATACACCACACTTTTTTTTTTTAAGGTTATTAACCGACTAATCGATTAATCGAAACAATAATCGGCCAACTAATCGATTATGACAATAATTGTTAGTTGCAGCCCTAAATACCACCAAAAGAAATCTCCATTTGTGGGGAAAAAAAGACATAAATTTTGTTTGGGTACAACGTCGCATGACCGCGCAATTATTAGTTAAGGTGACGCAGTGCAGAATCGCAAAAAAAAATGACCTGGTCATTAAAGTGGAGGTCCACCCTAAAAAAAAAAAAAATTGCATAAAAAAATTCCTTAAAAAATGGAGGAAAAAATAAATACATTTTTTGACTCACCTGAAATGGCTGTTGCTAGGCAGTCTTCCTAATCTGCCTCTTCCTACGCCGCGGTGATCTTCAGTTTTCTCCTCCCCGCTTTGTCTTCTGGGGAATAGGGCGCGGTGTGTTATGGGAACTGTGTGCGTCCCACAACACATCGCGTCCCTTTTACAAAGAGCTGCGCGACTCGCGCATGCGCAGTAGGAAACGGGCAGTGAAGCCGTAAAGCTCCACTTTCTGTTTCCCTTAGTTAGGATGGCGGTGCCGGGACCCGAGAGCCGAGGGACGGGTCTGCCTCAGGCGGCCGACATCGCGGGCACCCAAGACAGGTAAGTGTGCTTATTTAAAGTCAGCAGCTACAGTGTTTAATTTTTTTTTTTCCTGGCCGGAACCCCGCTTTAAGGGGGCAAATCTGGTCTTTAAAGCGGGGTTCCACCCATTTGAAAGTCAGCAGCTACAAAAAGTGTAGCTGCTGACTTTTAATAATCAGACACTTACCTGTCCCACGGTCCAGTGATATGGGTGCAGGAAGCCCCCGCTCCTCTCCCCCTCCTCTCCGAGGCGCCAGCATTCTAACTGTGGGACAGCCGGGCGCGCACTGCACATGCGCGAGCCGCGCTGCGAATGGCTGGGCAATTTTCTGGGACCTGTGACGTGTCCCAGAAGATTGCAGGGAGGGAGGGGGGGGGGGGGGAGAGGTGAGCTTCCTTCCGGTGCCGGGGAGGAAGTGTGGGAGCTGGGTGCCCGTAAAAACAGGGTACCCGCTCCCCCCCCCCCCCCCCTAAAAAAAATGACATGCCAAATCTGGCATGTCAGGGGGTCATCTGCACTTAAAGCGGAAGTTCCATTTTTGGGTTAAACAAAAAAACGAGACTTTAGTATCGTTTTAATTTTGAGTCAATAGTAAAATAAGTCGCTAACACGAATTCGGGGCGTGGAAGTATAGAGAAAGTCACGCGCTGCGATGGCAACGCCCGAAAACTTCGACTTGTATCAGTCAGGGATTTTTAAAAAACAAACAGCGTTCCACAAATAGACTACAAACAGCCAACATTCTGCTTTGAAAATAAGTGAAATTCCTGAGATACTTTGAAGTTTACAGCTGAGGACGCTTTGAAGTAAAGCACTGTACATATAATCTGTGTATCTTGCATTGTGAGCGGCGGAGGTTGGGAAGTCTCCCGTCTTGTTTTGACGGATTGCTGGCGGAGATCGGCTCTGTGATCTAAGCGGCCATCGCGTGACAGGTAGAATTGTAGATTTGCGGAGGTGGGGGGGGGGGGGGGGGAGGCTTACGACACCTGTTTGGTTATTAGCCATTGTTTGCAAAGCTCAGGAATGAATGTACAGTTACAATCGATGCTTTTGTAGGCCGCTAAGCCTTCACCTTGATTTTAAGGTCAGGTTTCCGGGAAGGGGGGGGGGGGGGAAGTGATTATCTATGGAGGGGAATCGAAGCATCCGCTGTGAAAGTCACATTTTGTAGAGCATCTTGTTTGAAGAAATTAAAGAGTAAACAATTGTATAAAAGGATTGATATCTAAACATAACCTGGTTGGTGCGTCAACCACATGAAAGAGAAATGTCATAGAAGATCTGAGATTGTTGACATCCTCCAAAGGTGTATCCAACGATCACAGGAAACGATTGTGTCACGTGTGGTGCCGTGACTTGGTGGTGATGCACCTGGACCTTTCAGCGCTTGGACTTCACACCACATGGGGTGCTCCATCACCACGGCTTTTGTAAAGGGTCTGTGTTTCCTAAAACCCCAAAATATACTATTAGATAACTATGTTCTGACCGAAAATAAAGTTGGTTCAAGAGCAGAGGTCTCCAAACTGCGGATGTGACCCTTTGCTTGCTTTTTATCTGGCCCTTGGGGCACTATTTCTCCCCCGCTGACATCAATGATGGGGCACTATACCTTCCAGTGACATCAATGATGGGGCACTATTCCTTCCAGTGACATCAATATTGGGGCACTATCCCTTCCAGTGACATCAATGATGGGGCACTATCCTTTCCAGTGACATCAACATTGGGGCACTATCCCTTCCACTGACACCAAAACAGGGCACTATTTCTTTCAGTGACACCAGCAATGGGGCACCATTCCATTCGCTGACATCAACAATGGGGCACTATTGCTCCACTGATACCAACAATGGGGGGACTATTTCTTTCACTGACACCAACAATGGGCCGCTGTTCCTTCTACTGACACTAATGGGGCACTATTCTGTCCACTGACACCAACAATGGGGGACCATTCTGTCCACTGACACCAATAATGGGGCACTATTCCTTCCACTGATGGGGCACTATTACTTCCACTGACACCAGCGATGGAGCACTATTCCTTACAGCAACCCCAACAATGGGGCACCATTCCTTCCACTAACATCAATAATGGGGCATTATTCCTTCCAGTGACACCAATGTCGGGGCACCATTCCTTCTCCTGACATCACTGATGAGGGATTATTCCCTCCAGTGACACCAACAATGGAATATTACTTCCACTGACACCAGCGATGGAGCACTATTCCTTAAAGCAACCCCAACAATGGAGCACCATTCCTTCCACTTACGTCAATGGTGGGGCACCATTCGTTCCATTGACACCAATGATGGTGCACTGTTCCTCCAACTTACCACAGGCCCTATGTAATTTTTTTGACTCTCACTGATCACCAAGCCTGAGGCACTGTTTACTCCCAGTGATAATGGGGCATCGTCTACTTCCACTGGTCACAGTTTGGCCCCCCTAAATTCTGAAGGACAGTCAACCAGCCCTTTGTTTAGAAAGTTTGGAGACCCCCGTTCTAGAGGGTTCGTTGAGTGTTGTTGGTTGAATGAAAAGGAACACTACAAAGTAAAGTTTTCCAGGTCTGGGACAGCCGTAAATTTACTAATGTTTTTGTAAAGTGCAGATTATACATTGGAAAAACAAGAGACATACACTATATTGTCAAAAGTATTGGGACGCCTGCTTTTAGAGGCACATGAACTTTAATGACTGTTAGTTACCACTCTCAGCACTGCCCCCCTTCCTCACTGGAGTGTAGAAGGAGTAGAAGTGCCCTGGCTCAGGCTCTTAGCAGCTCACTGAGAGGCCGAGCCGAGTGTCGGTCTAGGCATGTGGTCGGATCCAGGCCATATGGTCGGGATCTTTCCTAAACCTGGACCGGCTCTGTGCCGGCTGAAAACGGGTCACCAGGAGTGAAGAACGAGCTGCACTCCTGTGATCCCCAGGAGAAGTACAGCCAAACAAGCTTTGGCTGTACTTCTCCTTTAAGGAAGGGACGGGGGGGGGGGGGGGGTGACTGGCGCAAGTTAATGCTATCGGAGGAACTTACATGGGGGGTTGTGGGGGGACAATGTTAAGCAGGAAAGATCTTCTCCTTCAACTGTTCCCTCAGAAAACGGCTTGTGAAAACGGGGGGAGATCATCACCCAATCCGTCCAAAATGGCCGCCATCATCTCATGTGGAGCCTAACCAGCTATGCTTGCAAAAGGTATGGAGGCCCCTGAAATCTCATGTTTATATCCCTGCAGTTTAGAAGGAGGAAAATAAACAGCGCATTGTTACCATCCTTTCTGGCAATTAAAAGACGCCTGGCCTGTAATCTCTGTGCAGTTTAGCAGAATTGATTATCTTTTATCTTTACATACTCCAGAGGAGATGGCTGGTAAACTTTACATTACTGGGAAGCCATCCTCTGTCAAGGTTACGTAGATATGGAAGAGCCTTTGGGAAAGTTTTATAGCTGAGTTCCTCAGAGATAAGGCTGATCTTCAGTAATCAAGGAGCCTAGCACACTCTGAAGTAATTGCTACCCTTCCCCGGGCAAGCTGCAACAAACAAACTCCTAGGAACACAATTTTTGTTTATGAGATAAGAGCTCACCGCCAAAAAAAAAAAAAAAGGTCTACTACTCTGCATGGAGGAGAATATTCTGCCTGCACAGCGTCTCACAAAAATGGAGGTCAGAAGATCCAATGATACAAATTGTTCTGGAGATAAGACGTTGCATGAACACGTTTATTACAACCCACTGGTGAAGGTTTTTGCACCCAGCAGACAACCTTGGCGGCGGCGGGGGGGGGGGGGGGGGGGGGGGCGCTTCTCAGGGGAACAACCGGTGATTTGATGGGAAAATGAATTACCAGCAATCGATTCTTCTACCCTGATCATTCAGACAGGGGTCTCACATCTAGATATACAATTAATTTCCTTGACCAAGTACAAATTGCCAAGGATAATCTCTACAGCAGCCTTTCTCAACCTTTTCAACACAGAGGAACCCGTGAAATAGTTCTCCAGTCTCGGGGAACCCCCGCTAAAAATTTGAAATCTACAACTCCTGATACATCAGTGTGATGGTCAGTGGGAAGAATGGTCCTCACACTTGTGGTCATTGGGAAGAATTACCTCCTTACAGATAGATAAAAAGATCTGTGGTGTCGGTGGGAACTTATCCGAGAGGCAGAAATGGCCCAATGCTGAAGGAACCCCTAGCAACCTCTGGAGGAACCCTGGTTGAGAATCGATGGTCTACAGGAACGTTAAAAAGCCACTCTCGTCTCGCCCATGTAGGGTTCATGTAGGGTTTAAGGGATAATAGCTTTGCAAAGAGGAACCCTCAACCCACAGAAACTCATCTTGCCAGCTCTTCTTTCTCCATCCCATTCTTTGTTCCTCCATTCTCCATCCGAGCCACCACCAAAACCCTCAGCGTCCGGTGTTGGACGCTTGGAGGAGTGGTGGCGTCATTCTCTCTGTCATTTGACGGTGTTGGGGCCTAGCAATGCTGGGCAAGATCTGAGTACTTCATCATAGGTGGAGGTCACATGCTTCCCCATGCTTGGAAACCCTGGGTATTGTCTCCCGCTTTGACGGAGGAAGGAGCGGTGGGGAAGCATGACAAGGTAAGTATTAATGGGTCTGGAGGCCCCTTTGCCAATTTGTCCTGAATGTGCAAGTGGCAGTGTTTGAAGTTAAATGCCCAAAAAAAACTTTTTAGGTCTGAACAGAGTGGGGAAAGGTTAAAGCGCAGTTCCACCCAAAAGTGGAACTTCCGCTCATTGTACTCCTTCCCCCCTCCGGAGTTCCACCCAAAAGTGGAACTTCCGCTCATTGTACTCCTTCCCCCCTCCGGAGTTCCACCCAAAAGTGGAACTTCCGCTCATTGTACTCCTTCCCCCCTCCGGAGTTCCACCCAAAAGTGGAACTTCCGCTCATTGTACTCCTTCCCCCCTCCGGTGCCACATTTGGCACCTTTCGGGGGGGGAGGGGGAGCAGGATACCCATCTTTCACAGGTATGTTGTCCCCAACTCCGGGAGCCTCAGCCGCAGGTATTGATGTCACCGCGGGCTCCCTGCTCCTCCCCCAGCCGCTGGGCTAATAGGAGAAAGAAGTGGCGCCTCGCGCATGCACAGTAGGGTTCCCGGAGTGAAGCCGTAAGGCTACACTGCCGGGTTCCCTTACTCACAATAGAGGCGGCAGCACCCGACAGCTGATGGATACTTCAGCTGCGGTGCCGACATCGCTGGACTCCAGGACAGGTAAGTGTCCGATTATTAAAAGTCAGCAGCTGCAGTATGGGCAGCTGCTGGATTTTAATTTTTGCAGCAATGGGCGGACCTCCGCTTTAAGCTTGTAGGCAGGTGCAGTCTATTTTCTCTACTGCTGGTGGCATCGTCCGCAGCAGCAAAGCAGAAGCAGGAAGGAAGTCGGGGGAATCTAAATCCTCTATAGTTTCCTTGGTCAAAGGGAGGCAGCTATCCGATTGGATGACCTTGGCAGCCATCTTGGGTCTGGCAGAGTCTATTTAAGGCTTTCCCAGGTTTAATGCACATTTTGCGAGTGACTAGAGAAGGGACGGGTCTGAAAGGGACAGTCTGTAGAACCGGTGAAAAGTTCTGGACGAATAAGGAAAACACAAGGACCAAACCTTTGGAAAGCATCCACTTTGGGTACTGACCGGCCAGGCCGCATTCCGCTCCAGGTGGCAGACACTGTTGGCATCTCTGAGTCTTCCAATAACTGTCTCTTTACTGTTTACATCTTGCCATTCCCGGTCAGGTTGCCTGCCCACCAAGTCTATTGAGTACTGCAAAACTGTTACAATACACTCACTGGCCACTTTATTAGGTACACCTTGGGGGGTTGGACCCCCCCCCCCCCCCCCTTTTGCCTTCAGAACTGCCTTAATTCTTTGTGATAGATTCAACAAGGTGTTGGAAACATTCCTCAGAGATTTTGCTTCATAGTGACCTGATGATTCCACCACATACCAAAGGCACTCTATTGGATGAGATGTGATGAGTGTGGAGACCATTGGAGGACAGGGACCTCATTGTCCAGTGGTGAGATGATTGGAGCTTTGTGACATGGTGCATTATCCTGCTGGAAGGAGCCATCAGAAGATGGGGACACTGTAGTCATAAAGGGATGGACATGGTCAGCAACAATACTCAGGTAGGCCGTGGTGTATAAACCCCATCCCCCACAACATTACACCCCCACCACCAGCCTGAACCGGTGATACCCCATCCCCCCCCCCCCACGATTACACCCCCACCACCAGCCTGAACCGGTGATACCCCATCCCCCCCCCCACGATTACACCCCCACCACCAGCCTGAACCAGTGATACAAGGCAGGATGGATCCATGGTGCCAAATTCTGACCCCACCATCTGAATGTCGCAGCTGAAATCCAGACTCATCAGACCAGGCAACATTTTTCCAATCTTCTATTTTCCAATTTTGGTGATCCTGTGCCAATTGTAGCCTCAGTTTCCTGTTCTTAGCTGACAGGAGTGGCACTCGGTGTGGTCTTCTACTTCTGTAGCCCATCTGCTTCAAGGTTGGATGTGTTGTGTGTTCAGAGATGGTATTCTGCATACCTTGGGTGTAACGAGTGGTTATTTGAGTTACTGTTGCCTTTCTATCATCTGGAACCAGTCTGCCCATTCTCCTCCGACCTCAACAAGAAATTTTCCTCCACACAACCGCCGCTCACTGGATATTTTTTCTTTTCCCCACCATTCTCTGTAAACCCGAGAGATGGTTGTGTGTGAAAATCCCAGAAATACTCAGACCGGCCCGTCTGCCACCAACAACCATGACACGTTCAGAGTCACTTAAATCCCCTTTCTTCCCCATTCTGATGCTCGGTTTGAACTTCAGCAAGTCGTCTTCACCACGTCTAAACGCCTGAATGCAGTGAGTTGCAGCCATGTGATTGGCTGATTAGCAATTTGTGTTACCAAGCAACTGAACAGGTGTAAGTTATAAACTGGAAGCTGAGAGTATATGTTCCTGTTATTCCACTTGTGCTTTCTGCCCAGCGCATCATGCCGCATCTACCAACAAGCTGGTCAAACACTATTGGATTCGTCTATCCGCACTGTATAGTGTAGATGCACATATCCTTCTAAAGAGGCATTGTTTTCTGACAGCCTCTGCCAATAGCTATCAGAATGCCCAAACAGCATCTGACTGGATGCAACTGCTGTTCGGCTGAAGATTGTCAGCCTGCCTCCTCTAAATAAAGCATGTTGGGTGGAAGGAGGGCCAACATGGCCACTCGCTAAGCAAATTTCATCAGGTTCTTCAGGAACTAGCCAAACTTTAAACAATGTATGGCCAACTTTAGAACCTCTGTTTTAATGGCAGCCTTTGTACCCACTAAAGAGACTTCCACCACTTCCTGTCCCAGCTGAAAGTCCAGGATACAACAATGACCATGACACCATGAGGAGGAGTGGTAGTGAATAATAACAATGGTGACCACACAAAATGACATCAGGTCCTTGAAGAGTTCCCCAACTCAACAGTGCAGAGCGGGGGTCTCCAAACTTTCTAAGCAAAGGAACAGTTTACTGCCCTTCAAACTTTAGGGGGGCCGGACTGTGGCCAGTGGAGGAAAAAAATGTCTTTGCGTCAGTGGCAGAACACAATACCTCATCACTTGAATTAGGGAGAGTAATAGTGCCCCATCATTGGCATTAGTAGGAGAAATAGTGCCCCATCATTGGTATCAGTGGGAGGAATGGTGCCCCATCATTGCTGTCAGTGGAAGGAATAGTCCCCATTATTGGTATCAGTGGGAGGAATAGTGCCCCATCATTGGTGTCAGTGGGAGGACTAGTGTCCCATCATTGGTGTCAGTGGAAGGAATAGTGCCCCATCATTGGTATCAGTGGGAGGAATAGTGTCCCATCATTGGTGTCAGTGGGAGGAATAGTGCCCCATCATTGGTGTCAGTGGGAGGAATAGTGTCCCATCATTGGTGTCAGTGGGAGGAATAGTGTCCCATCATTGGTGTCAGTGGGAGGAATAGTGTCCCATCATTGGTGTCAGTGGGAGGAATAGTGTCCCATCATTGGTGTCAGTGGGAGGAATAGTGACACATCATTGGTGTCAGTGGGAGGAATAGTGCCCCATCATTAGTATCAATGGGAGGAATTGTGCCCCATTACTGGTGTCAGTGGAAGGAACTATGTCCCACTGTTGCTGACAGTGGGTGGAATTATCCCCCAAGGGCCTGATAAAAGCAAGCAAAGGGCCACATCTGGCCCCAGTTTGAGACCACTGGTGTAGAGCATTAGGACTATACAGGACCTGAGTATGGACAATTGGACATGCTCATCTAGTAGTCCAGCTACCTTAATTATGAATATCATTAGATAGCAAAATAGATACCAGATGACATTAATATCCGGTATTGACCAATTCACATAACAAGAATTCACAGGTCTAAAGTGACCCTTCCCCTGCCCAATATTTGCCTGTTTACGGGCACAAAATGCCAGGATGTACATACTGCAGATAACACACCAACCTTTCTTGTCCCACTCATGTGAGTTGTGCGAAGATGAGAACCATTAGATTTATAACGGCCATTTCATCGAAACATAAACAAGACCCTAAAGCTCCCCAACCCCCACCCCGCCACCTCCCACCGTTTTCAAGCTCTTCAAAGGGCAATTACTGAGGGGGCAATCGATTCATTTGAAGACGCATACATCTGGTCCCCTATAAAAGCAGCAGAGAAAACAACTATTAGTAATTAGGTTAATTGTCTAATTGGCTTTCTTGCAAAGAAGCAAAACGCTTTCTCTACTGCGGCTGTTTCTCTAGTGTTGGGAATAAGCTGAAAGGCTGTGAGCCGAGCATTTGGCAGGATCTCATACCCATTGCCCAGACACTAAAGCCATGGCTTGTTCAAACCCCCACCCCCCCCAAATCCATCCCCCCCCAATCCATCCCCCCCCAATCCATCCCACCATCACGACTTGAAGTACAAGATTACATAATTGTCATCTCAAGGGTCTCATTGATCCTTTTGAACAAACAGTTCCCTCCACTTATCATTAGAGGAAATTTGGATTGTGTTTCAAAGTGCAAGTTCGCCTGTATTATACACGATATTACCAAAAGTATTGGGACGCCGGCCTTTAGACCCCTTTCACACTGAGGAGGTTTTCAGGCATTTTAGCGCTAGAAATAGCCTCTAAATAGCGCCTGAAAACCGCCTCACATTCACTTTTCACACTGGGGCGGTACGCTTGCAGGACGTTAGGAAAAGTCCTCCAGGCAGCATCTTTGGGCCAGTTTGGGAGCGCTGTATACAGCGCTCCCAAAATGCCCCGCCCGTTAAAATGAATGGGCAGCACTTCCAGAGAGCTGGGCCTCTCGTGCACATCGCTGGATCGAGATAGGGCTTAAGTAAGTATTGGGGGTAGGGGGTGCACAGCACAAAAGCGCTTTTTTTACCTTCATGCATAGAAATGAATGAATGAATGGATTTGTATAGCGCTGCAGTTGCGAACTGAATGGCCTCAAGGTGCTGGATCCATCCTGTGTTGTCAAGCTTCTCAGAAGAGGTAGGTCTTGAGTTTCTTTCTGAAGGCCTGATGGTCTCCTTGAGCCATTAGAACCACTTTTGGTAATTTTGGATTGGGTCAGGAGCTTGAAGGTTCCAGGGAGTATTGGCTTGGATGGAACATTCAATCTGGTGTCCAGGGTTTGCTAGTTGCCTCTGTGAGTGCACAGGTCTACATGGGAGATATAAGCTTGATGAGAGTTACTGCAGGAGCAGGTGGAGTTGGAGTTGTGGCAGTTGCTGCAGCCAAGAGGGAGGTGTTCTCCTACCTGAAGACCAAGGCAATATCCTCAAGACAGCCTTTAGAATCACTTTTGGTAGTTCTGGATCAGGACCAGGAGTTTGAAGGTTCCAAGGAGTATTGGCTTGGATTGAACCTTCAAATCTGGTGCCTAAGGCTTTGCTAATTGCAGGCAGCCTGTATGAGTGCACAGGGAACGTGTGAGGGAGTGATATAAGCTTGATGAGAGTTACTACAGGAGAAGTTGGAGTTGTTGCAGCCAAGAGGGAGGCGTGCTCCTGCCTGAAGCCCAAGGCAATATCCTCGAGACAGCATTCCATGTGGGAGAGGTTCCAGGTCATTGGACCGAGAGAGCTGTGCCAGCTGAGAGAGTCTGGGAGACTAGAGCTGAGGCAACTGAGAGAGAGTCCAGGGGAGCCAGAGGAATCTGTAAATATCAGGAGGAGTAAAAGCGCCTGGGGTACCAGGAGACTCTCTACCGAGGGGCTAATGCTGCATACACACGGTCGGAATTTCCGTCAAAAAAAAGTGTGATGGGAGCTTTTGGTCGGATATTCCAACCGTGTGAATGCTCCATCCAACTTTTTCTGTCTGAATTTCCGCCAGCAAAAGATTGAGAGCTGGTTCTCTATTTTTCCGACAGATTGGAAATTCCGTTCGACTGTATGCAATTCCGACGCGCAAAAAAACACGCATGTTCGGAAACAATTTGACGCATACTCGGAAGCACCAAACTTCATTTTCTCGGCTCGTCGTAGTGTTGTAAGTTCAGAGAACTTTTGTGTGACCGTGTGTATGCAAGCCAAGCTTGAGTGCTTGAGATTTTTCCAACGGGGCATAAGGGTGGGCCCTTGCAGCGAAGTACTTCAATTAAGGCTAAAGGAGCCTGAGGAACCTGTGGTCAGGGAGACCATTGCCAACAGCGGCAGGAGTGCCACTTTGTTTTCTTTTCGATAAAAGTAGGCCACCAAGCCATTAACTATAGTTCCTATCTGCCGTGGACAACAGCTAATATTCCCCACATCCTATTACTTATTTGTGATGCTTATCGCCCAAGGAACCCCTTGCGACCTCTGGAGGAATCCTACAATTCCACAGAATCCTGGTTGAGAAAGGTTGCCTTAAACTATCGGATCTCCTCAGCACAGATTCTCTGTTAGAAAAGAAAGGAGCTGAATGTGAGGTTTCATTGAGGGCATTTATCTATCTGAAGGCATCCCCAACATGAGGAGTTTAAGAGACATTGTTTTTTTGGGTTTTTTTTAACTGCATTTGAGGAAAAACTGACGGGGCCCAAGCTCTTCTCCACTCAATTCACAAATAAAGAAATCTCTGGCTAGAGGTCCACTTCTCAATCCATCCAATTATCCCAGTCTGATCTTTGCACGCACCTACACAATCATCAGAGTGAGATGGTCAGAACTGTTCATTGGGAATGATGATTTGCACTCACGTAGACCTTCAGGCTTTCCAATAAAAACAATAAAAGCTTCTTCCTAATCATAAAGAACTATACAGTACGCGACAATGTCCCTTTTAAACATCCTATGACTGCATCAGTCGTGTCAGATCTCGGCGTTGCAGGGCTTATGATACCCCGCTGTCCTTTGATGTCAAGACTGCATAACACGAGCCAACAACTAATGGCATATAATTATGCAGATCACAACACAAGAGCCTTCAGAGCATTGTTCTTTGATGGAATTGTTTCAGAACGCACCATACAGGGGTCTGCTAGTCTCTCACTCTGGGGTTTAGTAGAACCAGATAGGGATCAGCCTGCGCCTCCTTGATGTGGAACACGCTCTACTGGGACCGGTGCTGAGGGGGGGGGGGGGGGGGGGGGTCGTTAGTTGCAGGCGGCATCTGTGGCGCAGTTAGGAAGCCTTGACATTTACTGTTATCTGATCAGCTGCGGGCGACACTCTGCGTGACACGATAAAAAGCATCAGACTGAATATAGAAGGCCCCGGCATCTCATTAGCGGGCTGGAGTAAATTTCAAGATGTGAAATAACAAGCTCATACAAGAAACACAACTTTGCAGAACTCGTACTGTTCTCACCGAGAGTCCTTTAGGAGGACCTCAAATACCAAAAAAAAAAAAAAAATCTGTAAACTAACGCTGGCCACAAACATTACAATCTGATTGTACAATCTTTCTTTAAATTAACAGCTACAGTATCCCACAAAAGTGAGTACACCCCTCACATTTGTGTAAATCTTTTCTTCTATCTTTTCATGTGACAACACTGAAGAAATGACACTTTGCTACAATGTAAAGTAGTGAGTGTACAGCTTGTATAACAGTGTAAATTTGCTGTCCCCTCAAAATAACTCAACACACAGCCATTAATGCCTAAACTGCTGGCAACAAAAGTGAGTACACCCCTAAGTGAAAATGTCCAAATTGGGCCCAAAGTGTCAATATTTTGTGTGGCCACCATTATTTTCCAGCACTGCCTTAACCCTCTTGGGCATGGAGGTCACCAGAGCTTCACAGGTTGTCACTGGAGTCCTCTTCCCCTCCTCCATGATGACATCACAGAGCTGGTGGATGTTAGAGACCTTGAGATCCTCCACCTTCCACTTGAGGCTGTCCCACAGATGATCAATAGGGTTTAGGTCTGGAGACATGCTTGGCCAGTCCATCACCTTTACCCTCAGCTTCTTTAGCAAGGCAGTGGTGGTCTTGGAGGTGTGTTTGGGGTGGTTATCATGTTGGAATACTGCCCTGCGGTCCAGTCTCTGAAGTGAGGGGCTCATGCTCTGCTTCAGTATGTCACAGTACATGTTGGCATTCATGGTTCCCTCAATGATCTGTAGCCCCCCAGTGCCGGCAGCACTCATGCAGCCCCCGACCATGACACTCCCACCACCATGTATGACTGTAGGCAAGACACACTTGTCTTTGTCCTCCTCACCTGGTTGCCCCCACACACGCTTGTCACCATCTGAACCTAATATGTTTATCTTGGTCTCATCAGACCACAGGACATGGTTCCAGTAATCCATGTCCTTAGTCTGCTTGTCTTCAGCAAACTGTTTGCGGACTTTCTTGTGAATCATCTTTAGAAGAGGCTTCCTTCTGGGACAACAGCCATGCTCACCAATTTGATGCAGTGTGCAGCGTATGGTCTGAGCACTGACAGGCTGACCCCCCCACCCCTACAACCTCTGCAGCAATGCTGGCAGCACTCATACGTCTATTTCCCAAAGACAACCTCTGGATATGACGCTGAGCACGTGACCTCAACTTCTTTGCGAGGCCTGTTCTGAGTGGAACCTGTCCTGTTATACCGCTGTATGGTCTTGGCCACCGTGCTGCAGCTCAGTTTCAGGGTCTTGGCAATCTTCTTATAGCCTAGGCCATCTTTATGTAGAGCAACAATTCTTTTTTTCAGATCCTCAGAGAGTTCTTTGCCATGAGGTGCCATGTTGAACTTCCAGTGACCAGTATGAGAGAGTGAGAGCGATAACACCAAATTTAACACACCTGCTCCCCATTCACACCTGAGACCTTGTAACACTAATGGGTCACATGACACCGGGGAGCAAAAATGGCTAATTGGGCCCAATTTGGACATTTTCACTTAGGGGTGTACTCACTTTTGTTGCCAGCGGTTTAGACATTAATGGCTGTGTGTTGAGTTATTTTGAGGGGACAGCAAATTTACACTGTTATACAAGCTGTACACTCACTACTTTACATTGTAGCAAAGTGTCATTTCTTCAGTGTTGTCACATGAAAAGAGAGAAGAAAAGATTTACACAAATTGTGAGGGGTGTACTTACTTTTGTGCGATACTGTATGTGCAGGGGCCTACCTGACTGGATATAATCTGAATGGAATGTTTAGGGCCTTGTGCTTTATAGATTGGGCAATTCAATTGTACCGTCTGCGGGCAGCCTAGAGATGAACAAAAACAGTAGACATGTGCACTGCAGAAAAGTTAGTTAGTTTTTCGTTTCTTTTTTTCATTTTTCGGGTCATTTGTTATGATCGCAATTCGTAAATTCGAAAATCCGAAAATAAGATAGAAAATCTGAAAATTCGAAACGAATAACGAATTCACTAATAATAACTACCATATATACTCGAGTATAAGTCGTTCCGAGTATAAGTCGAGGCCCTAATTTACCACAAAAAAATGGGAAAAACTTATTGACCCGAGTATAAGACGAGGGTGAGAAATGCACAGCTGTCAGGAAAAGCCCTCTTGCAGTTTTAAACGAATGCCTGTGCATAGAAGCGCCATCCGGCGCTCGCGGGCGCGCAATAGCGCCAATGGCGCTAATAGTGCTAACAAACGTACGCACATGCGCAATAGTACCAATATCTCTATTAGTGCTAACAAACGTACGCGCATGCGCAATAGCGCCACTTGGCGCCAAAGATAGGCTATTTAAAGAAGACTGTTTCAATGCTGCCTTGCTGTCCGGTCTACAGCGTTTCCTGAGACCCCTGCTACCTTGTTACCAGTTTTCTTGTATCCAGTACTTACTTGGCTTGTTCCTGACTTACCTGCTTGCTGCCCGCCCCGATCTTGGCTTGGACTCTGACTAGTCTCTTGGTTTGCCCTTCTGTACTTGATCTGCCCGCCAGTACCTTGACCCGGCTTGTCTGCATCTCCCTGCTGTCTGCAACCTGCTGCGGGACTACAGTGCACCTCCCTGCTGTCTGCAACCTGCTACGGGACTACAGTGCATCTCCCTGCTGTCTGCAACCTGCTACGGGACTACAGTGCACCTCCCTGCTGTCTGCAACCTGCTACGGGACTACAGTGCACCTCCCTGCTGTCCGCAACCTGCTACGGGACTACAGTGCACCTCCCTGCTGTCTGCAACCTGCTGCGGGACTACAGTGCACCTCCCTGCTGTCTGCAACCTGCTACGGGACTACAGTGCACCTCCCTGCTGTCTGCAACCTGCCACGGGACTACAGTGCACCTCCCTGCTGTCTGCAACCTGCTACGGGACTACAGTGCACCTCCCTGCTGTCTGCAACCTGCTACGGGACTACAGTGCACCTCCCTGCTGACTACAGGATCCTGCCTTCTGCTCCAGTGTTCCAGTCAGGCACTTGTGCCCCTCTGTACTTTCGAGTCCCTGTTCACACCTTCAGGGGTTCTTAAGTCAGAGGTATACGAGAGGCCGTTCTCTGCATTCCGGGCTCCACCTACCAGGTACGTGACAACAGCTACTGTAAGTTGAAAAGAGGGTTAACAATGCCCATTTGCAGCATCACTGTGCCCATTTGCAGCCATAGGTCCCCTGAACTTCAAACTCGGTAGTTAAGTGTTCCTAGATGCCCCCTAGCTGCAGCCAAAATTTGGGGTCTCTGAACCCAAAGGGTCCCGAAATGACATTGCTGCAGATGGACACAGTTGACCGAATTTGGTGCCCCATATCTCGGGGCCACTTAGTTCTAGGAACCCCATATTTGGTGTACAAACCCAGTGGAGCTAGCAACACACAATCTCCAAAGCTGTGGTTTCTAGCACTAAGTGGCCCCGAGATACAGGGCCCCAAATATCAGTTCAGAAAATGTCAAGCCCTTTTCTGCAGCAGAGAATGACATTTTTCGAACCGATTTTGGGGCCCGGTATCTCAGGGCAACTTGGTGCTAGGAACCCCAGCTTTGTATATGTTGTGGGACGAGTTCCACTGGGTTTGCACACCAAATTTGGGGTTCCTAGCACCAAGTGGCCCTGAGATACGGGGCCCCAAACTCGGTTCGGAAAATGAAATTTTTTGCTGCAGAAAAGTGCTTGACTCGAGTATAAGTCGAGGGGGGGCACTTTCAGCACAAAAAAATGTGCTGAAAAATTCGACTTATACTCGAGTATATACGGTACCTATTAAATGATTGCTATTGGAATTTCCTTTCAAATTTGGCTGTTAGTGAACGGAACCAATACGAATTTATTTGAAGTTACCAATTATCCAAAATAACAAATGCCGCATCTAAACAAATGGAACGGGACAAATTAATAATAAATAATAATAATAATAAAAAGTTTTGATTATTATTATTGTTATTTATTATTATTTTTGTTACGCTCCATTCGTTTAGATGTGGCATTCGTTATTTCGGATAAATTCGTATTGGTTACGTTCACTAACAGCCAAATTTGAAAGGAAATTCCAATACCTATCATTTAATAGTTAGTTATTGTTAGTTAGTTATTATTTCAGATTTTCAGATTTTCGAATTTACAAATGTACTAATTTTTGAATTTACAAATATTCGAAAAATTCCTTAAATGGGGTTTTGTTCATTCGGATATTTCCAAATGAATGAATTTGTCGAAATTTGTTATAAAAACAAATTCGGAACTAAACGAATTGCACATGTCTAAAAGCAGCCGTGTCTGATTTTTTGGGAGAAATTCCAATTCACACAAATCTAAAGAAGAACTTTATTAACCACTTCAGCATCGGACCATTTGGCTGCCCAAAGACCGGAGCACTTTTTGCGATACGGCACTGCATCGCTTTAACTGACAATTGCGCGGTCGTGCGGCGTTGCTCCCAAACAAAATTGACGTCCTTTTTTTCCCACAAATAGAGCTTTGTTTTGGTGGTATTTGATCACCTCTGCGATTTTTATTTTTTGCACTATAAACAAAAAAAAGAGCGACAATTTTGAAAAAAAAAGCAATATTTTTTACTTTTTGCTATAATAAATATCCCCCAAAAATATATAAAAAAACATTTTTTTTCCTCAGTTCAGGCCGATATGTATTCTTCTAAACATTTTTGGTTAAAAAGATCGCAATAAGCGTATATTGATTGGTTTGCACAAAAGTTATAGCGTCTACAAAATAGGTGATAGATTTATGGCTTTTTTATTAATAATTTTATTTTTTTTACTAGTAATAGCGGCGATTTGAGATTTTTATCGGGACTGCGACATTATGGCGGACACGTCGGACAATAGTGTGTGTTCTAACTGAAGGGGGGAGGGGACTGTGCAGGGGAGATGACAGATTGTCTGTTCATACTCTGTATGAACAGACGATCTGTCTGTTCTCCCCTCAGAGAACCGGAAACTGAGTGTTTACACACACACACAGATCCCGGTTCTCCGTGTGCCCCGAGCGATCGGGGGAGGAGCCCGGCGATGATCGCGATCGCCGGGCACTGGCATCGGCTCCGTGGTCGAGCAGGGGGCGCATGCTCCCCCTAGTGGTCATCTATGTTACTGACGTAACATGATAGTGATTCGCGCAGCCGAGCCATGTTACCGCAGTATAACTGCGGCGGCTGGTCGGCAAGCGGGTAAAGCGGTAGTAAATCGATGTGTGGGAGCCGCGACACAGGACTCTGAAAGAACAGCTCGGGTGACCGTTCCTTCAGAGTGCATGCGCTGGTGACATCACAGGCTGCATGTACAGTAAATATCCCCTAAACGGCGGATGTTCAGGAGATATTTACAGTATCTACAGTATAGTTTGGTGTGATCGTGTGTAGGCAAGTCCGTTGCATCGGAACTCCGTCGAAAGTCCGTCAAAAAGTCCTTTGAGGTTCAGTCCGTCTAAAGTCCGCTCGTGTGTACGCTGCATAAGAGCTCCTTTACACAGGCATTAAAAAATAGGCAGTTTCGTCAAGTTTTTACCGCTTCCCGACCGCCTATCAACGCCATTCAAATTTGTCAAAATAGGAAGCAGATGGAGGTGTACACACTGCAGCGTTAACGTTGCCTTTGCGGCAAGACAAAAATAACGCCGCCTGCAAAGTTCAGCAGGCATTGATGCTTTGCAATGGCCTCCATAGGTGATATAGGTGATATAGGTGATTCGCAACCTCTGGGTTTTGGGCGCGAGCGCGCTGCCGGCGGCTCGCCCCTGCTGTGATTTTTGCACAACGAGAGCCGATCAGTAGGTCCCGCGGACCCAGTGTCCACTGGGAACCGCCGATCGTTCGGTACTCTGACAGATTGACAGTCTGCCTATGTAAACAAGGCAGACTGTCATTCTGCGAGCACAGGAGACATGGATCCTGTGAAGCAGGAACACCAATCTCTGTCTTTTACTACTTCAAGTAGTAAAAGCAGCCCCCCCCCCACAGTTAATAATCACATTTAACCCTTTGATGGCCCCTGATGTTAACCCTTCCCAGCCAGTGTCATTAGTACAGTGACAGTGCATATTCTTAGCACTGATCACTGTAATTATGTCACTGGTCTCCCAAAAAAGTGTCAGTGTCCGATTTGTCCACCGCAATGTCGCAGTCATGCTATAAGTCGCTGATAGCCGCCATTACTAGTAAAAAAAAATAATAATAATAAAAATATCCCATAGTTTGTATATACAAAAGAAGGCAAACCTCGCCGCCACCTGTTGGTTTATTGGCTTTTGAGACGTTGGCTCAGTCCATATGTGAGTTTGGGATCTCTTTGAGTAAGCTCCCCCATGTTTGCTGTTTGGTATTTATTTTTATGTTATATATTTCTCATTGACATTTTTACTCTGTAGATACACTGGATTTACATCTACTCCTGAAGAAGCGAGCAGCGACCCGCGAAACGCGTTGAGTTATACGATGTCTGTGTATTACTGTACATCAACAATTCCAAACACATAAGTATGTGGCCGCTTGGTAATGTTGTGTTTTATCACTACCAAGTGGTTTGGCACCTCTGTTCATGCATTTCATATACAATGAATGGTATACAATATTAATACATTTATAAACCATGTTTACTTTTGTGCTCACCTCATTTAAAATCCCAGGGGCATAATTCTTCTTTGTTGTATCCCATAACTTTTGCGCAAACCAATCATTATATGCTTATTGAGATTTTCTTTTTACCAAAAATACAGTGTGCTCATAAGTTTACATACCCTGGCAGAATTTATGATTTCTTGGCCATTTTTCATAGAATATGAATGATAACACAAAATCTTTTCTCTCACTCATGGTTAGTGCTTGGCTAAAGCCATTTATTATCAATCAATTTACTCTTTTTAAATCATAATGACAACAGAAACTACCCAAATGACCCTGATCAAAAGTTTACATACCCCAGTTCTTAATACCGTGTATTGCCCCCTTTACCATCAATGACGGCTTGAAGTGTTTTGTGGTATTTGTGGATGAGGCTCTTTATCTTCTCAGATGGTAAAGCTGCCCATTCCTCTTGGCACAAAGCCTCCAGTTCCTGTAAATTTTCGGGCTTTCTTGCATGAACGGCACATTTGAGATCTCCTCAGAGTGGCTCAATGAGGTCAGGAGACTGAGATGGCCACTCCAGAACCTTCACTTTATTCTGCTGTAGCCAATGACAGGTGGACTTGGCCTTGTGCTTTGGATCTTTGTCATGTTGGAATGTCCAAGTACGTCCCATGCGCAGCTTCCTGGCTGATGAATGCAAATGTTCCTCCAGTATTTTTTGATAACATACTGCATTCATCTTGCCAACAATTTGGACCAAATTTCCTGTGCCTTTGTAGCTCACACATCCCCAAAACATCAGCGATCCACCTCCGTGTTTCACAGTAGGAATGGTGGACCTTTCATCATAGGCCTTATTGACTCCTTTCCAAATGTAGTGTTTATGGTTGTGGCCAAAAAGCTCAATGTTGGTCTCATCACTCCAAATGACTTTGTGCCAGAAGGTTTGAGGCTTGTCTCTGTGTTGTTTGACATATTGTAAGCGGGATACTTTGTGACATTTGCGTAGTAATGGCTTTCTACTGGTGACTCGACCATGCACCCCATCTTTCTTCAAGTGCCTCCTTATTGTGCATCTTGAAACAGCCACACCACATGTTTTCAGAGTCCTGTATTTCACCTGAAGTTATTTGTGGGTTTTTCTTTGCATCCCGAACAATTTTCCTGGCAGGCTGAAATTTTAGTTGGTCTACCTGACCGTGGTTTGGTTTCAACAGAACCCCTCATTTTCCATTTCTTGATTAGGGTTTGAACACTGCTGATTGGCATTCTCAATTCCTTGGATATCTTTTTATATCCCTTTCCTGTTTTATACAGTTCAACTACTTTTTCCCACAGATCCTTTGACAATTATTTTGCTTTCCCCATGATTTAGAATACAGAAACGTCAGTGCAGCACTGGATGAAAGATGCAAGGGTCTGTCAGGAGTCCAGAAACTCATTGACCTTTTATACACACACACTAATTACAAGCAAACAGATCACAGGTGAGGATGGTTACCTTTAATAGCCATTCAAACCCCTTTGTGTCAGCTTGTGTGCATGTTATCAGGCCAAAATCACCAGGGTATGTAAACTTTAGATCATTTGGGTAGTTTCTGTTGTCATTATGATTTAAAAAGAGTAAACACAGTTGATTGATAATAAATGGCTTCAGCCAAACACTAACCATGAGTGAAAGAAAATTTTTTGTGTTATCATTCATATCCTCTGAAAAAATGACCAAGAAATCATAAATTCTGCCAGGGTATGTAAACTTATGAGCACAACTGTATGTAGTAGAATACATATTGGCCTAAATTAATGAAGAAATTAGAGTTTTTACATTTTTTTATTGGATGTTTTATAGCAGAAAGTAAAAAAAATAGTGTTTTTTTTTTTTTTAAATTATTGGCCTTTTTTTTTTTGTTTCTAGCGCAAAAAATAAAAATCACAGAGGTGATCAAATACCACCAAAAGAAAGCTCTATTTGTGGGGGAAAAAAAGGGTAAAAAAAAAAAGGCTATTTGGGTACAGCGCAGCACGCAATTGTCAGATAAAGCAACGCAGTGCCGTATTGCAAAAAAATGGCCTGGTCAGGAGGAGGGGGGGGGGGGGGGGGGGTTTAAACCTTCCGGAGCTGAAGTGGTTAAAGCATGGTTGCAAAGCATCAAAAGTGA
Organism: Lithobates septentrionalis; assembly: GCA_037952835.1. Taxonomy (NCBI): domain Eukaryota; kingdom Metazoa; phylum Chordata; class Amphibia; order Anura; family Ranidae; genus Lithobates; species Lithobates septentrionalis. The sequence goes on from JBBDGP010000259.1 coordinate 636,089, forward strand.
TAATTTTCCAATTTTAGCTTTGTAAAAAAAAATTAGAGGGCATTCGAGGAGCGTTGCCTGGCGCAACTTGAACACCTGTGCAGGGCGCGGGAAAGCTCTGAGAATTTTACATTTGCGCCTTTTAGACGTCTGTGTGCACGAGGTATAAAAGTGTGAAATGCGTAATGTAACACGCCATGTTTGTGGGGGAAGAAAGTGCGAAAAATACGTGAAGAAATACTTTTGTTTATTTGTATCTCATGGGTATAAAAGCTAACCAAATGCTACAATGTTTCCCAGCACCAAAACAGGTTTCAATGATGTCATCGCCTGGCCGCAAAGGCGATGCCGCCCCCCCCCCCCCCCCACCCACATAAACAGCTCCATTACATTATCCTAGCCAGACTTTGCATTTTTCTTCTTCTTCTACTCATCTACTCGGGCTGATGTGTCAATATGCCAATCTTTTTTTTTTTCACATTTTAAATCCTCTCATACAATTTTGGGAGATGGGGGGGGGGGGGGGGGATGGGAGCGCCATGGCGCTACTCAGAAAGGCTAATTTGCTAAGCCCCAGAACCTACTTTCCAATGCAAATCGCGGCGCGGATTCCTTTCACGATGGAAGAAAAACGTAATTCTGGAGGGAGATTTTCTGCCCTTTTTTTTTTCCTCCCTTTTCTACCAAAAGTGAAAGCCTTTCATGACACACATTCCAGGGATAAATTCCTTCATTTCGGCACTGTTGCTTCTTTTTTTTTTTTTTTTCCCCCTCCTCTATCGCCTAAAATGGGTGTCTGAGAAAAGAAGAGGGGAGTCCAGGGTCGCCGAGGTCCCCACATCTGTGGCTTTATAAAGGGCCTCACCTCCGAATAGGCTCAAAGTGTGTAGCGAGGCAAATCCTAATGTGTATTAGCAAGACAAAGGGCCGAGGAGAGAAGGAGAAGGAATCAGCCTTAATATAGTTAAGATTTATTAGGTCCATGAAGCCAACCGGCACCTCCCATTTTCCATACCATTTACCAACATCTAAGAAGCTAGCCTTTGTCCTGGGGGGGGGGGGGGGGGGGGGAGATGGTCATTTAGAATTAACCAGTAACAAATCTCTGGTGGATAAAGGAAGCTCAGACAGCGGCAGGATGGCAGGACGTGGGGGAGAAGTTTAGGATGCTTATACACAAAAAAATTTGTGGGAAGGACTGAAGACCGAGAGCCAACAACCCAACTGGGTTGGCTGGAAATCCACTTCATCATAACCATACAAAAGCTTGTCTGGGTGGGGTCATTCTTCAATTAATATGAATTCTGGATACAAAAAAAAAGGACTATGATACAAAAATAGACACGAAAGTGATACAGAAATAGATACAAAAGTGATACAAAAAGACACAAAAGTGATACAAAAGTGATACAAAAAGAGACACAAAAGTGATACAAAATAGACACAATTGTGATACAAAAATAGATGCAAAAGTGATACAAAAATAGATACAAAAGTGATACAAAAAGAGACACAAAAGTGATACAAAATAAACACAAAAGTGATACAAAAAGAGACACAAAAGTGATACAAAAATAGACACAAAAGTGATACAAAAATAGACACAAAAGTGATACAAAAGTGATACAAAAAGAGACACAAAAGTGATACAAAAATAGATACAAAAGTGATACAAAAAGAGACACAAAAGCGATACAAAATAAACACAAAAGTGATACAAAAATAGACACAAAAGTGATACAAAAAGAGACGCAAAAGTGATACAAAAATAGATACAAAAGTGATACAAAAAGAGACACAAAAGTGATACAAAAATAGACACAAAAGTGATACAAAAATAGATACAAAAGTGATACAAAAGTGATACAAAAAGAGACACAAAAGTGATACAAAAATAGACACAAAAGTGATACAAAATAGACACAAATGTGATACAAAAAAAGATACAAAAGTGATACAAAAATAGATACAAAAGTGATATAAAAAATAGACACAAAAGTGATACAAAAATAGATACAAAAGTGCTACAAGAATGATACAAAAAGAGGCGCAAAAGTGATACAAAAATAGACACAAAAGTGATACAAAAGTGATACAAAAAGAGACACAAAAGTGATACAAAAATAGATACAAAAGTGATACAAAAAGAGACACAAAAGTGATACAAAAAGAGACACAAAAGTGATACAAAAATAGACACAAATGTGATACAAAAAAGATACAAAAGTGATACAAAAATAGATACAAAAGTGATATAAAAAATAGACACAAAAGTGATACAAAAATAGATACAAAAGTGCTACAAAAGTGATACAAAAATAGATACAAAAGTGATACAAAAATAGACACAAAAGTGATACAAAAATACATACAAATAGACACAAAAGTGATACAAAATAGACACAAAAATTATACACAAAAAGGACTAAGTGATACAAAAATAGACACATAAAAAATACAAAAAATAGATACAAAAGTGATACAAAAATAGTAATATAAATAGCAATATAGTAAAAAAAAAAAAATATATATATATATATATATATATACTAAGCACCAATTTCTGCAACTCTATTATATAAAATCATAATCTCAAATAAGAAAGCACGCTAACGGCCCATTCAAAAAACAGTTGCAAGCAGGCTAGGTGATATAAACCATAGCATGTAACATTGATAGAAAAATGTGCTGCGCTATGAATAAATACAGATAAAACACCACTGTGTCCACACAAAAAATAAATAAAAAAATATTGTGCATCCCAAGGGTCGGCCATCTTTAACCACTTGTCGACCACACACTGTAGCTTTGCTGCTCTATATACACTATATTACCAAAAGTATTGGGACACCTGCCTTTACGCGCACATTAACTTTAATGACATCCCAGTCTTAGTCCGTAGGGTTCAATGTTCAGTTGGCCCACCCTTTGCAGCTATAACAGCTTCAACCCTTCTGGGAAGGCCATCCACAAGGTTTAGGAGTGTGTCTATGGGAATGTTTGACCATTCTTCCAGAAGCACATTTGTTGGACGAGAAGGCCTGGCTTGCAGTCTCCTCTCTAATTGATCCCAAAGGTGTTCTATCGGGTTGAGGTCAGGACTGTGTGCAGGCCAGTCAAGTTCCTCCACCCCAAACTCACTCATCCATGTCTTTATGGACCTTGCTTTGTGCACTGGTGCGCAGTCATGTTGGAACAGGAAGGGGCCGTCCCCAAACTGTTCCCACAAAGTTGGGAGCTTGAAATTGTCCAAAACGTCTTGGTATGCCTTAAGAGTTACCTTCACTGGAACTAAGGGGCCAAAACCAACCCCTGAAAAACAACCCCGCCACCATAATCCCCACTCCACCAAATGATTTGGACCAGTGCACAAAGCAAGGTCCATAAATGGATGAGCAAGTTTGGGGTGGAGGAACTTGACTGGCCTAGAACACCAGGCCTTCTCCCCTAACATCAGCGCCTGACCTCACAAATGCGATTCTGGAAGAATGGTCAAACATTAATGTGCGTGTAAAGGCAGGCATCCCAATATTTTTGGTAATATAGTGTATGTCAATCCATATGCAACAAGTTTTTAAAGAACAGTCTTATAAGGTGTCAAATCAAGTTAGTAAATCAACTCCAGATTCGTCTTTTGCACGTTTTCATACAGTGTTTTTTAGGCGTTTTTGAGCTTCAGGTGACTTGGAATGAAGAACCAACTCCATAGAGAATAATTGATTTTTTTTTTTTCTCCTCCAGCGTTTTGGGGCTTGGAGCTTCAAGCTACAAAATGCTGAGGTGTGAATTGGGCCTTCAAGATCAGTTTTGCATGGAACCATTGACTGCCAAGTATTCCTCCAATGTTTTGTGACCTGATAGCTCTCAAATCTTGTATTTATAAAGGCCTGTATCTGTACCACCAATGTAAATGTACCTCTCGTGAGGTATGAAGTGGGTGACTGTTTGGAGAGCAGCCCTTGATGGAGCTCTCCTGTCCAGATCTTTGCTCTGGCCTTTGTCCTTGGTGGGGAGGAAGGGTCATTTGTAATTCAAATGCTCAGACTATTGAAGGGAGGGAAGGATAAATAAAAGAATAGACCCCCAAACAATCAACTTGAAACAAGTGGAGGGATTTAATAGCTGAGATCCTCTCACACACACACCTCCTCTTCCCTCTCGTTTCAACAAAGCCGCCAGGCCGCAGAATAACGAAGCACTTGAGGGATGAGAGAGCTTTTCATTCGATGAGGTTATAATCAAACAAACTGCCTTTGAGACCCGGGCGTTAAAACATCTAGATACACAAGACGTCGTTTCTTGTTTGAAGTTTATTCGGGAAGATGAAGAGAGTACGAGGAGAAAACTTGGCAACTGGAACGCCCGTTATCCGAGCCTAAAATATAATCTGATGACACACTGACAAATACATTTACAAAGTTTTCTTCCATTTTGGAAATGTTTTTGGTATTTAGGTATGCAAATCTCACAAGTCTTCCTGAGCAGCAGCCTAATTCTACATTTCCATATCTTTGGTAATATCCACAGGGATGGTCACGCCATCTTAGGCGCTGTCACACGATAGTGAAGTTATCAGGTGACCACCAGAAAATCGCTATTTTATAGGCATTTAGAGGAAGCCTATCACACACGAAAATTGAATAAAAAACACGGCTTCCTAATCGATTGAAAGATAATCTGATCATTAGTACACAGCTTTTCGAAAAAAGCCAACAGGTCGTGCAAAATTATCCGATGGGACAAGCACGAAAAATGTTCTCGTATGATACCAAATTGTACAATTCAAGGCCGCAATACATATACTGTTCAATACGTTACGGCTTTGAAGTGGTTTACCGAGGTTAATTTTTTTTTTTTCAGCCAGCGGCTGGCTTTCTCATAAAAGCTATCCGAGCGGCTTCATGAGCTGCTGGATGGCTTTTAGTAGTGGAGGGGACTCAGAATGGTCAGGGTGGGTAGTGGGGTCCCCCAGGGTTCTGTGCTGGGACCAATCCTATTTAATTTGTTCATAAACGATCTGGAGGATGGGATAAACAGTTCAATCTCTGTATTTGCGGACGATAATAAGCTAAGCAGGGCAATAACTTCTCCGCAGGATGTGTAAACCTTGCAAAAAGACCTGAACAAATTAATGGGGAGGGGCAACTACATGGCAAATGAGGTTCAATGTAGAAAAATGTAAAATAATGCATTTGGGTGGCACAAATATGAATGCAATCTATACACTAGGGGGAGAACCTCTGGGGGAATCCAGGATGGAAAAGGACCTGGGGGTCCTAGTGGATGATAGGCTCAGCAATGGAATGCAATGCCAAGCTGCTGCTAACAAAGCAAACAGAATATTGGCATTAAAAGGGGGATCAATTCCAGAGATAAAACAATAATTCTCCCGCTCTACAAGACTCTGGTCCGGCCGCACCTGGAGTATGCTGTCCAGTTCTGGGCACCAGTCCTCAGGAAGGATGTACTGGAAATGGAGCGAGTACAAAGAAGGGCAACAAAGCTAATAAATGGTCTGGAGGATCTTAGTTATGAGGAAAGGTTGTGAGCACTGAACTTATTCTCTCTGGAGAAGAGACGCTTGAGAGGGGATATGATTTCAATTCATATATACCGTACTGGTGACCCCACAATAGGGAGAAAACTTTTTCGCGGAAGGGAGTTTAACAAGACACGTGGCCACTCATTAAAATTAGAAGAAAAGAGGTTTAACCTTAAACTACGTAGAGGGTTCTTTACTGTAAGAGCGGTAAGGGTGTGGAATTCCCTTCCACAGGCGGTGGTCTCAGCGGGGAGCATCAATAGCTTCAAAAAACTAGAAATAAAATTAGATAAGCACCTGAACGACAACAACATACAGGGATATTTTTTTTAAAAATTTGCAAAAATGTCAACAATTCTGTGTTTTTCTGTCAATATGGGGTGCTGTGTGTACAATATGGGGGGCTGTGTGTACAATATGGGGTGCTGTGTGTACAATATGGGGTGCTGTGTGTACAATATGGGGTGCTGTGTGTACAATATGGGGTGCTGTGTATACAATATGGGGTGCTGTGTGTACAATATGGGGTGCTGTGTGTACAATATGGGGGGCTGTGTGTACAATATGGGGTGCTGTGTGTACAATATGGGGTGCTGTGTGTACAATATGGGGTGCTGTGTGTACAATATGGGGTGCTGTGTATACAATATGGGGTGCTGTGTGTACAATATGGGGTGCTGTGTATACAATATGGGGTGCTGTGTGTACAATATGGGGTGCTGTGTGTACAATATGGGGTGCTGTGTATACAATATGGGGTGCTGTGTGTACAATATGGGGTGCTGTGTGTACAATATGGGGTGCTGTGTGTACAATATGAAAAAAAAGAAAAAAAGAAAAACTGAAATATCACATGGTCCTAAGTATTCAGACCCTTTGCTCAGTATTTAGTAGAAGCCCCTTTTGATTAGTCTTTTTGGGAAAGATGCAACAAGTTTTTCACACCTGGATTTGGGGATCCTCTGCCATTCCTCCTTGCAGATCCTCTCCAGTTCTGTCAGGTTGGATGGTAAACGTTGGTGGACAGCCATTTTTAGGTCTCTCCAGGGAGGGGCCCAGCAGACTCCACCCACTGCAGAAAACTATAGGAGGAGGCAGAAACAAGACCAGTCATCCTGCTCAAGGAGAGAAAGCAGAGCTGTGGGAGGGGCCAACAGGCTCCACCCCCTACAGGCTGCCTGCTAAAATCTACAGAAGCAGGCGGAGACAAGACCAGTCATCCTGCACAAGGAGAGAGAGCTGTGGGAGGGGCTCGGCAGGTTCCACCCACTGCAGAAAACTACAGGAGGGGACAGAGACAAGACCGGTCAACCTGGGCAAAGAGAGAGGGCCGAGCTGTGGGAGGGGCCCAGCAGGCTCCAACCACTACAGGCTGCCTGCTGAAAACTACAGAAGGGGGCGGAGACAAGACCAGTCACCCTGCACAAGGAGAGTAGGGAAAGCTGTGGGAGGGCCCAGCAGGCTCCACCCACTGCAGAAAACTACAGGAGGGGGTAGAGACAAGACCAGTCACCCTGCACAAAGAAAGTGAGCAGAGCTGTGGGAGGGGCCCAGCAGGCTCCACCCACTGCAGGCTGCCTGCTGGGGGCTACTGGAGGGGGAGGAGACAAGACCGGTCATCCTGCACAAGGAGAGAGCGAGAGAACAGAGCTGTGGGAGGGGGTCCAGCAGGCTCCACCCACTACAGGCTGCCTGCTAAAAGCTACAGAGGGGGAGCGGAGACAAGACCAGTCACCCTGCACAAAGAAAGTGAGCAAAGCTGTGGGAGGGGCCCAGCAGGCTCCACCCACTGCAGGCTGCCTGCCGAGGGCTACAGGAGGGGGAGGAGACAAGACCGGTCATCCTGCACAAGGAGAGAGAGAGAGAACAGAGCTGTGGGAGGGGGCCCAGCAGGCTCCACCCACTACAGGCTGCCTGCTAAAAGCTACAGAGGGGGGGGGGGGCGGAGACAAGACCAGTCCCCCTGCACAAGGAGAGAGATCAGCAGTGGGCGGTCTTTATTACAGGAAGTCTCACACCGGATTACTGCACAGATCTGGAAGAAATACACAAAGCTCACGGAGATTCAGAGAAGAAGACACATAGATGTTTGGATTTAGACAATATTTGCTTAGCCTGCAGTTCAGCTTTAAAAAATTACAAGTACGCCAAAAAAAAAAATCAATTGGTCGCCTGCAGTTGAGCGGTCCAACCTCCCGTGTCAGGCCATTACACAGATCCCCGAAAAAAAACTCGTTAACCGAAAAGGAATTGACGGCTACAAAGGGAAATGCGGATTTAATAGATAAACTCGTCATGCGTGCGTCCTAAGTGATCGGCGTCTTGTTTGAGAAAAAAAGGGCTCCTAATGTGCTACAAGTTAAATTAAGCAGAGTGCGGCCTTCGGAGAACGTATGATTAAAACCAGCTGCTTGTTTTATTTTTACCTCTAAATGTTTTATCTATCAAATGACCGCGCCGCTCTGTTTCAGTTTCTAAATTAAAGCAATTCTTCAAGACAAGGGGGTACCCCAACCTTCTCCACCACCGGGGGGGGGGGGGGGGGGGGCTGAAAACGTAGCCATGTAAGAGGTTCGGCTGGCAGGTGCGGGGTTAATCCAGCCTGATTCGCGTATTAGCGCACAGAACCTAATGGAACGGAATAAATTGAAAATGCATGTCAGTTGTGATGTGTAATGATCTGTAATTGACAACAAAATGCAAATGGTATAAAAAAAAAAAAAAAAAAAACCCTGTCCGTGTCATGCTTGGTGCGCCGCGCAGAGTCCGCGAGGAAACAATAACAGCAGCCATGTTTGAATTGTATATATGAAATGTGTACATGCAGATGCTCAGCCCTTCTATAAATACTGTACATATGTTATAAGCAACGAGCCGGGTCTACATCTTTAAATAGCGAGCCTAAAACAAAAAGAAAAAAAAAAAAGCGCAAGTTATTTGTAGGGTTTCTGGCTGTTCTCCAGCTAGGCTCTAAAGTTAATAGAGTTTGTCACAATAAAATAATCAAATGAAATAAAGAGCAGGGGGAAGACATTATGCTAATGACAAGCTCTGCACTTCGGGGATAACCGCTAACAATAACAGAAGAAGGAAAAAAAGAAGAGCTTTTTAATCACTGTATCAGCATATTCCGCGGAGTTTAAATGGAGGAGACCACACCGGCTGCTGACTGAGGATTCCAAAGAACTGGAAAACAGCTGAAAACAGAAGGATAACCTTATAAAAATGGCCCAGGAAGCTAAGGATTGAGGGGGGGGGGGGGGGGGGGGTGGTAAAAAAAAACCCCAGTAGTTGAGCCTCGCTTTTACCGCTCGCCAACCACTACTCCCTTTGCAGAGGCAGGCATTATACCCCCTTTCGCGATCCATTCAAATGTATCGGCAGCCGCGTGCATTGAGCGCTTCACTGTTGGGTGTTAGGGAATTGATATCACTTGTGAACTGATCATTTTTTCATTCACACACAGTCCCATGTACACCTTTTTCAGATCACTCCTGGTTGCCATCACGGGTCACCGTGGTTTTTTACCCACGCACCAGCAATTTGTGTCATGGGCGATCGGGAGGTCTTGTTGTATGCGCCCTGCTGCACACGGCTGTAAATACCTCAGCTCCCGGGGAAGACTATCTTGGGAACTTGACTGCACGGTCGCAGCATTTTACCGCACTTGGACCCCTTGTGAGTACTTAGGACGGGCTATTTCGCCTCTCCTTCATATTACTATCTAGAACTATACTAATGTTACCATTTCTTTATACTCTGTAAACATATTTGAGTATCCGCCCCTGAAGAGTGTCTCTACACGAAACGCGTCGGACATACGTGGCGCTGACCTGTGTCTGTAATGGACATATCGATCTTGGTCTGCATTAGACTATTTATTCTGACATTCATGTACAACTACCGTCCTACTTTACACATTCATACTTTTGCTGCTAGTCCTGTCTATATGATATATGATACATGTGTGTGTATATATATATATATATGAATTTATCCAATGCAATATAATAAATTGTCTTAGAATTACTATACCCATGTAATTTTATCCCCATGCCACATCTGTATGTTATGTGTGGGTGGAGTCAACATGAATTAGTATATTTACTGTATATGTGGTTTTCAACATTGCCATACTTCATATAAATGTTATTTATTAATAAAATTTGCATTTTATTCAAATCTGCCTCCACAAAGTCATTTATCGCATCTAAAGTGACACTTTTCCCTCTTTTTTCTATATACATTAGGGATGGAGGCACACCGCATATGTGCCTCATTCAAAGTCCCAAAATCCCCCCCCCCCCAAATGTAAATGTGGCGCTAAGTGATAGAAAGCAATAATCTATAACAATATAGCAAATAGTATATCAGAAATATGCAAACATATGATGAAATCAATCACAAAATAAAATGAACATATGTATATATATATATATCTATGTATATATAGTGTGTAAAAACACAAGTGGAAAGTCCCAAAGGTAGAAAGACCTTAAAACGGTAAACATATATAGAGTCCGCCATCAGAAGTGGGGTACAACGGCCTTGGCATGTAGAGCACCAGGGGTAGTAGTGTAGGATAGGACAGGATAGGAAGGTTGTCAGGATAGGACAGGATAGGAAGGTTGTCAGGATAGGACAGGATAGGTAGGTTGTCGGGATAGGAAGGTTGTCAGGATAGGACAGGATAGGTAGGTTGTCGGGATAGGACAGGATAGGAAGGTTGTCAGGATAGGACAGGATAGGTAGGTTGTCAGGATAGGACAGGATAGGTAGGTTGTCAGGATAGGACAGGATAGGTAGGTTGTCAGGATAGGACAGGATAGGTAGGTTGTCAGGATAGGACGGCTCTTTCCCAGTCATATTGTGTCTCGGGAGGCACCTGTGACTTGGAAGCAGACATTTTGCCAGTTGAACAGATTACTCTTGAGAAGTGACCTTTTGATGGTACTTTCAGATTCTTTGAGAGCTGTCTCTTCTAATTGGCAAACCGAGCTCCACAACAGGTATCAAATGAGCTTCTGGTTCTTATTCGGAATTACTGTATGTTCTGTTTATGGTGTCCTCCACAATAAATGGGCAACCTCATCAAACTTCACTTCCTCACTTTCTGTAACAATCAACAAAGTATTGGGCAGTCTTTCTCCCCCAGGGTTCCTCCAAAGGTTGGGGTACCCTGAGGACACATCATTGGCAGATTGATCCATTGTTTATACTGACCACCAATGTAAGGGGTCTTTTCTAGACTGAGGGTCAGTGTAAGTAAGGGCTCACTTCTACACTGGCCACAAATGTAAAAGGGTGACTTCTATACTATACTACTAAGTAAGGGGTCACTTCTACAACGAGGGCCAATGTAAGGGGTCACTTCTACACTGACCTCCAAAGTAAGAGGTCACTTCTACATCGAGGGCCAATGTTATGCCGCGTACACACGAGCGGAATTTCCGACAGAAAGAGTCCGATGGGAGCTTTTCATCGTATATTCCGACCCTGTGTATGCCCCATCGGACTTTTTCAGTTGAAAATTCAGACGGACCTAGATAGAAAACATGTTCTATATTTTTCCGACAGAACAAATTACTATCGGAAAAACCGCTCGTCTGTATGCTGTTCCGATGCACCAAAAACGACGCATGCTCTGAAGCAAGTACGAGACGGAAGCTATTGGCTACTGGCTATTGAACTTCCGTTTTCTAGTCCCGTCGTACGTGTTGTACGTCACCGCGTTCTGGACAGTCGGAATTTGGCGTGACCGTGTGTATGCAAGACAGCTTGAGTGGAATTCCGTCGGAACCCCTGTCGTAAAAACCTTCAGAGTTTATTCCGACGGCAAAACCGGTCACGTGTACAGGGCATAAGGGGTCACTTTTATACTGACCACCAATGTAAGGGGTCACTTTTATATTGGCCACCAATGTAAGGGGTCTTTTCTAAACTGAGGGCACGTGTAAGGGGTTACTGCTACACTAAATACAAATGTAAGGGGCAGGGGCGGACTGACCATTCGGTCACTCGGTCGCCGACCGAGGGCCCGCCGTCAGGAGGGGCCCCATGAGTGGCTCAGTCAGCAGCAGAAAAAAGCCGCCCGCCGCACCGCACGAAAACCCAGTCCTCCTGTCCTGGATTATTACTGCTCCCAGCGCCGCTGCCGAGCAGGGCTCGGCTTAGGCTGAGAGAGGCTCTGTCAGCAGGGAGGGGCGGGACAGGGAGCTCCACTGACGCTCTGGCCCTGCCCTGCCCTGCCACGCCCCTCCCCATGTAGTCTGAGTCTGTATCTAATTAGAGCGTCTCTCCTGCACTTTTGAGAGCTCCGCTCTGGACCACAAAAAGCCCCGCCCCCTTAACATCGAAAGCTCCGCCCCTACAGCAGAAAGCTCCGCCCCCTACCGCCGAAAGCCCCGTCCCTACCGCCGAAAGCCCCGCCCCCGGACCTCTGAGAGCGGGAGGTGAGCCCGACTGGTCAGGTAGGTCCTTCTGCCTACCGTATATACCTGGACTGTAGACCCCTTTTTTTTGCTAAACCATCCCTGGAAATGTTGTTTACCCCCCTGTAAAGCTGTGCATTGCTGAAAGTTTAAAATTTAAAACTGGCTACCTGGTTATTTCCTATAGTCGCATCCCCAGTCTCTGGTTATTTCCTGTAGTCGCATTTGCAGTCTGGTTACTTCCTGTAGTCGCATTTGCAGTCTGGTTACTTCCTGTAGTCGCATTCGCAGTCTCTGGTTATTTCCTGTAGTCGCATTTGCAGTCTGGTTACTTCCTGTAGTCGCATTCGCAGTCTCTGGTTATTTCCTGTAGTCGCATTCGCATCTCTGGTTATTTCCTGTAGTCGCATTCGCAGTCTGGTTACTTCCTGTAGTCGCATTCGCAGTCTCTGGTTATCTCCTATAGTCGCATTCGCAGTCTGGTTACTTCCTGTAGGCGCATTCGCAGTCTCTGGTTACTTCCTGTAGTCGCATTCGCAGTCTCTGGTTACTTCCTGTAGTCGCATTCGCAGTCTGGTTACTTCCTGTAGTCGCATTCGCAGTCTGGTTACTTCCTGTAGTCGCATTCGCAGTCTGGTTACTTCCTGTAGTCGCATTCACAGTCTCTGGTTACTTCCTGTAGTCGCATTCGCAGTCTCTGGGTACTTCCTGTAGTCGCATTCGCAGTCTGGTTATTTCCTGTAGTCGCATCCCCAGTCTCTGATTATTTCCTATAGTCGCATTCGCAGTCTGGTTATTTCCTGTAGTCGCATTCGCAGTCTCTGGTTATTTCCTGTAGTCGCATTCGCAGTCTGGTTACTTCCTGTAGTCGCATTCGCAGTCTCTGGTTATTTCCTGTAGTCGCATTCGCAGTCTGGTTATTTCCTGTAGTCGCATTCGCAGTCTGGTTATTTCCTGTAGTCGCATTCGCAGTCTCTGGTTAGTTCCTGTAGTCGCATTCGCAGTCTGGTTATTTCCTGTAGTCGCATTCGCAGTCTCTGGTTATTTCCTGTAGTCGCATTCGCAGTCTGGTTACTTCCTGTAGTCGCATTCGCAGTCTCTGGTTATCTCCTGTAGTCGCATTCGCAGTCTGGTTATTTGCTGTAGTCGCATTCGCAGTCTCTGGTTACTTCCTTTAGTCGCATTCACAGTCTGGTCATCTCCTATAGTCGCATTCGCAGTCCTGTAGTTGCATTCGCAGTCTCTGGTTATCTCCTGTAGTCGAATTCGCAGTCTGGTTATTTCCTGTAGTCGCATTCACAGTCTGGTCATCTCCTATAGTCGCATTCGCAGTCCTGTAGTTGCATTCGCAGTCTCTGGTTATCTCCTATAGTCGCATTCGCAGTCTGGTTACTTCCTGTAGTCGCATTCGCAGTCTGGTTATTTCCTGTAGTCGCATCCCCAGTCTCTGATTATTTCCTATAGTCGCATTCGCAGTCTGGTTATTTCCTGTAGTCGCATTCGCAGTCTCTGGTTATTTCCTGTAGTCGCATTCGCAGTCTGGTTACTTCCTGTAGTCGCATTCGCAGTCTCTGGTTATTTCCTGTAGTCGCATTCGCAGTCTGGTTATTTCCTGTAGTCGCATTCGCAGTCTGGTTATTTCCTGTAGTCGCATTCGCAGTCTCTGGTTAGTTCCTGTAGTCGCATTCGCAGTCTGCTTATTTCCTGTAGTCGCATTCGCAGTCTCTGGTTATTTCCTGTAGTCGCATTCGCAGTCTGGTTACTTCCTGTAGTCGCATTCGCAGTCTCTGGTTATCTCCTGTAGTCGCATTCGCAGTCTGGTTATTTGCTGTAGTCGCATTCGCAGTCTCTGGTTACTTCCTTTAGTCGCATTCACAGTCTGGTCATCTCCTATAGTCGCATTCGCAGTCCTGTAGTTGCATTCGCAGTCTCTGGTTATCTCCTGTAGTCGAATTCGCAGTCTGGTTATTTCCTGTAGTCGCATTCACAGTCTGGTCATCTCCTATAGTCGCATTCGCAGTCCTGTAGTTGCATTCGCAGTCTCTGGTTATCTCCTATAGTCGCATTCGCAGTCTGGTTACTTCCTATAGTCGCATTCGCAGTCTGGTTACTTCCTGTAGTCGCATTCGCAGTCTGGTTATTTCCTGTAGTCGCATTCGCAGTCTCTGGTTAGTTCCTGTAGTCGCATTCGCAGTCTGGTTATTTCCTGTAGTCGCATTCGCAGTCTGGTCATCTCCTATAGGCGCATTCGAAGTCTGGTCATCTCCTATAGTCGCATTCGCTGTCTGGTTATTTCCTGTAGTCGCATTCGCAGTCTCTGGTTATCTCCTGTAGTCGCATTCGCAGTCTCTGGTTATCTCCTGTAGTCGCATTCGCAGTCTCTGGTTATTTCCTGTAGTCGCATTCGCAGTCTCTGGTTATTTCCTGTAGTCGCATTCGCAGTCTCTGGTTATCTCCTGTAGTCGCATTCGCAGTCTGGTTATTTCCTGTAGTTGCATTCGCAGTCCTGTAGTTGCATTCGCAGTCTGGTTATTTCCTGTAGTCGCATTCGCAGTCTCTGGTTACTTCCTTTAGTCGCATTCACAGTCTGGTTATCTCCTATAGTCGCATTTGCAGTCCTGTAGTTGCATTCGCAGTCTGGTTATCTCCTGTAGTTGCATTCGCAGTCTCTGGTTATTTCCTGTAGTCGCATTCGCAGTCTGGTTACTTCCTGTAGTCGCATTCGCAGTCTCTGGTTACTTCCTTTAGTCGCATTCACAGTCTGGTCATCTCCTATAGTCGCATTTGCAGTCCTGTGGTTGCATTCGCAGTCTGGTTATCTCCTGTAGTCGCATTCGCAGTCTGGTCATCTCCTATAGTCGCATTCACAGTCCTGTAGTTGCATTCGCATTCTCTGGTTATCTCCTGTAGTCGCATCCCCAGTCTCTGGTTATTTCCTGTAGTCGCTTTCGCAGTCCGGTTATTTCCTGTAGTCGCATTCACAGTCTCTGGTTACTTCCTGTAGTCGCATTCGCAGTCTCTTTTTATCTCCTGTAGTCATTTATGATATCTATGGCTATACATATTTATTGAATCCATATTGAGCACTATATTTGATTGGCTGTTTGCTTCTGCTTAGGCCTGGCACACACGCACAATCGCACATGATGATGACTTCATCATTATGTGCGTGATTGTGATTGTGCGTGTGTGCCAAGCAGAAGCAGCCAATCAAATATAGTGCTCAATATGGATTCAATAAATAGTGGGAAGATTTTTCCTTACATTGGTGATCAGTGGGAAGAATGCTCCTTACATTGGTGATCAGTGGGAAGAATGTTCCTTACATTGGTGATCAGTGAGAAGAATGTTCCTTACATTGGTGATCAGTGGGAAGAATGTTCCTTACATTGGTGATCAGTGGGAAGAATGTTCCTTACATTGGTGATCAGTGAGAAGAATGTTCCTTACATTGGTGATCAGTGGGAAGAATGCTCCTTACATTGGTGATCAGTGGGAAGAATGTTCCTTACATTGGTGATCAGTGAGAAGAATGTTCCTTACATTGGTGATCAGTGGGAAGAATGTTCCTTACATTGGTGATCAGTGGGAAGAATGTTCCTTACATTGGTGATCAGTGAGAAGAATGTTCCTTACATTGGTGATCAGTGGGAAGAATGCTCCTTACATTGGTGATCAGTGGGAAGAATGTTCCTTACATTGGTGATCAGTGGGAAGAATGTTCCTTACATTGGTGATCAGTGGGAAGAATGTTCCTTACATTGGTGGTCAGTGAGAAGAATGTTCCTTACATTGGTGGTCAGTGAGAAGAATGTTCCTTACATTGGTGATCAGTGGGAAGAATGTTCTTTACATTGGAGGTCAGTGAAAATTATATAAAGTAAATAATAATAATTAAAAAAAAATGTAAAGCACCCCCATGATCCCCGCACATGCTCTATATGAAAAGCTTTATGTAGGATGAGCACATGTATGTAAACATGTGTCTATAGACGCAAATGCTGGACATGGGAGCGCACCTGAAAGGTAACCCCCCCCCCCCTTCCCCAGGAGAGCGCTTCTACTAGGGAGTTATCTGATGTGGGGAGGAGCCGCGAGAGCCACCCCCAGAAGACCTGGTTCGGGGCCACTCTGTGCAAAACGAGCTGCACAGTGGAGGGAAGTATGATATGTTTGTTATTTAAAAAAAAAAAGAGCCTTTACAATCACTTTACTTTTGGAAAGGTACCTGTTGTTGCACTTTCTTTAATGTAATTCTGTGACGAACGCATGTAGTGTGGGCAGTGCAAAATGTAGGTGGGAATTTGTGTGGGTGTGGCTTGAGTGTGGGTGGGAACACATGAGCGGGGACAGGGGGCCCCAGGATCTCCTATTGCCCGGGGGCCCCATGAGTTGTCAGTCCGCCCCTGGTAAGGGGTTATTTCTACACTTTGGCTACTTTCACACTGAGGCAGTTTTCAGGCGCTAAAAATAGCACCTGTAAAGCGCCTGTAAATCGCCTCTCATGCCCCCCCCCCCCCCCAGTGTGAAAGCCTGCGTGCTCTCACACTGGGGCGGTGCTCTTGCGGGACAGGAAAAAAAGTCCTGCAACAGCATCTTTGGGGCGGTGCGGGAGCGGTGTATACACACCGCCCCTGCCCATTGGAATGAATGGGCAGCGCTTCCGAAGCGTCTGAAAAGTGCTTCAGAAGTGCAGCAACACAGGCGCTATTAACCCCTTCTTCGGGCGCAAGCGGGGGTTAAAAGCGCTCAGCTAGCGGCGGAAAGGCGCCGCTAAAACAACGGTAAAGCGCCGCTAAAACTCGCGGTGCTTTACTGCTAACGGACCCGCCTCCCCAGTGTGAAAGTACCCTTAGGGCCAATAAAGGGTTCACTTCCACAATACATGTACCACCAATATAAGGGGATCCTTTCTACACTGGGGCCAATGTAAGAGATTCACTTCTACACTGAAGGTCAATGTAAGGGGTCACTTCTACACTGACCATAAATGTAAGGGGTCACTTTTATACTGACCCCCTCCCCGCCCCAATGTAAGGAGTCAATTTTATAATGACCACCAATCTAAGGGGTCACTTTTACAATGACCATAAATGTTAGGAGTCACTTTTATACTGACCCCCCAATGTAAAGGGTAAGGGGTCACTTTTATACTGACCCCCAATGTAAGGGGTCACTTCTACATGGACCACCAATGTAAGGGGTCACTTCTACATGGACCATCAATGTGAGGGGTCACTTCTACATGGACCACCAATGTAAGGGGTCACTTCTACATGGACCATCAATGTAAGGGGTCACTTCTACATGGAACACCAATGTAAGGGGTCACTTCTACATGGACCACCAATGTAAGGGGTCACTTCTACATGGAACACCAATGTAAGGGGTCACTTCTACATGGAACACCAATGTAAGGGGTCACTTCTACATGGAACACCAATGTAAGGGGTCACTTCTACATGGAACACCAATGTAAGGGGTCACTTTTATACTAACGACAAATGTAAGAGGATTGCTTCTACACTGACATCCAATGTAAAGGGTCATATCTACACTGAGCTCCAATGTAAGGGGTCATATCTACACTGACCTCCAATGTAAGGGGTTATATCTACACTGACCTCCAACGTAAGGGGTCACTTCTATATCTAAGGGGTTGCTTCTATACTGACCACCAATGTAAGGGATCACTTCTAGATTGAGGGCCAATGTAGGGGGTCATTTTTATACTGATCCCCAATCTAAGGGGTAGCTTCTACACTGACCACCAAGGTAAGGGGTCACTTTTACACTGGCCACCAATGTAAGGGGTCATGTCTACATTTAGAACCAATGAAAGGGGTCACGTTCATACTGGCTACCAAGGTAAGGGGTCCCTTCTACACTGACCACTAATGTAAAGGGCCACCACTTTTTATGGACATAATGTATGTATTCTGTGTTTCATTTCAAGATTATTATCACTGAAGATACATTTGTCACAGAGGATTTACATACACCCCATCTTTATTGAAAATGCTCTACTATCATGTGAATGTACCATGGGCTGTAGGTATTTGTTTTACACAGAGGTTCCCTGAGACCTGAAAAAGTTTTCATGGTTTAAGGATGGGGAAGGCTGGCACAGGGAAATCATACGCTCGGTAAAGTCTTGTTAGCACTGTGTACAATCCTACAACTGTTCAGAGGGATCGTTTACAGATCTGGAGTTGGCAGCGGTCTGCTCCTTTCATTTTGCTGACGTAAGTCTCACCTCACCTTTACCTCCCATCTCAGCTCAGTCAGAGGCAACTCTACCCTGTCACAGCGGCTTTGTGTGCTCCATTCAGCCGCTTCTGAGAGCCGCCGGTCCCTGTGGACGGGCCGTACTTGGGAGGGGGGTCAGAGCGGTCAGCTTGGAATAAAAGCAATGCATTGTCGTTATTAAAGGCATGCGCTCAGCGGGGAGCCGCGAGCCCTGTTTGTGCAGCGCTCAGGACCGTTTCGTGAAGCGAGAAGACCAAGAAAGAAGGGATAGTCAAATAAACTTGGGCAGGAAAAAAAAAGAAAAAAAGAAGACAATATAATAGAGAGGAATCCCTTAGCCACACTCTGGGATTACGGCTTCCAAGCCACAATAGAGCCCGACGAGGAAAAAATAAATAAGAAAGCGAAGGATGACAAACAAGGATGGCGTTTTGGAGTAAAAGGGGGAATTGAAACATCTTTGTTCTGGAGCAGAACTCAAAAGGACAGTCTGAGTCCATAAAGGATGGGTTGGGAGGGTTACCAAACAAGTATTGTTGCCCTTGCCAACTATTTAAACATTCAGTTCAGGCTTTCTCCTCCTTGCCCATTCTGCCATGCCACAGGGGTTGTTTGGAACTGAGGAGGGGGGGGGGGGGGGGGGGAGACGAAACTGTTTGGGAGGGCGGGGGAGACCACTGACAACCTAAATAAACAGCTTTGCATAACATTAGAAGACAATTTCACCAGCCACATAAGATTATCTTTCTGGGAGAACGAATGAGGAATCGTACTTATAAATTCACTTGAGAGCCTTAAAGCTGAACTCCGGTCAATCAGCAAAATACAAAGATGGAATACGTATATGGGAGAGGTTTTACCTGCCAGGAGATTTGTGTCTCTATCCAGCCAGTCCTGCGATTTACACAGCTCTGTGACACTGCACAGTCCTGTCTGGCAGGGCAGGAGACTTGATTTTTCTCTGCTGCAGTTCAGTAACATGTATAGGTCTTGCTCCTCCCACAGGCTGCTCCTCCCACATCTCCCCCACTAATATCCACATCTCCCCACATCTTCCCCCACTAAAATCCACATCTCCCCCACATCTCCCCTACGATTGCCTGCTTACTTGCAGTTGAGGCAGGTGATGATATCAGCGCGCTGCTCACCTAGGCCGCCGCCGGGTGTACCAAGATGGCCGCCGCTCCGGAAGCTAGGCGAAGGCGCGGGCTTTCCTAAGGCCGAGGCAGCGGAGCGCTCTGCGGATCGCGTGGTGTGCCAATCCGAACAGGTTGACCCGTTCGGATCACAGATTGGTGACGATCCGTTGCACCCCTAGTGGACAGTAAAAGAGAAGAAGCAGAATGGTTGAGTTCATTTCTCTGCTCTCTTCTCCTATCAGCATTTCACCTGTTCTTACAGGAGACATCTAGAAATGTCAAGTGGTTCTAAAGGCAGAATATTTTTTTACTTAGACCCCTTTCACACTGCGGCGTTTATCAGCCGCTTTAGCACTGGAAATAGCCTCTGCTAAGTGCCTGAAAACCGCCTTTCCATTCATTCCAGTGCGACTTTTCACATTGGGGGCTTGTGGGACGTTATGAAAAGCCCTGCAAGCGGCATCTTTGGGGTGGGTTGGGAGCGCTGAATTTAGCGCCTTCCCACAACACCCTGCCCATTGGAAGTGAATAGGCGGCGCTTTCAAAGCGCCTGAAAAGCACTTTCAAAGCGCCGCCGCAAAACGGGAGTTTTCAACCCCTTTTTTTCGGGTTAAAAGCGCCCCGCTGGCGGCCGAAAAGTGGCGCAAAAGCGCTGCAGTGTGAAAGGGGTCTTAATGCATTCTATTCAATAAGGGGCCAGTTCACACCATAGAAAGGCAGTCCGGATGCGCTCCAGATGCTTTTTTGATGCGTTTTTGGTGCGTTTTTGATGCAGTCCAGTGCATTTTTCCCCTCCTTTTTTTCCCTTAACCTTAAAAAAGAACATGGGTGTTCCGGTGTGTTTTTGGTGCGTTTAGGTGCGTTGCGGTGCATTCCCGTGAGTTTTTAATGCTTTTTACAGCGTTCTAGTACAGTCCAGTGCAGGAAAAATGCAGCATGTTCTACTTTTTTTTTCTGGAACGCACTGGAACTGCAAGCACTGGTGTGAACTATGCCATTGAAAGCCATATAACCTACTTTCTATGTGTTTTTGATGCAGAAAGAAAAAAACGCACTGGACTGCATGTGGTGTGAACTGGCCCTAAGGTAAAAAAAAAACCTTCTGCATGCAGAAAATATATAATTGGAATGGGGCGTACACACGGTCGGACTTTTTAGCTACAAAAGTCCGACAGCCCGTCCGACAAACTTTCGACGGAGTTTTGGCGGACTTGCGGCGGACTTTCTAACGAACGGACTTGCCTACATACGATCACACAAAAGTCTGATGGATTCGTACGTGATGACGTACACCGGACTAAAATGAGGAAGTTAATAGCCAGTAGCCAATAGCTGCCCTAGCGTTGGGTTTTTGTCCGTCGGACTAGCACACAGACGAGCGGATTTCTGAGTCCGGCGGAGTTACGGCGTAAAGACTTGAAGCATGTTCCAAATCTAAAGTCCGTCAGATTTGCGACTGGAAAAGTCAGCTGAAAGTCCGGGGAAGCCCACACACGATCGGATTGTCCGCCGGATTTGGTCAGTCGGCGTCCGTCGGACTTTTGTAGCCGAAAAGTCCGACCGTGTGTACGCCCCATAACAATGGAATCCTTTCTGGGCAAAGGGCTAAAGCTGGCCATAGATGGATCAAAATTTGGCTGGGTCAGCAGTGACCGGCCGGATTTTGATCCATCGATGATCTTTCCCCGCACAAGAAAAGTCGATGTAAAGATCAACTCTTTTTTTGGAAAACTGCTGATCGTTGTATTCTGACAACGGAGGAGTCCCTACAATCAGAATACAATAGCGCAGCTTTCATACTGGGGGGAGCATTTTTCAGGCGCTTTTGGACTCTCACATCGGGGCGGTGCGCTTGCAGGACGTTCGAAACAGTCCTGCAAGCAGCATCTTTCGGGCAGTGGAGGAGCGGGGTATACCCCACTCCTGCCCATTGAAATGAATGGGCACCGCTGCCGAATCGCCTGCAAAGCGCATTGGCAGCGGCGCTACACTGGTGCATTTAACCCTTAATTGGGCCGCTAGCGGGGGGGGGGTTTAAAAGCACCCCACTAGCGGTCGAATAGCGACGCTAAAACGACGGTAAAGCACCGCTAAAACTAGCAGCGTTTTACCGTCAACGCCCCCCCCCCCCCCCAGTGTGGAAGTGGCCTAATGCCGCGTACAGATGATCGGAATCTCCGACAACCAAACCGTGGATTTATTTCCGGCGGATGTTGGCTGAAACTTGTCTTGCATACACACGGTCGCACAAATTTTTTTTCGGAAATTCCGATCGGCAAGAACGCGGTGATGTACGACACGTATGACAGGACTAGAAAAAGGAAGTTCAATAGCCAGTGCGGCTCCTTCTGCTTGATTCCGAGCGTGCGTGGAATTTTGTGCGTCGGAACTGTCTACACACGATCGGAATTTCCGACAACGGATTTTGTTGTCGGAAAATTTTGCCATCCGGCTCTCAAATTTTTGTTGTCGGAAATCCCGACAGAAAAATGTCCGGTGGAGCCTACACACCCGGTCGGAATTTCCGACAACAAGCTCACATCGAACATTTGTTGGAAATTCCGATCGTGTGTACGCGGCATAACTGTATGTATTCTGACAGCAGGGGTTGGCTGCAGCTCATCGATCGAGCAAAAGTTTCCTTCACCGGCCCGTTCAACGGAAGTTGATCGTTAGATCGAATTCTGTTGAACGGGAACAGCCATAGATGGATTAAAATGTGTCTGTTTCCCGGCTGAACCCGCCGAATGTCAATCCATCGATGGCCCATTCCAAGCATTCCTTTGTACAGAAGACAGAGCTCTCAGCCTTTATCAAAGTTTAATGTTTCTCGATAAGCTGTAGCGCTTTTGTTCTATAAAGCTGATTTTTTTTTTCCGTTATTTTGTTATGTCTTGATGACTGGCAAAGCAGGAATGCATTAAATGATTTCCTCCCTGTATCACGGCAATGAGCGCCTTCGGGTGCTGCACTGATGATATCTCCATGCCAGACTGGCTGATAACGGCGGTGGAAGCCTGGAATGTCTCTCTGATGCTACAGATGGGGGTTCCAGTCCAGCCAGGCAGACGCTCGGCAAGTAAACTGTCGCTGTGTCTTTCACGTAAGAATTAGGACAAGACAGGCGGGCAATATGAGACGGGTGATATGGGGCGGGTGATATGGTACGGGCGATATGGGGCGGGCGACATGGGGCGGGCGATATGGTACGGGCGATATGGGACGGGCGATATGGGGCGGGCGATATGGGGCGGGCGATATGGGGCGGGCGATATGGTACGGGCGATATGGGACGGGCGATATGGGGCGGGCGATGTGGGGCGGGCGATGTGGGACGGGCGATGTGGGGCGGGCGATGTGGGGCGGGCGATATGGGACGGGCGATGTGGGGCGGGCGATGTGGGACGGGCGATGTGGGACGGGCGATGTGGGACGGGCGATGTGGGACGGGCGATGTGGGACGGGCGATGTGGGGCAGGCGATGTGGTGCGAGCGATATGGGGCGGGCGATATGGGACGGGCGATATGGGGCGGGCGATGTGGGGCGGGCGATGTGGGGCGGGCGATGCGGGGCGGGCGATGCGGGGCGGGCGATGTGGGACGGGCGATATGGGGCGGGCGATATGGGGCGGGCGATATGGGACGGGCGATATGGGGCGGGCGATATGGGGCAGGCGATGTGGGGCGGGCGATATGGGGCGGGCGATATGGTACGGGCGATGTGGGGCGGGCGATGTGGGGCGGGCGATGTGGGACGGGCGATGTGGGACGGGCGATGTGGGACGGGCGATGTGGGACGGGCGATGTGGGACGGGCGATGTGGGGCAGGCGATGTGGGGCGGGCGATGTGGTGCGGGCGATATGGGGCGGGCGATATGGGACGGGCGATATGGGGCGGGAGATATGGGGCGGGCGATGTGGGGCAGGCGATGTGGGGCAGGCGATGTGGGGCGGGCGATGTGGGGCGGGCGATATGGGACGGGCGATATGGTACAGGCGATATGGGGCGGGCGATATGGGGCGGGCGATATGGGGCGGGCGATATGGGACGGGCGATATGGGGCGGGCTCTTATGCCTTAGACAGGTGCGTCCAATTAATATTTTATTGATGAAGACACAATAAGATCCACAGAGAATAACTGGAGGCACGCTAACCCCTTATTCGCATCCTAAATAGCATTTGATTTATAATATTAACCACTTTCTTACCGGCACTTATAACCCCCCTTCTTGCCCAGGCCAATTTTCAGCTTTCAGCGCTGTCACAGTTTGAAGGACAATTGCGCGGTCACGCTACACTGTACCCAAATTACATTTTTATCATTTTTTCACACAATTTCTATTGGGGGTATTTAACCACTAGCTGACCAGCTGCCGTCATTCTCTCCTGCGCAAATCGCCGTAGCTGTACGTCGGTCCCCCCGCCGTGCACGCATTGCATGGCGGGGGACCGGTGGACGCGATCTCCGCCAGCCACACGCGATCACAGGCAGGAGAGCCCTGGCCGCGTGTAAACACACACATCCCCATTCTGTCAGGAGAGGAGAGACAGATTGTCTGTTCCTACTAGTTAGGAATAGCGATCTGGCTCCTCCTCTAGTCAGTCCCCTCCCCCCACGGTTAGAAACACCTCCCAGGGAACACAATTAACCACTTGATCGCCCCCCCTAATGTTAACCCCTTCCCTGCCAGTGACATTTACAGTAACCAGTGCATTTTTATAGCTCTGATCGCTGTATAAATATCACTGGTCCCAAAAATGTGTCAAAAGTGTCCGATCTGTCCGCCGCAATGTCGCAGTCCTGCTAAAAAATAAACAAATACAAAAAAAACGCAGAACGCAGCCATTACTAATTGCAAATTAGAATACTCCAAAAGACATGCTGTTAATTGGCTTCTATCTAAATTGGCCCTAGTATATTAGGGACATTAGAGTGTAAGCTCCTTGAGGGTAGGGACCGATGTGAATGTACAATGTATATGTAAAGCGCTCCGTAAATTGACAGCGCTATATAAGTACCTTAAATAATAATAATAATAAAAATGCCATAAACATAGCCACTATTTTGTAGACGCTATAACTTTTGCGCAAACCAATCAATATACGCTTATTGGAATTTTTATTTTTAACCAAAAATATGTAGAATATGTATCGGCCTAAACTGAGGGAGAATTTTTTTTTTTCTATTTTTTATGTGGGATAGTTATTATAGCAAAAAGTAAAAAAGTATTTGTGGGGGAAAAAAATGGACGTCAATTTTGTTTGGGTACAACGTCACACAACTGCGACGCAGTGCCGGATCGCAGCAAAATGGCCTGGTCATTAAGGGGGGCAAATCCTCCTGAGGCTGAATTGGTTAATCATTGCTGGAGCTTTTATTTTTGCTAAACAAAACAAAAAAAGACCGAACATTTTGAAAAAAACATATACATATATATATATATATATATATACATACATACACATATATATACACATATAGTAAAACCTCGGATTGTGAGCATAATTCGCTCCAGAAACATGCTTGTAATCCAAAGCACTTGTATATCAAAGCCAATTTCCCCATAAGAAATAATGGAAACTCAAATGATTCGTTCCACAACCATTTATTCATAAATCCTTCAGTTTATAGTCCATATAAAAAGATGAAAAGATTATAGCGATGTGATTGGTTGTGTAACCATAAAATGTCCATCCACAAATAGAAGCCTCCACAAGGGGATTAGAAGCAAAATCCAGCAGGAGCTCCAGAGTATAAAAGAGAAGAGAGGGCGCATCTAAGTGTAGTAATATGGTTACATGTAATGAAGGTGCAACATTTAGCAAATCACATGGTTGATGATTAAAAGAGGCACATCTAAGTATGAAGGCATCCGGGGTAAAGCGCTCCACATAGACCATCCCGCCGGCTCTCACCGCTGTCGGTCTTCAATCGTGACCAGGAAGACTACCCTGCAGTAGAGCGATCTGAAAGCGAGGCTTGAACCGCTCGTGGAGCACAGCGTGGAAGGGACGACGTCAATAGCGGTGAGGGGGGCAGTCTATGTGGACAGCTTTACCCCAAGTGCCTGCATACTTAGATGTGCCTGTTGTAATCATCAACCATGTGAGTTTCTAAATGTTGTACCTTCATTAAATGTAACCATATTGCTACACTTAGAGGCGCCTCTCTTCTCTTTTATACTCAGTTGTGACGCTACTTGTATATCAAGACATCGCTTGTATATCAAGTCAAAATTTATTAAAATATTTTGCTCGTCTTGCAAAATGATCTTAATATATATATATACACATACATGGGGAA
Organism: Lithobates septentrionalis; assembly: GCA_037952835.1. Classification (NCBI taxonomy): domain Eukaryota; kingdom Metazoa; phylum Chordata; class Amphibia; order Anura; family Ranidae; genus Lithobates; species Lithobates septentrionalis. The sequence goes on from JBBDGP010000259.1 coordinate 661,735, forward strand.
GACTTGTGGTCTTTTTTCTGCTGTCACCCTTCTATAATGATAGATGAGATAGAGAGATAGATAGATAGATAGAGAGAGAGAGAGAGAGAGAGAGAGAGAGAGAGAGAGAAAGATAGAGAGAGAGAGAGAGAGAGAGAGAGAGAGAGAGAGAGAGAGAGAGAGAGAGAAAGATAGAGAGAGAGAGAGAGAGAGAGAGAGAGAGAGAGAGAGAGAGAGAGAGAGAGAGAGAGAGAGAGAGAGAGAGAGAGAGAGAGAGAGAGAGAGAGAGAGAGATAAAGATAGATAGAGAGAGAGAGAGAGAGAGATAGATAGATAGATAGATAGAGAGATAGATAGAGAGATAGATAGAGAGATAGATAGATAGATAGATAGACAGACAGACAGACAGACAGACAGACAGACAGACAGACAGACAGAGAGATAGATAGATTTTGGATACAGTAAAATGAGAAAAAGCGTGAGAGAGAATTGTAGATAATGATAGATAAATGTACAGATATACACTGAGATGTAGCAGGAAAAATATTTTTGACATTCTTTCAGAGAAGCGCAAAAAAGTAACAGTTGTGGGGTAATTTGGAGAAGAGTGACAGGTGAAGTGGAGTCGGAGTGACGGAGATGAGGGTAGAAACAGATGACGCAGGGTAATACGGAGAGGACGGTGACATAGGATGAGGGGCACTTGTCTGTGTCATTGTAAATAGCAGCAAGCAGAGGCTAGCCCCACATAACACAGCCATCTGCTCCGCTTCACATGGTGCCAGCATGCCCCGACCGCTCCGCACCAGCCGTGTTGACTCAGTAACTCGATGAGGAGCTTTCCCTTGTGTGGTGTCACTCACCTGTCACACATCGGGAATCCTGCCTGAGAAAAGGAAGACTCTGGGCAGCCATCTGTGGGAGAAAACGCACATCAAGATATGACACACTGTCCACAGGAAATAACACCAGAAAACATGAACTCAGATTTAGTAACTTTGTATTAAAGAGTCATTCTGATGGGTTTTATTTCCTTCTTTTGGTTCCTGCAAAGTAAAAGCAGAACAGACTAGCCCATTATGTGGCACTTATCTGCAAACGGAGCCTGTGCTGTCCCTGCTGCGGGAAGCATCTATTCCCCCCCCCCCCCCTTTTTTTCCGGGACCGCAGACTCCGGCTGTGTGACTGGCCGGAGCCGCGTGACGTCACTTTCCCGCGTATGCGCGCCGTAACCGCCAGCCACGGCTTAAGCTCGGGAAGAAAAGGCACAGAGGGCCGTTTCTTCACAGCGCATGCTGCACTACAAGGTAAATATTTCCTAAACGGCACACATTTAGGAGATATTTCCACTACCTACAGGTAAGCCTTACAAAAGTAGATTTTTGGGTTCCATACACTTTTGTCCTTCCCCCCCCTTTTCCTCTTTTTTCTATCACTTTTGTTTTTCCACATCACACAACATTAAATTTTTCCTCCCCCCCCCCCTTTCCCTCCCTCCCCTTTTTTCCTCCCCCACTTTTCACCCCCTTTCTTTTCTCTTAATACACTCCCCTGTTTACCTTCCCCTCCCTCCCTCATCTCCCCTTCTCATCTCCCCTTCCCTCATTCTCACTAATTTTCACCTTCACTTTACTTTTTTAATTTTTTTCCTGCATTGTTTTTCTGCTCCCCCCCCTTTTTCTTTTACCTCTTTTCCACAAACCCCTCCCCCTCCTTTTCCCTGCCCCCTCCCTCTCCTCTCTATTCCTTTTCTTGACCCCCCCCCCCTTTTCTCCCTTCACTTCTCTTTTTACCCCTTTGGTTCCCCCCCCTTTCCCCCCCTCTTTTTTCCCTCCCCCCTCTCCACTTCTCTTTTTCGTTCTTTTTCTTTTCCCTGCACTTGTGTGTCACCAATCCACCAATTTATAGCCTTTAACCTCAATGCCAATATTTTTCAGCAATTACACCTTATGTATCGCATCCCGGGGGGGGGGGATTACTCAATTTTTTGGGTGCCTCACATACTGCCGCCCATGACCCCGTCTGGGTCTTGATCAGTAAGCCAGACTCACCTCTATTAAATTTAATACTTAAGTATTATGTATTTTCCCCTCCCCCTCTTAATTTTTATATAAAATCAATAAAAGGATTGTATTTCTCTCTAGATGTATTCGGCCAATTCCTCCTGAGGAAGCAAATTTATTCGCGAAACATGTAGAGGAACTCAAATTGGACCTACATGTTCAGAAGCTCCGCTACCTTGTGGGGTCCTTACTTTGTAAAGTCGGTATATTTTTTTGCTCTTGTATGCAATTATGTTTTTAACCACTTGCTGACCGCTGCACGCCGATGTACGTCCTAACTTTGAGGACGGATATCGTTGTTATGGCAGCAGCTAGCTGCAATAACCCCGGTATCACCGTTTTCGGCCGGCGGTCGGCTACAAGATAAAAGTGGTCCCTGTGGCGGATTCGCCACAAGATCACTTTATCGGTGGCGGTAGTGGGCCACCCCCCCTCCCGTGGTGATCCGGTGGCCTCCGCCGCTTACCGGAGCCGTCGGTAGCGGCGGAGGCGACCGCGTCCTGTCAGTGGCTGTGCATGGAGACGAGTGAGGGTAAGATGGCCCCCACCCGTCTCCTTGACACTGCAGGGCGGAAGCGACGTCATAACGTCACTGCCACCCATGCCTCTTAAAGGCACATTTTTTCAATGTCATTTTTTATTTATTTTTATTTTTTTTATTGCATTTAAGTCCAAATATGAGATGTAAAGTCTTTTTGACCCCCCCAGATCTCATATTTAAGAGGACCTGGAATAAATAGGAATAAAAGTGATCCAATTTTTTTTTTAAAAAAACAGTGAAAAATTAAATAAAATAAAAGTAAAATAAATAAGAAAATAAAATATTTTTTTTTAAAGCGCCCTGTCCCGACGAGCTCGCGCGCAGAAGCGAACGTATACGTGAGTAGCACCCGCGTATGAAAACGGTGGTCACACATGTGAGGTATCGCCGCGACCGGTAGAGTGAGAGCAATAATTCCAGCCCTAGACCTCCTCTGTAGCGCAAAACATGCAACCTGTAGAATTTTTTAAACGTCGCCTATGTATATTTTTAAAGGGTAATAGTTTGACGCCATTCCACGAGCTGGGGCGCAATTTTGAAGCGTGACATGTTGGGTATCAATTTACTTGGCGTAACATTATCTTTCACAATATAAAAAAAAAATTGGGCTGACTTTACTGTTGTCTTTTTTTTTATTATTCAAAAAAGTGAATTTTTTTTTGCAAAAAAAGTGCGCTTATAAGACCGCTGCGCAAATACGGTGCAAAAAAATAAGTTGACCGCCATTTTATTCTCTAGGGTGTTAGAAAAAAAAACAATATATAATGTTTGGGGGTTCTACGTAATTTTCTAGCAAAAAAAAAAAAAAACAGTTTTTAACATGTAAACACCTAAAATTCAAAACGAGGCTCGGTCCTTAAGTGGTTAAAGTGGAGTTCCCCCCACTTTTACAACTCTTTAGCATCCCTCACTAAACTGCGCACTGTAAACAAATTGGATATTTTTTTATTTTTTTCTCAGCACCTCCTGTATATCTGCTGTATTTATTTTTCACTCCCTCCTCCCTGGCCGCGGCCCATCACATCATTTCCTGTTTGCAATGCCTTCTGGGAAGGGGCGGCAACTTCCTCTGACACTGCCGTTGCTATGGAAACCTGACCTGAAACCTATTACACTGCTTGTGCTGCACTGAGCATGTGCGAGATCTGCAAGGATGAGATCCAGGAAGAAATACAGTCTGGCTTCAGGTGCCCACACTTAAGATGGCCACGGCCTGCTGTAAGTTTATAAAATAACAAACTACTGCTATAAACTAACAAAACAGACCTTAGTTTACAGACTAACTTTACTAAAATACATTAAGATTGAGTATTATAGGGGTATTTTTATTTAAAAAGTATAATTTCGGCCGGAACACCGCTTTAAACCACTATTTGTATCTATGTGTAATAACTGTTTTTGCATAATAAAACTTCAATTGTCTTATCCCTGGGAGTAGCTCCTGACAACCCCTCTTTTATATCATTGTCAATTAAGGATGATGGTACCCGCCTCTACCTCTATGCACTGATTTCGATTGAGGCAATTTTCTTCTTTACTCCTAGAAGTGAACCTTACAAAAAAAAAAAGCTAATTGATTTCCAGTGCCTGTGGTCTGGCGCATGTGGAAAATGTCATAAATTCTGTGCCCAGTGGGGTCCCGGGACAGATCTGCGGAGCCACGTTATGTGTAGACAGTCCGGTGCGGAGAACATGACAGCATCAAAGAGCAGCCAGGCAGCTGTTTACTCCCAGCTACAAAAAGACGTGATCTAATTCCAGCCTTTCATGTCTACCTCTCTGCAGGGTTTTTATATGGCTTGGTAGGGGTCCGACAGGTGAGCGGGGCCCCCTACCCCCCCCCCCGTGGCTCCGCGATTGTTTCATGAGATCTCCGTGCTCTAAGATTATGGAGGACAGAAGAAACCTGGCCCGACAACCTAAAAAAAAAAAAAAACAGAATAACGTTCACCATTTATGGCCAAGCTGTTCCCGGCAATGATTGGACTCCTTTTAGAAAAAGAAAAAATGAGATAAGACGCTTTGACGCGCTTTTTGCTATTTTGTGGCAGAAAAAAATAAAAAATAAAAGGTGGTAGAAGGAATCCAGCTTACGCCTCACAAAGCGAGCAACAGCCTGGCGTCATTTCATTACTCCACAACTCCGCCTCCAGCTTCTCTTCTTTTACGCCTGAACGAGTTTCTCACGTTATTAATTCACTTTGTACTTCTGCAAGTCGGACCGACTTTCACATTTCACAGATATCAGACGTATGTAATTCACGCGCCGCGCCAGTTTTAAAGCCGAGGTTCAGGTGTGGTGATTTGTACGCAGTTATATAGACCACATGTGAGTAGGTAGGTATGGGCCTTACCTGTAGGTTCCACGTGGAAGGTAACAATCACAGGAGTAGACAACTCCACTACACCGCTACTACAGCGATCTCCAGGGGCAGCTATGACTAAGCGCCATTAACGGTGCGAAACGCGTCAGAATACCACCTGGACCTGTGTCTCTGATTGATGTATGGACTAAGCTTTATTAAATAAAGGCGTTTATATTGGAGGGCGGCCGTCCTCTTCCTATTTTTTGCCATTTGAGTTTTCTGAGCCGGCACCCTTCATCTCCTACACACTAGGACGGTGTGAACACAAGTGATACCGCCTGGAGCGCTAATTACCTTGATCTCCACTCGCTTCCAGGACCTGTGCCGATCGGCCAGCCTGATACATTGTGAACACAGGAGGTCAGCCACTCCCCACAAGAGCCATTCAGAGAACGCTTCGCACTTTATGAAGGGATGCAAAGCTACACTATATTGTCAAAAGTATTGGGACGCCTGCCTTTACACGCACATGAACTTTAATGTCATCCCAGTCTTAGTCCGTAGGGTTCAATATTGAGTTGGCTCCGCCCCTTTGCAGCTATAACAGCTTCAACTCTTCTGGGAAGGCCGTCCTCGAGGTTTAGGAGTGTGTCTATGGGAATGTTTGACCATTCTTCCAGAAGAGCATTTGTGAGGTCAGGCACTGATGTTGGACGAGAAGGTTGGAAGCCTGTGGCTTGGATGGAAGGGGGGGGGCAGGGGGCCCATCATGGTTTCATGCACCGGGCCCTAAACGTTCTAGTTACGCCTCTGGTCACTGATGTTGGATGAGAAGGCCTGGCTCGCAGTCTTTGCTCTAATTCATCCCAAAGGTGTTCTATGGGGTTGAGGTCAGGACTCTGTGCAGGCCAGTCAAGTTCCTCCACCCCAAACTCACCCATCCATGTCTTTATGGACCTTGCTTTGTGCACTGGTGCGCAGTCATGTTGGAACAGGAAGGGGCCGTCCCCAAACTGTTCCCACAGAGTTTAGAGAATGAAATTGTCCAAAATGTCTTGATATGCTGACGCCTTAGCCACTTACCGACCGGCCACTGTATATATACGTCATTTCTTTGAAGGTGGATATCTCAGTAGCGGCAGCAGCTGCTGCCACAAGCGGGGTGTCTATCTTTAGGGCTGGCGGTTCTGTGTACGATAATGGTGGTCTCTGCGGTGGATTCGCCGCGAGATCACCATTATCGGCGGCGGGAGAGGTGCCACCCCCCTCCCGCTGCTCTCCCGCGCCCTCCGCCGCTTACCGGAGCCGTCGGTAGCGGCGGAGGCGATCGGGACCTGTCATGTCGATGGGATGGAGACGAGAGAGGGGAAGATGGCCCCCCACCCATCTCCATACCATAGGAGGGCGGAAGCGACGTCATAACGTCAGCTCTGCCCATACGTCTTAAAGGCATTTTTTTTTTTTTTTTTTTGCATTTAAGTCCAAATATGAGATTTGAGAACTTTTTGACCCCCCAGATCTCATATTTAAGAGGTCCTGTCATGCTTTTTTCTATTACAAGGGATGTTTCCTATTACTATTGTAATAGGAGTAAAAGTGATCCAAAACATGCAGCCTGTAGAATTTTTTAAACATCACCCATGGAGATTTTTAAGGGTAAAAGTTTGACGCCATTCCACGAGCGACCGCAATTTTGAAGCGTGACATGTTGGGTATCAATTTACTCGGCGTAACATTATCTTTCACAATATAAAGAAAAATTTGGCTAACTTTACTGTTGTCTTATTTTGTTATTCAAAAAAAGTGAATTTTTTTGCAAAAAAAGTGTGCTTATAAGACCACTGCGCAAATACGGTGCGAAAAAAAGTATTGCATTGACCGCCATTTTATTCTCTAGGGTGTTAGAAAAAAAAAACTATAATATATATATATATATATATATATATATATATATATATATATATAAAATGTATAATATATAATGTTTGGGGGTTCTAAGGAATTTTCTAGCAAAAAAACCTGTTTTAAACATGTAAACACCTAAAATCCAAAACGAGGCTGGTCCTTAATTGGTTAAGAGTTCCCCTCACTGAAACTAAGGGGCCAAGACCAACCTCTGAAAAACAACCCCCCCCCCCACACCATAATCCCCCCTCCACCAAATGATTTGGACCAGTGCACCAAGCAAGGTCCAAAAAGACATGGATGAGCGAGTTTGGGGTGGAGGAACTTGACTGGCCTGCACAGAGTCCTGACCTCAACCCCATAGAACACCTTTTTGATGAATTAGAGTGAAGACTGTGAGCCAGGCTTTCTCATCCAACATCAGTGCCTGACCTCACAAATGCTCTTCTGGAAGAATGGTCAAACATTGCCATAGACACCCTCCTAAACCTTGTGGACGGCCTTCCCAGAAGAGGTGAAGCTGTTATAGCTGCAAAGGGCGGAGCCAACTCAATATTGAACCCTACGGACTAAGACTGGGAGGTCATTAAAGTTCATGTGCGTGTAAAGGCAGGCGTCCCAATACTTCTGACAATATAGTATATATGGACCTAACGCCCAACCAGTGCGCCTTTCGGATGAGGTTTCGGCACGACCATGGACACGGAAAAAAAACAACCGCACATGTTGGGACCCGACGTGTTCCAACTCCCAACATGTTATCTCTTGGATGCAAAAAAAACAATTGCCTATAAATTTGATCATCACAGATATTTTCCATCGTGCCAAGAAATCTCCACATAAGATGAATTGGGCTTCTCAGGAGCGTTCCTAATGGCTCAGTAGCCGGGCCCCTCACACCCCGATTATCCCCAGAAATGCCCAATCGGTGACAGTTCCCGCACTTGTCAGAGCGAGGCTCGGCTTCTATCCATGGAAAGAGGATTTTATCATCAGATTGTTTTTATAACACCAGAAAGTTCCACACAAAGAACCTTCTATGGGAGGATTTTATTGTCAGAGCATCCAAAGAACACAACAAGGAAACGCATTCCGACCCCATCTACAAAGGGCCCCGGAGGAGCCAAAGTGAGAACCTCCCAGAGCTCTCTAAACTACGGGGGCCAAATATCACTGATACCAATGATGGGGCACTATTCCTCCCACTGACACCAATAATGGGGCACAATTCCTCCCACTGATACCAATGATGGGGCACTATTCCTCCCACTGACACCAATGATGGGGCACTATTCCTCCCACTGACACCAATCATGGGGCACTATTCCTCCCACTGACACCAATGATGGGGCACTATTCCTACCACTGACACCAATGATGGGGCACTATTCCTACCACTGACACCAATGATGGGGCACTATTCCTACCACTGACACCAATGATGGGGCACTATTCCTCCCACTGACACCAATGATGGGGCACTATTGATCTTTTATTAAAAGAATCAAGCAACCAATTTTATACAAAAGTAAAAAACAAAACCATAGTACAAAACTTCAACAGAAATCCAAGGAATACACATCCATGTTCAGAATATATACAATATATACATAATCCACTACCAAAATTATTTACATAAAGCAGCAGAGAGGGCCTAAGAGGCACAACCCATCACCTATGTACGCAGCCATTTATCAAAAATTAATCCAAAAAAAAAATAATCTAGGGTGATAAGAGACAGACAGCCACACCCGGGAAAGAGACTCCTGGCAGTCAGGGAGGCTTGAAACCCCTCCACGCCTTCAACCAAGCCCCCTGACTCCGCTTGTCTCTCTCAAGTACCCGAATCTTCTCCACCTCATGCAAAATGTCATACACCACCACCTGAACAGGAAGGATTTTACGCCGAATGCAGACCTGACACCGTGCGTTCCAAGTGAAATAACGGACTACTAGGCTAACTAGAAAAAGTGTATCTAAACAAAAAACCCCACCAGTATTGAATGCTCCGTACACCCACTCAGCATAACCCAGCCTGGAGAGGAAAGGGACACCGAGGGCCCGTCCCACCTGTTTGTACACCTCTATGTTAAAAGGGCAATGAAGCAGAAAATGGTCCATAGTCTCCTCCTCACCTGCACACTCCTCCCGAGGACAGCTACGATCCACCCCACTGCGGAATTTCAAATTGCCCCTAACATAGAGTCTCCCATGGAAGCACAACCAGGCCAGATCCCTGAATTTAGGGGGTACTCTGTCCAAATTAATAAGTCTTAACCCTGCCCTCAAAACTGGGCCTGGGCAATCCCTTAAGGCCAGTGGGTCATGAAAGACTTCGCTCAAGACTCGACTCATAAGGACTTTCCTCGGAACCGATCTGAGATCTTCAGCTGACAATCGCCACTGCCGTAGTAACTTCAGGCACGGAGCGACATAGGCTGGTAGCTGACCACGATGACCCCTGAGATTCTTCACTTGGCCACCTTCTTCCCAAAGTCGTAGAAAAGGCCTAAACCAAGATCTAAATATGCCTGCCCATCCAGGAGGTTCCACTGCAAGCATATTACCAATATTAAACTTGAGAAAAAGCAGTGAAAAGAAAAGAACTGGGTTGACCATACCTAAGCCACCCTCCCTCCTGGATAGATAGGTGACATTCCTCTTGATGGGGTTCAGTCTGTTCCCCCACAACATCTGGAAGAACACACTACTGACCCTAGCATAGAGAGACACTGGCAAGATGCAGACAAAGCTGACATATAAGAAGATCGGAATCAGGTAAGTCTTAATCAGATCAACCCTTTCCCTCATAGATAACTTCCATCTCTTCCAGCTGACCACCTTAGTATTGGCAATTTCCAGTCTGCCTTCCCAGTTTTTGAGGCCATAATCGCCAGGTCCAAATTCAATGCCTAAAATCTTAATTCTTTCCTGGGGCACTGGAAAGGTGTCTGGGAGATCAAACCCCTCACCTTCCTTTCCCATCCAGAAAACTTCACTCTTTTCCTGATTGATCTTGGAGCCTGATGCTTCAGAATACCGTGATGTCAGAGAGACCACCTCCTCTGCTTCATCCGCCCCAGTGACAATCACCGACACATCGTCCGCATAGGCAACAACCCTCAAAGGCGGCTCACCCGGAAGCCCCACTGGCACCCCACACAACATGCCGCTCTCTAGCCTCCTGATGAAGGGGTCGATTGCAAACACATAGAGCAGGGGACTCAGGGGACAACCCTGGCGCACCCCGGAGCCAACCTCAAAGGACTGCCCAACCCAACCATTAACAAGAGGAAAGCTCTCTGCCCCCTCATACAAGACTTTTAACCAATCGACAAAACCACCCGGCAGACCGTACTTACTAAGGAGCAACCACAGGTACTCATGGTTAACACGATCAAAAGCCTTTGCCTGATCCAATGTCAGCAAATACTTTCCCCAGCCTGCAGCCCTGCACCGCTCCAAGGCCTCCCGGACAGCTAAAACTGCTGTGAAGGTGCACCTACCCTGGACCGAACAGTGCTGATGGCGAGAAAGCAAAGACTCTGCTACTGACGATAGGCGCCAGAAAATGATCTTTGCCAGTATCTTTCTATCGACATTAAGAAGGCTGATGGGGCGCCAATTCTCAATCATCGAAGGATCTTTACCCTTTGAAAGAAGAATCACAGCTGAGTGCCTCATGGAAGAGGGAAGTACCCCCTCAGCAAGGCAACTGTTAAAAACCTCTACCAAATGTGGGGCCAGAATAGACTTAAAAGCTTTGTAAAACTCAGCCGTCAAGCCATCCGGTCCAGGTGACTTTTTGATGGCAAGCTGTTCAATTGCCCTTATCACCTCTTCAACTGTGATCTCCTCTGTCAAATTCATCAATGGGACATCTTCATCATTTAGACCTGGAGTAGAGTCCAAAAAGCTTTCCATCTTGTCACGGTCAAGCTCTTTCCTCCCAAGAAGGTCAGCATAAAAGGACCTCACGACCTCCAGAATCCCCGACCTGGACTTTGTCAAGGAACCTGTACTGTCCTTAAGGCCAACAACCGTTTTAACAGCTACACCTTGTTTGCAGTTCTGGTAAGGGTCAGGCGAGTGGTACTTCCCATAGTCCCTCTCCAGAACCAAAGAGGCATGCCGGTCATATTGACAATTCCTGAGAAGGAGTTTCACTTCGGAGATTGCCCCAGGATCTCCTCCTCTCGAGACAAGAATATCCAGCTTCCTCCGTAAACGTTGGTAGGTCATGTATTTATTAAACTGCTTTCTATTGGCTAGGCCCCTGAAGAATCCAGCGATCCTCTTTTTGGTCAGCTCCCACCACTCAGCCTTGCTGCTACAAAAGTCCAGGATGGTCACCTGTGCCTGAAAGAATTCCTCAAAGGATTGTCTAACATGTTCTTCCTTGAGTAGAGTCGAATTCAATCTCCAGATGCCCTTACCCCTCTGAGGGGCGTCTGAAGCATTCAGGACCACAGATAGCATACAGTGATCAGAGAACTCTACTGCCTGCACCACTGGGGGTGAGAAAGCAGAGGTCTCCTTCAAAAAAAACCTATCTATTCTACTCTGACTATTACCTCGATGAAAGGTGAACCCAGTGTCATCCGGGAGGTGCTTAATGTGCACATCCACAAGACCAGCATCCCTAACCATACTATTTAAAAAAACGCTATCATATCCCAGCCTGTCCTTGAAGTCCTTCCTGTCCTTGGGCCTAGTTACTGTATTAAAGTCACCTCCAAAGACCACTTGCCGGGATGTAAAAAGAAATGGCTTGATCCTTGTAAAAAGGCATTTCCTGTCCCACTTTGTGTGCGGTCCATAAACATTAATTAGGCGCAGGTCCTGCCCTCCCACAAGGACGTCTAAGACCATACATCTCCCAATCTCCACCTCAATAACCCGCCGGACAGTTACCATGCCGGTTTTAAACAACACCGCCACACCGCCGTAAGGCTCGGCCGCAAGAGACCAGTAAGATGGACCATACCTCCACTCTCTCTTGGCCATATGAATATCTGCCAAGGAGGTGAGCCTAGTCTCTTGCAAAAATAAAATTTCAGCATCTAATTGGCTGAACAAAAAGAAGGCCATAGAACGAGCTCTTACTGACTTAATGCTGGCGACATTTATTGTCACCACTTTTAACGGAGGGGGAACCGCCATTTGGGTTATTGGGTGGTTTGCTTCTTAGCTCCCCTCTGCTGCTCATCACCAGAAGCCTCTCTCTTTCTTGAGGCCGCCTCAAACTCCATTTCGGAATCAGAACTTCGCTCCGAAGAAGCTCCAGATGAAGAGATATCCCAATTAGAGGACCTATACCGGTTGGAGACAGGCACTGGAGCCTGTTCTGTCCTCACCAACTGCTTCTTCCGCTTCCCAACCTTCCTTCTCTCCTCCAGGTACTGCAGGTCAGCTTCAGAGATGCCCTCATCTCTTACTTTTTTCTGTGAAGTCTTTACAGAAGACTTCTTTACAGAGGAAGAAGCAACCTTTTTAGTACCCACTACCACTGCTGGTGGGGGGGGTGCTCCCTTTGAATCAGACTTAGAAGGGGTAGACTCCTGGGGGGTAACTGACTCAGGGGGCACAGACTTGGAAGGTTCTGACACAAGAGGAGGGGATACAGTAGGCTGGGGCGAGACAGATACAGAAGGAATACTTACAGACACATGAGGGGTGGCCACAGGAACTGGAGAGGGATCCTGAGCAGGACCAGGGGAGTCAGTCACCGCAGAGGAGGATGGTACACCAGGGGCCTCACCCTCCATCCCGTCCAGCCTTGACATGTCATCTATTACCTCCTTCTCCATATTGTGCCAGGCTTCAGGACATCTGCTGTAGGGGTGGCCAAGGCGCAGGCACAGGTTGCACCTGATCATTTCGGTGCAGTCCTTAGCCATATGACCCTGACCCCGACACACTGAACATATCAAGGCTGAACAGGAGGAACTCAAATGCCCCTTTTCTCCACAGCGGTGACACAGCTTCGGCTGACCAGGGTAAAAAACAGTCATCCTATCCCTCCCTATAAAAGCTGAGGAGGGCAGGTGACGGACAACATTCCCATCCCTGGCCAACCTGACTGTAACCGACCAACCCCCAGTCCAGATCTTACGCTCATCAAGGATTTTATTGGGCTTGGTCAAAACCTCCCCATAGTTCCTTAACCAAACCTCTAGATCCCGGGCAGGGACACTCTCATTAGTGAGGATAATTGTGATTTTTTTTACTGTAGACCTCTGAGAAACTGCAACTGGGGCCAGACCTTCCCATTCAGGTCTTGACCTGCAACGAGCCTCATATCTCTCCCAGAACAGGTCAAGACCCTCTGGCCTGGTGAAGCTAACTGTATAATCCCGTGTCCCAGCAACATGTATAAAGGCATACAGATCATTTGCCCCAAAACCCATCTCTAAAATCAAATCCACCACTGCACGCCGTGCTGGAGGGATCGCACCACCTTCCCATTTCAGAATAACAACATTACGTCTGGGACCCCCAGCAGAAGCCAGAGACCCAAGACCAGATCCTGGGGTGCTCAAAGTGGTAGCCTGTAGGGGAAAACCCCGCTTGGGGGCAGAGCTACCAGGAGCAGAGCGTACCACCTGAGCAAAGGTAAGTTTTTCAGGGCCAAGGCCCCACACTGAAGTCATAGCAGTCTGTACATCATTATCAACTGTCTGAACTGAACTGGCAGAATCCATAGCAGGACGATTGTCCATCACACTGATACTGGGGTGATTGTTATCAGTCACAGCAATATTCAATTTCCCATCAGGAAAGGTCACAGTTTCTGCTGCAATACCAGCTGTCTCCTGATGCTGCGCTGTAGAGTCCTCAGCAGCAGTGGGGCAAACAGCTTTGGACTCACCTAAAGAAGGGTTAATGGGCTCTGCTGACACCTGTGGTTCTTCTACAGAAATGACATTTTTTAAAAGTAACTCTTGCTGCATTGCAGCATCAGCAAGCACAACATTGCTGCACACAGGATCAGCAGCCTGATTGTCATTAGGCACATTGTCAGTGTTGAAAGGCACAAAAACAGTCTTATCCACAACATGGGACTTGGCAGTCTTTACCTTATCAGGTACATCATCAGTAATGTCCTCTTCATTAAACATTAACTGATTCCTCCGCATAGGAGACTCCATTACCTGGATGGCCCTGAGCATGCCTCCTGAGTCCTGGGAAGGCATGGGGCTGCTTACCTCTCCCTGAGGGGGCAGGGGGTCAGAACTGGGGGTCTCCTCCTCCACCTCCATCTTTGTCATTCTTCCAAACCTCCTGTCATTTCCAAACTTCTCCTTAAATGGCCCATCTCTGCCTTCCATCATGGCCACAATGGTCTCCTGATGGTCCACACGGACTTTGGCCAACTGGATCTCCGGATCCATGGATCCACGCTTCTGGCTGTGTAAGCCCTCCCGCTGCCTTCGCAGACGCTTCAGCTCCGCTCGTAGCTTGTAAAGCTTATCCCTCTCCCTATTTAGGACCTTAATCCCGGCCACCACTCGCTCCCGAATGGCTTCGGAACCTTCATCCCCACCAGGGGTAGAGAGATCAGCTTGTACAGGGGCAGGCATGTCACCCGACGGCCCAGGAGATGGCTGTGAGCTTCCAGCAGGAGAGGCCCTGCTGGCCTCCATGGCTTCCCCAGAAAGGGGCCAGGAGAGCTGGGATAGATTTCCTCACCAGTTCCCTCTCACACGGATCAGCAGCAGCTCCAGAGAGACAGCCTCCTCCTGACACACCTGTGCTCCAATGATGGGTGGGGCACTATTCCTCCCACTGACACCAATGATGGGGCACTATTCCTCCCACTGACACCAATGATGGGGCACTATTCTTCCCACTGACACCAATGATGGGGCACTATTCTTCCCACTGACACCAATGATGGGGCACTATTCTTCCCACTGATACCAATGATGGGGCACTATTCTTCCCACTGACACCAATGATGGGGCACTATTCCTCCCACTGATACCAATGATGGGGCACTATTCTTCCCACTGACACCAATGATGGGGCACTATTCCTCCCACTGATACCAATGATGGGGCACTATTCTTCCCACTGACACCAATGATGGGGCACTATTCTTCCCACTGACACCAATGATGGGGCACTATTCCTCCCACTGATACCAATGATGGGGCACTATTCTTCCCACTGACACCAATGATGGGGCACTATTCCTCCCACTGATACCAATGATGGGGCACTATTCTTCCCAATGAAACCAATGATGGGGCACTATTCTTCCCACTGACACCAATGATGGGGCACTATTCCTCCCACTGATACCAATGATGGGGCACTATTCCCCCTACTGATACCAATGATGGGGCACTATTCCTCCCACTGATACCAATGATGGGGCACTATTCCTCCCACTGATACCAATGATGGGGCACTATTCCTCCCACTGACACCAATGATGGGGCACTATTCTTCCCACTGATACCAATGATGGGACACTATTCCTATCACTGACACAAATGATGGGGCACTATTCCTCCCACTGATACCAATGATGGGGCACTATTCTTCCTACTGATACCAATGATGGGGCACTATTCCTCCCACTGACCAATGATGGGGCACTATTTCTCCCACTGATACCAATGATGGGGCACTCACTATTCCTCCCACTGACACCAATGATGGGACACTATTCCTCCCACTGATACCACTTATGGGGCACTATTCCACCTACTAAAATGAGCGATAGGGCAAAAGACACAATGTAATGCCGCTCTGTAATCATAAATCAATCAGTACTTTTTTTTGTAATAAATATAACCAGTGGTAAGTACCTGAATATGACTTGATATCAGCCTCATGTACTCCACTGTACAGCAGAGCTCAGAGAGGGGGAGGGAGAAGCAGCCAATCAGGTGTGCTGCAGCGCATGCTCCATAAGAGGAGAGATCAGAGTGACAGAGAGATGAGCTCATCACTGTTCTACGTCTCCTTTTACCGACCAATAATAGGCATGGGGTGGGGCCAGGATGACCTGGGCTCAGAGGAAGTGGACTGAATGACGCTGGCCATCTGACTGGGGACACCTAGTGACAGAAAGAAGTACTGCGTGGAAAAAGGTGAATATTGCAGCACAAACTGGTTTTGTCATCTTTTAATGAGCTCTTCATTTTATTGTTATATTAACCAGTTGCCGACCGCAGTACACCGATATACATCGGCACAATGGCAGTTGTGGGCAAATGGGCGTACCTGTACGTCCCCTTTAAGAGCTGGGGATAGCAGGCGTGTGCGCACCCCCCGCGTACAGCGGGGTCTCCCGGCAATCGTGTCACGGAGCCTCAGAACGGGGACGTATCTATGTAAACAAGGCATTTCCCCGTTCTGGCTTGTGTCATGACAGAGATCACCACACTCTGTCATTGATATCGGTGATCGCCGTCATGTGACTTGAAGCCCCTCCCCCCCGCAGTTAGAATCACTCCCTAGGACACACTTAACCCCTTGATCGCCCCCTAGTGGTTAACCCCTTCCCTGCCAGTGTCATTTACACAGTAATCAGTGCATTTTTATAGCTCTGATCGCTGCATAAATGACAATGGTCCCAAAATAGTGTAAAAAATGCCCGATGTTTCCGCCATAATGTCGCAGTCCCGATAAAAATCGCAGATCGCCGCCACTACTAGTAAAAAAAAAAATTAATAATCAAAATGCCATAAAACTATTCCCTATTTTGTAGACGCTATAACTTCTGCGCAAACTAATCAATATACGCTTATTGCGATTTTTTTTTAATCGAAAATATGTAGAAGAATACATATCAGCGTAAACTGGGGAAAAAAATTGTTTTTTTACATATTTTTTTATATATTTTTGGGGGATATTTATTATAGCAAAAAGTAAAAAATATTGCGTTTTTTTTTTCAAAATTGTCGCTTTTTTTTTTTTTTATAGCGCAAAAAATAAAAACCGCAGAGGCGATAAAATACCACCAAAAGAAAGCTCTATTTGTGGGGGGAAAAAGCACGTCAATTTTGTTTGGGTGCAACGCCGCACGACCACGCTATTGTCAGTTAAAGCGACGCAGTGCCGAATCGCAAAAAGTGCTCTGGTCAGGAAGGGGGTAAAATCTT
Organism: Lithobates septentrionalis; assembly: GCA_037952835.1. Taxonomy (NCBI): domain Eukaryota; kingdom Metazoa; phylum Chordata; class Amphibia; order Anura; family Ranidae; genus Lithobates; species Lithobates septentrionalis. The sequence continues at coordinate 678,647 of JBBDGP010000259.1, forward strand.
CCGGGGCTGAAGTGGTTAATGCATATAACGGTGGCCCATGGCCTGAATATCGCCCAGGGCGCGGGATCTTTCCAACTCGCTGTTTTCTGTGTGTCCCTTGTGTGTATAGACGCATTGATTCGCGCAGGCAGCATCGAGCTTGTTGGCATAGAACTGAACTGTTTGCACAATTTGTAAAGGTGGCAGACAGACAGATTATTATGGGATGTCACACCTTTAACACATAACCTACTATTAATTGGCATACTAAGGGACTAAAATGATTCCTCCTGCCACTATGGAACAAACATTTTACACTCGATTGCAGCAATTTTCCCTCCAATATTATGACACGCCCATTTTTGTCTGCAATTTAGCGCTTTGGGAGGACCATAGAAGTCAATGGCAAACAGTGGCGGCTGCTGCTCCATCGGTCGGGGGGGGGGGGGGGTGGGTTGTGGCAGCAAGCAAACCTGAGACATCTACCCCCCGTCGCTCCAGCCTGCCACCCCACAAACCCCCCCCCCCCCGGTCGATCGTCGATCGGCACTTACCCAATCCAGATCACGGCTGCGACTTTCCCCCTCCGTCTCCCAGGGGTCGCTGCTTCGGGTCTTCGGACCCCTGGCCAATCGGGTCTTAGGACTCCCGGCCAATCGGGTCTCAGGACCCACTTCCTGATTGGCCTGGGAGGAGAAACAGGAAGACATTAGCGAATAATAATTCGCTAATGTCACAAAACTGGGTGGGCTCGGAGTGCAGTGCTTTGTGCCCCGAGCCAGCCCTTTTTTCAAGCCAATAAGAGCCTCAGGCTCTAGTCATGTGCTTCAAACAAAACAAAAAAAACAATGAAACCATGCGTCCGGCGCCCTGCATGTAGATTAGAGGCCGGGCGCATTGGATTAGGGGGGCAGCGTATGGACAGGCCGCCACTGATGGCAAGGCAGCAGAATTTTGGTGCATTGGCAACAGGTATTATTACCAAGCCTTGGCCAATGGTCGTTGTCCCTTTCCACTCCAAATTCCTAAATCCAAAACACACTGAAAACGCACATCAAATTGCTGGTCAACACACAGCTGATAACACACGTTGACGCACGCCCCTGCCTAACGCTATGAAAAATGCACCTCTCTACATACATAGATCTAAATGCACCCTAAATGATTATTTATTCAATGGTGATGTACCTCCGAATTTACTAGTTTAGCTCTTGCCCAGCCCCTTTCCCTTCTTGCATTTCATAACCTTTTCCTGTTATGTGAGTGTCCAAATACTGTCTATGCTGGCCCAGCTCCTCCACCCCTCCTCTTCAAAATCTTTAATGTAGCTGCCAAAGTAGCAGTGCTTCTCTGCAGCCTCCCTCCTCCTACCATAGTGCCCCCCATCCTCTGCGACCCGCCCACATTGCCCTCAGCCCCTACACTGGCCCCCAAACTCCCAGTGCCCCCCAGCCCATTGCAGAGCCCCAAGTTCCCCCCTATAGTTCCCCAACCTGCCACAGTGTCCTGCAGTGTCCTCCATTCTCCCACAGTGCCTCTACAGAGCCCTCGGCCTCCTGGAGATCCTCCTCCAGATACTTCATCCCCCTGCAGGGCTGCCGAGTCTCCTGCAAAGTCCCCTAACTAGTGATGCACCGCAAATTATCAGCCGAAAAATTGGGTTTTCAGCGTTGTGCCGAAAGAAAAAAAAAAAATAACGGCTGCCGAAAATCGCCACAATTTTGCCGCAATTTTTACCTTGTGTGGTTTTCATAGGTCTCATGTGTCTCAAAAAAACATGCAGAAAAAATGCAACACAGGGGCATTTTTGATGCATTCTTGCTGCGTTTTCAATGCATTTCAATGAGGAGGTGTGTGTTTTTGGTGCTTTTTTTAACTGACAAAATATGCACCAAGCATTGCCCCCCCCCCCCCACCTCCCAGGTAGCCCAGCTCCTCGCCAGCCCCCAATTTCCACTCGCAAAATGCGAGCAGGCGAGTGGAAAATTTGAGGGCTGTTCTAGATAATTCAGACGTTTTTTGGAATTTAGACAAGACAGCGGCAGATACAGTATCTCCCAAAAGTGAGTACACCCTTCACTTTTGTGTAAATCTTTTCTTCTATCTTTTCATGTGACAACACTGAAGAAATGACACTTTGCTACAATGTAAAGTAGTGAGTGTACAGCTTGTATAACAGTGTAAATTTGCTGTCCCCTCAAAATAACTCAACACACAGCCATTAATGTCTAAACCGCTGGCAACAAAAGTGAGTACACCCCTCACATTTATGAGTGCTGCCAGCATTGCTGCAGAGATTAAAGGGGTGAGGAGGTGGGGGGTCAGCCTGTCAGTGATCAGACCATACGCCGCACACTGCATCAAATTGGTCTGCATGGCTGTCATCCCAGAAGGAAGATGATGCACAAGAAAGCCCGCAAACAGTTTGCTGAAGACAAGCAGACTAAGGACATGGATTACTGGAACCATGTCCTGTGGTCTGATAAGACCAAGATAAACTTATTTGGTTCAGATGGTGTCATGCGGAAGGTGGAGGAGCGCAAGGTCTCTAACATCCACCAGCTCTGTGATGTCATCATGGGGGAGGGGAAGAGGACTCCGGTGACAACCTGTGAAGCTCTGGTGACCTCCATGCCCAAGAGGGTTAAGGCAGTGCTGGAAAATAATGGTGGCCACACAAAATATTGACACTTTGGGCCCAATTTGGACATTTTCACTTAGGGGTGTACTGACTTTTGTTGCCAGCGGTTTAGACATTAATGGCTGTGTGTTGAGTTATTTTGAGGGGACAGCAAATTTACACTGTTATACAAGCTGTACACTCACTACTTTACATTGTAGCAAAGTGTCATTTCTTCAGTGTTGTCACATGAAAAGAGAGAAGAAAAGATTTACACAAATTGTGAGGGGTGTACTTACTTTTGTGAGATACTGTCCATTAAATTCTCCTATATTAGCAGGATAGCACTGAGAGAGCAAAGACAAACAACACCTCCGACCAAGTCCAATGTGCCAGGCTTGGAGCGCTCTCTAGTGGCCAGCAGTGTAACTACCAATGGTGACATTCATAAAATGAAATTCTCACCAACATTTAGCATGAGAAAAGTATATCTCAGATGAGAACAGACTGCTGAGAAAATTCAATTGAAGCTGATTTAAAATCCTCATCCTGAGCTCACTGAGATCCCAAAATGACCAGTTACAATACTCAACACCACACAGATCAATTAACATTACCGACTGATAGCTCTGCTGATACAGACTCGTTTATTTCTAGCATTTTATTGTATTCGGCAGCTTTCTATCATCCCTCATGATAGCAAAAATGAACATCTCTGCTGGAGGACAGAGAGACATGACTGAAAAACATAGCAGCAAGCCTGAAATTGTACAGTGCATGCATAGCGAAGGTACAGTATGTAAAAGCCGCATAAATTGTCAGCGCTATACAGTATAAATACAGTAACTGGAATAAATAAGTAAAATAGTGTTGCTTTATATATCCTGCTCTCTCTCTACCAGATGTAACTTCATTAGTCAGTTACTTCATTAGCCCCCTGAAGAAGTCACATGGGCTTGATGTAACGTATAGACCAGGGATATGCAATTAGCGGACCTCCAGCTGTTGCAAAACTACAAGTCCCATCATGCCTCTGCCTCTGGGTGTCATGCTTGTGGCTGTCAGAATCTTGCTATGCCTCATGGGACTTGTAGTTCTGTGACAGGTGGATGTCCGCTAATTGCATATCCCTGGTCTATACGTTACATCATGCCCATGTGACTTCATCAGGGGGACTAATGAAGTAACTGACTAATGAAGTTACATCTATAGAGCATCCCAGACTGGAAGTGATATGTTGGTGATATTTTGATGCTGAATATATGATACCAAAGGTGTTTTATGCTGCTTTTCTGATGTAATAGTTACTCCTGGACCCAGCCTATTTCTGACACTTGACATGTTCTGACACGTTTACAAATTAAAGTCAGTTTTTTTTTTTTGCTAGAAAATTACTTAGAACCCCCAAACATTTTATATATATATATATATATATTTTATTTTATTTTTTTGATAGACACCCTAGAGAATAAAATGGAGATCGTTGCAATACTTTATGTCACACCGTATTCGCGCAGCGGTCTTACAAACGCAATTTTTTTTTTAATTAAAAAAAATAAGAAGACATTAAAGTTAGTCCGATTTTTTCTATAATAGGAAAGATGATGTAGCACCGAGTAAATTGATACCCAACATGTCACGCTTCAAAATTGCGCCTAAAAATTTCTACTGATTACTAGATTTACTAGCGTTACAGAGGAGGTCTAGAGCTAGAATTACTGCTCTCGATCCAACAATCGCGGCAATACCTCACATGTGTGGTTTGAATACCGTTTAAATAGGCAGGCACAACGTGCGTATGTGTTCGCCTTTTGCGCACAAGCTCGGAGGGACAGGACGCTTTCATTTTTTTTCTTATTTATTTTACTTTTTACACCGTCCCTTTAAAAAATATTTTTATATTTTTTCGATCGCTTTTATTTCTATTACAAGGAATGTAAACATCTCTTGTAATAGAAATAAGCATGACAGGTCCTCTTTACTGAGAGAACTGGGGTCAAAAAGACCTCAGATCTCACATTTACACTTAAAAGCAATAAAAAAATAAAAAATAATAAAAATGTCTTTAAGGCCGGAAGTGAGGTTTGATGTCGCTCCGGTCCTCCAAGGGCATAGAGTCGAGTGGGGGGGGGCATCATGCCCTCACTCGACTCCCTGCCTATCCATCCCGGGGTATGGATCATTTCTACTGCTTCCAACGGCTCCGGTAAGCGGCGGAGACGCCCGGCAGGGGGCACCTCTCCTGCTGCCCATCAAAAGTGATCTTGCGGCGAATCCACCACTGAGACCACTTTTACATGAAAGAGGATTGCCGGCAGTGGATAAAAATACCGGGAGTTATGGCAGCTATCTGCTGCCATAACAAAAGTATTTAATGTCAAAGTACCGCCGTATATCCACGGTGGGCGGTCCGGAAGTGGGCAGAACTACACTGCAGTTAAGCGCTACAAACCAAAAATGCTATTGGAGTAATTTTTAAGCACTTTGGATCCAGGCCAATTCCGGCATTTCTCCCCCGCCATTATCATTATTAGTATACGTCGCGCCCCCCTGTCGCTCTTAAAGTGGGCCGACGTACGCCTACGGCGATTCACGCAGCTGTGCCAACCTGCCGCCGTATAATGACGGCGGCTGGTAGGCAAAGCGGTTAAAAATCCCCATAGGCGATGCTTTAAAAATGTTTACAGGTTACCTGTTTAAAGTTACAGAGGAGGTCTAGAATTTTTTGCTCTCGCTCCAACGATTGCGACCTAATTATGCGTTTGCTTCTGCGTGCGCGCACGAGGGGATGGTGACGATTGAAAAAAAAAAAAAACATTTTCTTACTAATATTTATTTTATTTTTTTACACATTTTTTTTTTATCACTTTTTATTCCTATTAAAAGAAATGTAAACTTCCCTTGTGATAGGTCCTCTTTATGAAGAGATCTGGGGTCCACAATATTTATTTATTTATTTTACGCTGTTCGTTAAATTTTTTTTTGTATCACTTTTATTCCTATCACAAGAAATGTAAACATCCCTTGTGATAGGAATAAGGCATGACAGGTCCTCTTTATGGAGAGATCTGGGGGTCTGGGTTCCGGGGTATAAGATCTCAGCTATCTCCTCTACCCTGGAAAGCATGAGATCAAAAAAAAAAAAAACATCGATCGCTGCTTTCCAGGGTACAAAAAAAAAAATGGCAGTGTTTACAATCTGCCAGCACCAGAAGTGACGTCATGACGTCGCTTCTGGCCTCCCAGGATCATAGAGTTGGCCAGGGACCATCCAGACCGTGGCCAGCTCTATGGTAATCTGGCGCTGCCGGATCTGTTCTCCGGTCCCCGATCACACGGGGGAGCCCAGAGAGGCATCAGAGGGTGGAGGGGGGGGGGGACATCCTTATGAGCCACTAAGGATGGCTTTTACAAGATAGGGAATCAATGGCTGGAAAAAAAGATATCTGGATGATGCCGGTAGCTGCAACCATCATCCAGATATCACCACTTCAAGTCCAGGACGTTTCCGGTGGGAAGTGGTTAATTTTTAAAGCAAACTCCTCCATACATATAACAATAAAAGAAACCGTGCTAGATAGAATCAAAGGGAAGTAAATGTACATCAAGTTAATGAGTCCATCAGAAACATTCTGTCTCCATGATTTATTTTGCTGAGAAATAATAATTGGGGGCAGGAGGAAAGGAAGAAGGAAGGAAAGAAGGATTGGGGCAGGAGGGAAGGAAGAAGGAAGGAAGGGTTGGGGAAGGAGGAAGGAAGGGTTGGAGCAGGAGGGAAGGAAGAAGAAAGGAAGGGTGGGGGCAGGAGGGAAGGAAGAAGAAAGAAAGGGTGGGGGCAGGAGGGAAGGAAGAAGGAAGGAAGGAAGGATTGGGGCAGGAGGGAAGGAAGAAGGAAGGAAGGGTTGGGGAAGGAGGAAGGAAGGGTTGGGGCAGAAGGGAAGGAAGAAGAAAGGAAGGGTGGGGGCAGGAGGGAAGGAAGGAAGGGTTGGGGCAGGAGGGGAGGAAGAAGGAAGGAAGGGTTGGGGCAGGAGGGAAGGGTTGGGGCAGGAGGGGAGGAAGAAGGAAGGAAGGGTGAGGGCAGGAGGGAAGGAAGAAGGAAGGGTGGGGGCAGGAGGGAATGAAGAAGGAAGGAAGGGTGGGGGCAGGAGGGAGGGAAGGAAGGAAGGAAGGGTTGGGGCAGGAGGGGAGAAAGAAGGGAGGAAGGGTGGGGGCAGGAGGGAAGGAAGAAGGAAGGGTGGGGGCAGGAGGGAAGGAAGAAGGAAGGAAGGGTTGGGGCAGGAGGGAAGGAAGAAGAAAGGAAGGGTGGGGGCAAGGAGGGAAGGAAGAAGGGAGAAAGGGTGGGGGCAGAAGGGAAGGAAGAAGGAACGAAGGGTGGGGGCAGGAGGGAAGGAAGGAAGGGTGGGGGCAGGAGGGAAGGAAGAAGGAAGGGTGGGGGCAGGAGGGAAGGAAGAAGGAAGGAAGGGTTGGGGCAGGAGGGAAGGAAGGAAGGGTGGGGCAGGAGGGAGGGAAGAAGGGAGGAGGGGTGGGGGCAGGAGGGAAGCAAGAAAGAAGGAAGGGTGGGGGCAGGAGGGAAGGAAGAAGGAAGGGTGGGGGCAGGAGGGAAGGAAGAAGGGAGGAAGGGTGGGGGCAGGAGGGAAGGAAGAAGGGAGGGGGCAGGAGGGAAGGAAGAAGGAAGGAAGGGTGGGGGCAGGAGGGAAGGAAGGAAGGGTTGGGGCAGGAGGGAAGGAAGGAAGGGTGGGGCAGGAGGGAGGGAAGAAGGGAGGAGGGGTGGGGGCAGGAGGGAAGCAAGAAAGAAGGAAGGGTGGGGGCAGGAGGGAAGGAAGAAGGAAGGGTGGGGGGCAGGAGGGAAGGAAGAAGGGAGGAAGGGTGGGGGCAGGAGGGAAGGAAGAAGGGAGGGGGCAGGAGGGAAGGAAGAAGGAAGGAAGGGTGGGGGCAGGAGGGAAGGAAGGAAGGGTTGGGGCAGGAGGGAAGGAAGGAAGGGTTGGGGAAGGAGCGGAGGAAGAAGGAAGGAAATAATTTTTTGAAGAACCCCCCCATGCATTTCTGCCCGTGGCCATCTTGAGTAAGGGCAGATGATGCATGTAGCATTTACTACCTGGAATCCATCTGCCCTTATCTCAGGAGGCATGCAGGTAGGAGAATGGCCTTTTGGAGATTTGGAGGAGACTAAGAGCAATAGAAGGGACTTTTCTGAGATGAAAAAAATTAAAAGATTTTTGGTGAGATGATACCCCAGTTGGTGGTATTTCAGCAGCTCATATGTGCCCCCCCCCCCCCCCTACTATCTCATTACAAAGACAGGAGAATTGGTTTTGCTGAGATTTGCCGGATGGAAGTGAAGCCATCTAGGGCACGAGAACCCGTCAGATTAGCGCGGCGAGAGAAATAAGATGTCACATTCTTGACAGGCGTTAAGTAAAGAAATAGAAGAAAAACAGAGGAATTATTTCCCGGGCAGAAGAATTATGAAAGGAGCCCAGAAATTCTCCGCTGGAACCGGCGATGTCGGCTCGCTCTCCCCTGGCGTTATCCATCTGCTCGGGCGGGCGAGAGATAAAACGGCGCGGTTGGGCTGCGTCACGAGCCGATATTCCAATTTTAGCCGGAGAAAGTCATTCTTTTCTCTCAGTTTCATTCCCGCTTGTTTGAAGGGATTTTCAGGCCGGCGGATAATCCGAACTTTGAAGACACGACGCTGTGCTGGGAGTACGGTGCATGCCTTCACTCTCCTCTGATGCCGGCTGATTGGAAAGAGACAGGAGCAAAATGCCACCGGCTTATCTCCGCACAGCAGCCATGCTAAAGATGGCAGGAGGGAGGGGGGGCACATGGGAGCCCCTGACATGGAGGGACACCGAGATAAACAAGTCATCTCCTAGATATATCTATACTACACTGTATATGAGATAGATAGACAGATAGATAGATAGATAGATAGATAGATAGATAGATAGATAGATAGATAGATAGATAGATAGATAGATAGATAGATAGATAGATAGATAGATAGATAGATTTTGGATACAGTAAAATGAGAAAAAAGTGAAAGAGAATTGTAGATAATGATAGATAAATGTACAGATATACACTGAGATGTAAAGATTATATACATAGATAAGGACAGATAGATAGAAAGAAGGAGGGAGGGAGGAGGGGAGGGAGGAAGGAAGGAAGGAGGAAGGAAGGAGGGAGGGAGGGAGGAAGGAAGGAGGGAGGGAGGAAGGAGGGAGGGAAAAAGGAAGGAGGGAGGGTGGAAGGAGGGAAGGAGGGAGGGAGGAAAGAAGAAAGGCAGGAGAAAGGAAAGAAGGAGGGAGGAAGGAGGGAGGGAGGAGGGAGGGCGGGAGGGAGGAAAGAAGGAAGGAAGGAGGGAGGAAAGAAGGAAGGAAGGAGGGAGGAAAGAAGGAAGGAAGGAGGGAGGAAAGAAGGGAGGAAGGAGGGAGGGAGGAAGGCAGGAGGGAGGGAGGAGGGAGGGAGGAAGGAAGGAGGGAGGGAGGAAGGAAGGAAGGAAGGAGGGAGGGAGGAAAGAAGAAAGGAAGGAAGGAAGGAAGGAAGGAGGGAGGGAGGAAGGAAGGAAGGAAGGAAGGAAGGAAGGGAGGAGGGAGGGAGGAAGGAGAGAGGGAAGAAGGAAGAAAGGAGGGAGGGAGGAAGGAAAGAAGAAAGGAAGGAGGAAGGAAGGAAGGAAAGGAGGGAGGGCGGGAGGCAGGAAGGAGGAAGGAGGGAGGAAAGAAGGAAGGAAGGAGGGAGGAAAGAAGGAAGGGAGGAAAGAAGGAAGGAAGGAGGGAGGAAGGCTCTAAAGAAAGAAAGGAGAGAGGGGAAGCAGAAGGAAGGAAAGAAGATGGGAGGGAAGAAGAAAGGAGAGAAGGTGTAGAAATCATTCTTTGCAGCTATTACCTTTTGTACCACCACCCCCTCCCTTTAGAATGTAAGCTCTACGAGCCGGGCCCTCCTGTACCTTTTGTATTGAACTGTACTGTAATTGTGTTGTCCCCCTTATACATTGTAAAGCGCTGAGTAAACTGTTGGCGCTATATAAATCTCGTATAATAATAATAACTAGAAAAGGTACAATTTCTGGGGAAATTGTGAAAGTGTTCTTGCCTCTACAACTGGAGTGGGCGGAGTAACTGGGTGGGGTGGAGTGGCTTGAGTAACTGTGAAAAGTGTTAAAAAGCTTAATATTTTAAAAAGTATAAATAGTAGTAAAAAAGTTCCATCATTCGCTGAAAGAGCTGAACATTTTTTTCAAAAGTAATTTTTTTTTTCAAAAATGAATTTTTTTTTAATCAAAAATGATTTTTTTTTTCTTCAAAAATGATTTTTTTTTTCAAAAGTAATTTTTTTTTTCAAAGGTAATTTTTTTTTTTTCAAAAATGAATTTTTTTATTTCAAAAATAATTTTTTTTTCGAAATTATTATTTTTTTTAAAGTATTTTTTTTTTCAAAAATATATTTTTTTTTCAAAAATATTTTTTTTTTTTCAAAAATATTTTTTTTTTTTCAAAAATATTTTTTTTTTTCAAATATATTTTTTTTTCAAAAATAATTTTTTTTTTAAAAGAAATTTTTTTTTCAAAAATATTTTTTTTTTTCAAAAATAATTTTTTTTTTCAAAAATATATATATTTTTTTTCAAAAATGATTTTTTTTTTAAAGAAATTTTTTTTTCAAAAATATTTTTTTTTTTCAAAAATATTTTTTTTTTTCAAAAATATTTTTTTTTTCAAAAATAATTTTTTTTTTTCAAAAATATATTTTTTTTTTTCAAAAATTATTTTTTTACTTTTTTCAAAAAAATTTTTTTTTTTCAAAAATATTTTTTTTTTTACATGGGGCGGTCATAATGTTTTGGCTGATCATGGGGTGGTCATAATGTTTTGGCTGATCATGGGGTTGTCAGCTTTTGTCACTTCCCACTCTAGTTTTGAACATTTCGCCATTCATTCCTATGGGACCAATTTCGCCGCAAAAACGTCATTTCGTGGACCATTCGGCAAAACATTCCACAAAGTAATAACACACCAATCGGGAACAATCCGCTCGTTTCGGTATATTATTTGTCTCTGTAGTGTGAAAACTGTGGGAGGAGTCTACAAGCATTATCAAGTCTAGCAGATGAAGTCACATGCATTTGGAGTGTCTCAGCATCTTGTGTTTACAACCACTGTTTCCTAGCAACGCTCATGCCCTGTTTATGCTTCCCAAATACTGCTTCATCAAAACTGCCCCATCAGAATTACCCCATCAAAACTGCCCCATCATATTCCTCTATTATAAATCAGTACATGGTGTGTCTGTCCCCTCCCCCGGGCTCTGTAATCAGCTGAGATGCTCCAGCCACCTCCCCCCCCTGTGTATAACAGAAGCTTTGGTAACCATGGCAACAAAACAAACACTAATGCCGCGTACACACGGTCCTACTTTTCGTCTACAAAAGTCCAACAGACGCTGATGGACTAAAGCTGGCTGGTAATCCGATCGTGTGTGGGCTTCTCCGGACTTTCAACTGACTTTTTTAGCCTCAAATCCGACGTACTTTAGATTTGAAACATGTTTTAAAACTTTACTTCGTAACTACGACGGACCCCGAAATCCGCTCGTCTGTGTGCTAGTCCGACGGACAAAAAGCCACGCTAGGGCACCTATTGGCTACTGGCTATGAACTTCCTTATTTTAGTCCGGTGTACGTCATCACGTACGAATCCGTTAGACTTTTGTGTGGTCGTGTGTAGGCAAGTCCGTTCGTTAGAAAGTAGGCCGCAAGTCCGCCGCAAGTCCACCGAAAGTCTGCCGGAAGTCTGTCGGACAGGCTGTCCGACTTTTGTAGACGAAAAGTACGACCGTGTGTACGCGGCATAACAGTACACTCTGATTAATGGCTAAAATTTCCTGAAATGACCTCTAAACAAATGGCCGTATTTTAAAAACTATACATCCTACAGCGAAGATCTTTATATTGTGAGAATCACAAGACCCAGACCTAGATTTTGATGTATAGTATGTCTCTGAAATATTAAAAATGAAGGCACAGTCGCAGTTTAGAAATTGCCCTTCAAATTTGGAGGGGGCTAGAGTGTAGTTTCAATGAATGTCAATGGACGGTGTGAGTTGCAAACAAATGGTCATATTGTGAAAACTATCAGGACTATGGCTTAGCCGTGGACATGTTTAGTGGCAGCAGGGATAGCTGAACGTTTTGATATAAGATTTGTGTAGGTTGGCTTGAAAATGAGGGAGTGGCAGCAGTTTAGAAATCATGTTCTGATTTTCCAGCTTTTGTCATCTCCCACTCTAGTTTCCCCATTCATTCCTATGGGACCAATTTCGCCGCAAAAACGACGATATTTCGTGAACCATTCGGCGAAACGTTCCACAAAGTAATAGCACACCATTCGGGAACAATCCGCACGTTTCGGTATATTACTTGTCTATGTAGTGTAAAAACTGTGGGAGGAGTTAGGGTGGTAAATTTGGCTATAATAATAAGAACTAGAAAATGCATTTCCTGGGGAAAATGCGTGGGAATGCTGAATTGCTAAAACGGCCCCCAGCAAAATTGCCCCCATCATATTGCCATCAAAACTGTCCCATCATATTGCCACCATCAAAACTGCCCCATCAGAATTGCCCCATCAAAACTGCACCATCATATTGCCACCATCAAAACTGCCCCATCAAAAAATATTTTTTTTTTTCAAAAATATTTTTTTTTTTTCAAAAATATTTTTTTTTTTTCAAAAATAATTTTTTTTCAAAAATTATTTTTTTTTTCAAAAATTTTTTTTTTTCAAAAAATTTTTTTTCAAAAATTTTTTTTTCAAAAATGATTTTTTTTTTTTAAATATTTTTTTTTTTTCAAAAATATTTTTTTTTTCAAAAATAATTTTTTTTTTCAAAAATATATTTTTTTTTTCAAAAATAATTTTTTTTTTTCAAAAATAATTTTTTTTTTTCAAAAATAATTTTTTTTTTTTTTCAAAAATAATTTTTTTTTTTCAAAAATGATTTTTTTTTTTTTTCAAAAATAATTTTTTTTTTTTCAGAAATATATTTTTTTTTTCAAAAATAATTGCTGAATAGCTAAATTGCTAAAATGACCGCCATCAAAACTGCCCCATCAGAATTGCCACCATCAAAACTGCCCCATCATATTCCTCTATTATAATCAGTACATGGTGTGTCTGTCCCCTCCCCCCGGGCTCTGTAATTAAAGCTGAGATGCTCCAGCCACCTCCCCCCCCTCTGTGTATAACAGAAGCTTTGGTAACCATGGCAACAAAACACACACAGTGCACTCTGATTAATGGCTAAAATTTCCTGAAATGACCTCTAAACAAAAAGCTTTTTCTCAAAAACTGTAAAAGATATCAAACTGAAAAGCTATAGCCAGATAGCTGAATATTTTGTGAACATTTTAAAGTTTGTTTGGTGTCTCTAGGTGAAAGTATGAAGGAGCTGAAACTTTTGGGAGCGGAAGAAAAATTTAAGGATTTCAAGCATGCTCCCATTGACTTCAATGTTAAAAAAAAGTGATAAAAAGCTTAATATTTTAAAAAGTATAAATGGTAGAAAAAAAGTTGAAAAAGAGCACACCTCAGCTAAAAGAGACGAACATTTTGATAGTTGAATGGTTTTAATAGCTGAAAGTATGCAGAAGTTACGCATTACCGAAAAACGTACGGAATAAAATTAAAATTATTAAAAATAAATAAAATCGAATAACAATAGTGGGACTGCTAAAGCATTCCCACTAATAATATATATGTGAGATAACAGTAAGTGGTCTTGCTATGCAAGAACACTTAACTAGAAAAGGTACAATTTCTGGGGAAATTGTGAAAAGTGTTCTTGCCTCTACAACTGGAGTGGGCGGAGTAACTGGGTGGAGTGGCTTGAGTAACTGTTGTGTGGTTGGAGTGGCTGGAGTAACTGTGAAAAGTGTTAAAAAGCTTAATATTTTAAAAAGTATAAATAGTAGTAAAAAAGTTGAAGTCTCATCATTAGCTGAAAGAGCTAAACATTTTTTTCAAAAATTATGATTTTTTTTTTTCAAAAATTATGATTTTTTTTTTCAAAAATAATTTTTTTTTTCAAAAATATATTTTTTTTTCAAAAATATATTTTTTTTTCAAAAATATATTTTTTTTCAAAAATATTTTTTTTTCAAAAATGATTTTATTTTTATTTTTTTTTAATTATTTTTTTTTTCAAAATTATTATTTTTTTTTTCAAAAATATTTTTTTTTTTCCAAAAATATTTTTTTTTTAAAAAATGATTTTATTTTTATTTTTTTCAAAAATTATTATTTTTTTTTTTCAAAATTATTATTTTTTTTTTCAAAAATTATTATTTTTTTTTCAAAAATATTTTTTTTTTTACATGGGGCGGTCATAATGTTTTGGCTGATCATGGGGTGGTCATAATGTTTTGGCTGATCATGGGGTTGTCAGCTTTTGTCACCTCCCACTCTAGTTTTGAACATTTCGCCATTCATTCCTATGGGACCAATTTCGCCGCAAAAACGACATTTCGTGGACCATTCGGCGAAACGTTCCACAAAGTAATAACACACCAATCGGGAACAATCCGCTCGTTTCGGTATATTACTTGTCTCTGTAGTGTAAAAACTGTGGGAGGAGTCTACAAGCATTATCAAGTCTAGCAGATGAAGTCACATGCATTTGGGGTGTCTCAGCATCTTGTGTTTACAACCACTGTTTCCTAGCAACGCTCATGCCCTGTTTATGCTTCCCAAATACTGCTTCATCAAAACTGCCCCATCAGAATTACCCCATCAAAACTGCCCCATCATATTCCTCTATTATAAATCAGTACATGGTGTGTCTGTCCCCTCCCCCGGGCTCTGTAATCAGCTGAGATGCTCCAGCCACCTTCCCCCCTGTGTATAACAGAAGCTTTGGTAACCATGGCAACAAAACAAACACTAACAGTACACTCTGATTAATGGCTAAAGTTTCCTGAAATGACCTCTAAACAAATGGCCGTATTTTAAAAACTATACATCCTACAGTGAAGATCTTTATATTGTGAGAATCACAAGACCCAGACCTAGATTTTGATACATAGTATGTCTCTGAAATATTAAAATTGAAGGCACAGTCGCAGTTTAGAAATTGCCCTTCAAATTTGGAGGGGGCTAGAGTGTAGTTTCAATGAATGTCAATGGACGGCGTGAGTTGCAAACAAATGGTCATATTGTGAAAACTATCAGGACTATGGCTTAGCCGTGGACATGTTTAGTGGCAGCAGGGATAGCTGAACGTTTTGATATAAGATTTGTGTAGGTGGGCTTAAAAATGAGGGAGTGGCGGCAGTTTAGAAATCATGTTCTGATTTTCCAGCTTTTGTTATCTCCCACTCTAGTTTCCCCATTCATTCCTATGGGACCAATTTCGCCGCAAAAACGACGATATTTCGTGAACCATTCGGCGAAACGTTCCACAAAGTAATAGCACACCATTCGGGAACAATCCGCACGTTTCGGTATATTACTTGTCTATGTAGTGTAAAAACTGTGGGAGGAGTTAGGGTGGTAAATTTGGCTATAATAATAAGAATAATATATATGTGAGATAACAGTAAGTGGTCTTGCTATGCAAGAACACTTAATAACTAGAAAAGGTACAATTTCTGGGGAAATTGTGAAAGTGTTCTTGCCTCTACAACTGGAGTGGGCGGAGTAACTGGGTGGGGTGGAGTGGCTTGAGTAACTGTGAAAAGTGTTAAAAAGCTTAATATTTTAAAAAGTATAAATAGTAGTAAAAAAGTTCCATCATTCGCTGAAAGAGCTGAACATTTTTTTCAAAAGTAATTTTTTTTTTTCAAAAATGAATTTTTTTTAATCAAAAATGATTTTTTTTTCTTCAAAAATGATTTTTTTTTTCAAAAGTAATTTTTTTTTTCAAAGGTAATTTTTTTTTTCAAAAATGAATTTTTTTATTTCAAAAATAATTTTTTTTTCGAAATTATTATTTTTTTTAAAGTAATTTTTTTTTCAAAAATAATTTTTTTTTTCAAAAATATTTTTTTTTCAAATATATTTTTTTTTTCAAAAATAATTTTTTTTTTAAAAGAAATTTTTTTTTCAAAAATAATTTTTATTTTCAAAAATAATTTTTTTTTTCAAAAATATTTTTTTTCAAAAATATTTTTTTTTTTTTTCAAAAATGATTTTTTTTTTCAAAAATTATTTTTTTACTTTTTTCAAAAATTATTTTTTTTTTTCAAAAATATTTTTTTTTTTACATGGGGCGGTCATAATGTTTTGGCTGATCATGGGGTTGTCAGCTTTTGTCACTTCCCACTCTAGTTTTGAACATTTCGCCATTCATTCCTATGGGACCAATTTCGCCGCAAAAACGTCATTTCGTGGACCATTCGGCAAAACATTCCACAAAGTAATAACACACCAATCGGGAACAATCCGCTCGTTTCGGTATATTATTTGTCTCTGTAGTGTGAAAACTGTGGGAGGAGTCTACAAGCATTATCAAGTCTAGCAGATGAAGTCACATGCATTTGGAGTGTCTCAGCATCTTGTGTTTACAACCACTGTTTCCTAGCAACGCTCATGCCCTGTTTATGCTTCCCAAATACTGCTTCATCAAAACTGCCCCATCAGAATTACCCCATCAAAACTGCCCCATCATATTCCTCTATTATAAATCAGTACATGGTGTGTCTGTCCCCTCCCCCGGGCTCTGTAATCAGCTGAGATGCTCCAGCCACCTTCCCCCCTGTGTATAACAGAAGCTTTGGTAACCATGGCAACAAAACAAACACTAACAGTACACTCTGATTAATGGCTAAAGTTTCCTGAAATGACCTCTAAACA
Source organism: Lithobates septentrionalis (assembly GCA_037952835.1). NCBI lineage: Eukaryota > Metazoa > Chordata > Amphibia > Anura > Ranidae > Lithobates > Lithobates septentrionalis. The sequence continues at coordinate 695,099 of JBBDGP010000259.1, forward strand.
AATGGCCGTATTTTAAAAACTATACATCCTACAGTGAAGATCTTTATATTGTGAGAATCACAAGACCCAGACCTAGATTTTGATACATAGTATGTCTCTGAAATATTAAAATTGAAGGCACAGTCGCAGTTTAGAAATTGCCCTTCAAATTTGGAGGGGGCTAGAGTGTAGTTTCAATGAATGTCAATGGACGGCGTGAGTTGCAAACAAATGGTCATATTGTGAAAACTATCAGGACTATGGCTTAGCCGTGGACATGTTTAGTGGCAGCAGGGATAGCTGAACGTTTTGATATAAGATTTGTGTAGGTGGGCTTAAAAATGAGGGAGTGGCGGCAGTTTAGAAATCATGTTCTGATTTTCCAGCTTTTGTTATCTCCCACTCTAGTTTCCCCATTCATTCCTATGGGACCAATTTCGCCGCAAAAACGACGATATTTCGTGAACCATTCGGCGAAACGTTCCACAAAGTAATAGCACACCATTCGGGAACAATCCGCACGTTTCGGTATATTACTTGTCTATGTAGTGTAAAAACTGTGGGAGGAGTTAGGGTGGTAAATTTGGCTATAATAATAAGAATAATATATATGTGAGATAACAGTAAGTGGTCTTGCTATGCAAGAACACTTAATAACTAGAAAAGGTACAATTTCTGGGGAAATTGTGAAAGTGTTCTTGCCTCTACAACTGGAGTGGGCGGAGTAACTGGGTGGGGTGGAGTGGCTTGAGTAACTGTGAAAAGTGTTAAAAAGCTTAATATTTTAAAAAGTATAAATAGTAGTAAAAAAGTTCCATCATTCGCTGAAAGAGCTGAACATTTTTTTCAAAAGTAATTTTTTTTTTTCAAAAATGAATTTTTTTTAATCAAAAATGATTTTTTTTTCTTCAAAAATGATTTTTTTTTTCAAAAGTAATTTTTTTTTTCAAAGGTAATTTTTTTTTTCAAAAATGAATTTTTTTATTTCAAAAATAATTTTTTTTTCGAAATTATTATTTTTTTTAAAGTAATTTTTTTTTCAAAAATATTTTTTTTTTTCAAAAATATTTTTTTTTCAAATATATTTTTTTTTTCAAAAATAATTTTTTTTTTAAAAGAAATTTTTTTTTCAAAAATAATTTTTATTTTCAAAAATAATTTTTTTTTTCAAAAATATTTTTTTTCAAAAATATTTTTTTTTTTTTTCAAAAATGATTTTTTTTTTTCAAAAATTATTTTTTTACTTTTTTCAAAAATTATTTTTTTTTTTCAAAAATATTTTTTTTTTTACATGGGGCGGTCATAATGTTTTGGCTGATCATGGGGTTGTCAGCTTTTGTCACTTCCCACTCTAGTTTTGAACATTTCGCCATTCATTCCTATGGGACCAATTTCGCCGCAAAAACGTCATTTCGTGGACCATTCGGCAAAACATTCCACAAAGTAATAACACACCAATCGGGAACAATCCGCTCGTTTCGGTATATTATTTGTCTCTGTAGTGTGAAAACTGTGGGAGGAGTCTACAAGCATTATCAAGTCTAGCAGATGAAGTCACATGCATTTGGAGTGTCTCAGCATCTTGTGTTTACAACCACTGTTTCCTAGCAACGCTCATGCCCTGTTTATGCTTCCCAAATACTGCTTCATCAAAACTGCCCCATCAGAATTACCCCATCAAAACTGCCCCATCATATTCCTCTATTATAAATCAGTACATGGTGTGTCTGTCCCCTCCCCCGGGCTCTGTAATCAGAGCTGAGATGCTCCAGCCACCTTCCCCCCTGTGTATAACAGAAGCTTTGGTAACCATGGCAACAAAACAAACACTAACAGTACACTCTGATTAATGGCTAAAATTTCCTGAAATGACCTCTAAACAAATGGCCGTATTTTAAAAACTATACATCCTACAGCGAAGATCTTTATATTGTGAGAATCACAAGACCCAGACCTAGATTTTGATGTATAGTATGTCTCTGAAATATTAAAAATGAAGGCACAGTCGCAGTTTAGAAATTGCCCTTCAAATTTGGAGGGGGCTAGAGTGTAGTTTCAATGAATGTCAATGGACGGCGTGAGTTGCAAACAAATGGTCATATTGTGAAAACTATCAGGACTATGGCTTAGCCGTGGACATGTTTAGTGGCAGCAGGGATAGCTGAACGTTTTGATATAAGATTTGTGTAGGTGGGCTTGAAAATGAGGGAGTGGCGGCAGTTTAGAAATCATGTTCTGATTTTCCAGCTTTTGTCATCTCCCACTCTAGTTTCCCCATTCATTCCTATGGGACCAATTTCGCCGCAAAAACGACGATATTTCGTGAACCATTCGGCGAAACGTTCCACAAAGTAATAGCACACCATTCGGGAACAATCCGCACGTTTCGGTATATTACTTGTCTATGTAGTGTAAAAACTGTGGGAGGAGTTAGGGTGGTAAATTTGGCTATAATAATAAGAATAATATATATGTGAGATAACAGTAAGTGGTCTTGCTATGCAAGAACACTTAATAACTAGAAAAGGTACAATTTCTGGGGAAATTGTGAAAGTGTTCTTGCCTCTACAACTGGAGTGGGCGGAGTAACTGGGTGGGGTGGAGTGGCTTGAGTAACTGTGAAAAGTGTTAAAAAGCTTAATATTTTAAAAAGTATAAATAGTAGTAAAAAAGTTCCATCATTCGCTGAAAGAGCTGAACATTTTTTTCAAAAGTAATTTTTTTTTTCAAAAATGAATTTTTTTTAATCAAAAATGATTTTTTTTTTCTTCAAAAATGATTTTTTTTTTCAAAAGTAATTTTTTTTTTTCAAAGGTAATTTTTTTTTTCAAAAATGAATTTTTTTATTTCAAAAATAATTTTTTTTTTCGAAATTATTATTTTTTTTAAAGTAATTTTTTTTTCAAAAATAATTTTTTTTTTCAAAAATATTTTTTTTTTCAAATATATATTTTTTTCAAAAATATTTTTTTTTTAAAAGTAATTTTTTTTTCAAAAATATTTTTTTTTTCAAAAATAATTTTTTTTTTCAAAAATATTTATTTTTTTTTCAAAAATGATTTTTTTTTTTCCAAAAATTATTTTTTTACTTTTTTCAAAAATTATTTTTTTTTTCAAAAATATATTTTTTTTTACATGGGGCGGTCATAATGTTTTGGCTGATCATGGGGTGGTCATAATGTTTTGGCTGATCATGGGGTTGTCAGCTTTTGTCACTTCCCACTCTAGTTTTGAACATTTCGCCATTCATTCCTATGGGACCAATTTCGCCGCAAAAACGTCATTTCGTGGACCATTCGGCAAAACATTCCACAAAGTAATAACACACCAATCGGGAACAATCCGCTCGTTTCGGTATATTATTTGTCTCTGTAGTGTGAAAACTGTGGGAGGAGTCTACAAGCATTATCAAGTCTAGCAGATGAAGTCACATGCATTTGGAGTGTCTCAGCATCTTGTGTTTACAACCACTGTTTCCTAGCAACGCTCATGCCCTGTTTATGCTTCCCAAATACTGCTTCACCAAAACTGCCCCATCAGAATTACCCCATCAAAACTGCCCCATCATATTCCTCTATTATAAATCAGTACATGGTGTGTCTGTCCCCTCCCCCGGGCTCTGTAATCAGCTGAGATGCTCCAGCCACCTTCCCCCCTGTGTATAACAGAAGCTTTGGTAACCATGGCAACAAAACAAACACTAACAGTACACTCTGATTAATGGCTAAAATTTCCTGAAATGACCTCTAAACAAATGGCCGTATTTTAAAAACTATACATCCTACAGCGAAGATCTTTATATTGTGAGAATCACAAGACCCAGACCTAGATTTTGATGTATAGTATGTCTCTGAAATATTAAAAATTAAGGCACGGTCGCAGTTTAGAAATTGCCCTTCAAATTTGGAGGGGGCTAGAGTGTAGTTTCAATGAATGTCAATGGACGGCGTGAGTTGCAAACAAATGGTCATATTGTGAAAACTATCAGGATTATGGCTTAGCCGTGGACATGTTTAGTGGCAGCAGGGATAGCTGAACGTTTTGATATAAGATTTGTGTAGGTGGGCTTGAAAATGAGGGAGTGGAGGCAGTTTAGAAATCATGTTCTGATTTTCCAGCTTTTGTCATCTCCCACTCTAGTTTCCCCATTCATTCCTATGGGACCAATTTCGCCGCAAAAACGACGATATTTCGTGAACCATTCGGCGAAACGTTCCACAAAGTAATAGCACACCATTCGGGAACAATCCGCACGTTTCGGTATATTACTTGTCTATGTAGTGTAAAAACTGTGGGAGGAGTTAGGGTGGTAAATTTGGCTATAATAATAAGAATAATATATATGTGAGATAACAGTAAGTGGTCTTGCTATGCAAGAACACTTAATAATAGGAGGGAAGAGTGGAGGGAGCAAAAAAGGAAGGAAAGAGAATGGAAGGAAAGAAGGCAGGTGGAAGGAAGGAGGGACTGAAGGAAGGCTGTAAGGAATGAAGGCGGAAGGAAGGAAGGCAGGTGGATGGAGGGAAGGAAAGAAGGAAGCAAGGCTTGATGGAATGAAGGCTGGAAGAAGGGAAGCTGGAAGGAAAGAAGGGTGGGGGCAGGAGGGAAAGAAGAAGGGAGGAAGGGTGGGGGCAGGAGGGAAAGAAGAAGGTAGGAAGGGTGGGGGCAGGAGGGAAGGAAGAAGGAAGGAAGGGTGGGGGCAGGAGGAAAGGAAGAAGGAAGGAAGGGTGGGGGCAGGAGGGAAAGAAGAAGGGAGGAAGGGTGGGGGCAGGAGGGAAAGAAGAAGGGAGGAAGGGTGGGGGCAGGAGGAAAGGAAGAAGGAAGGAAGGGTGGGGGCAGGAGGGAAAGAAGAAGGGAGGAAGGGTGGGGGCAGGAGGGAAGGAGGGAAGGAAGAAGGGAGGAAGGGTGGGGGCAGGAGGAAAGGAAGAAGGAAGGAAGGGTGGGGGCAGGAGGGAAAAAAGAAGGGAGGAAGGGTGGGGGCAGGAGGGAAGGAAGAAGGGAGGAAGGGTGGGGGCAGGAGGGAAGGAAGAAGGAAGGAAGGGTGGGGGCAGGAGGGAAGGAAGAAGGGAGGAAGGGTGGGGGCAGGATGGAAAGAAGAAGGAAGGAAGGGTGGGGGCAGGAGGGAATGAAGAAGGGAGGAAGGGTGGGGGCAGGAGGGAAGGAAGGAAGGGTGGGGGCAGGAGGAAAGGAAGAAGGAAGGAAGGGTGGGGGCAGGAGGGAAAGAAGAAGGGAGGAAGGGTGGGGGCAGGAGGGAAAGAAGAAGGGAGGAAGGGTGGGGGCAGGAGGAAAGGAAGAAGGAAGGAAGGGTGGGGGCAGGAGGGAAAGAAGAAGGGAGGAAGGGTGGGGGCAGGAGGGAAGGAAGAAGGGAGGAAGGGTGGGGGCAGGAGGGAAGGAAGAAGGGAGGAAGGGTGGGGGCAGGAGGGAAGGAAGAAGGGAGGAAGGGTGGGGGCAGGAGGGAAGGAAGAAGGGAGGAAGGGTGGGGGCAGGAGGGAAGGAAGAAGGGAGGAAGGGTGGGGGCAGGAAGGAAGGAAGAAGGGAGGAAGGGTGGGGGCAGGAGGGAAAGAAGAAGGGAGGAAGGGTGGGGACAGGAGGGAAAGAAGAAGGGAGGAAGGGTGGGGGCAGGAGGAAAGGAAGAAGGAAGGAAGGGTGGGGGCAGGAGGGAAAGAAGAAGGGAGGAAGGGTGGGGGCAGGAGGGAAGGAAGAAGGGAGGAAGGGTGGGGGCAGGAGGGAAGGAAGAAGGAAGGAAGGGTGGGGGCAGGAGGGAAAGAAGAAGGGAGGAAGGGTGGGGGCAGGAGTGAAGGAAGAAGGGAGGAAGGGTGGGGGCAGGAGGGAAGGAAGAAGGGAGGAAGGGTGGGGGCAGGAGGGAAAGAAGAAGGGAGGAAGGGTGGGGGCAGGAGGGAAGGAAGAAGGGAGGAAGGGTGGGGGCAGGAGGGAAGGAAGAAGGGAGGAAGGGTGGGGGCAGGAGGGAAGGAAGAAGGAAGGAAGGGTGGGGGCAGGAGGGAAAGAAGAAGGGAGGAAGGGTGGGGGCAGGAGGGAAGGAAGAAGGGAGGAAGGGTGGGGGCAGGAGGGAAGGAAGAAGGGAGGAAGGGTGGGGGCAGGAGGGAAAGAAGAAGGGAGGAAGGGTGGGGGCAGGAGGGAAGGAAGAAGGGAGGAAGGGTGGGGGCAGGAGGGAAGGAAGAAGGGAGGAAGGGTGGGGGCAGGAGGGAAGGAAGAAGGGAGGAAGGGTGGGGGCAGGAGGGCTGGAAGAAGGGAGGAACAGAGAAATCAAGGAGGGAAGGAAGGAGGAAATGTGGGAAAAAGGCAGCAAATGTAGCAGGAAATGTGGAAGGAGGTGAAGACGGGGGAGTGGAGGCAGGAAGGAAGGAGGGGGAGGGAAGGCGGGAAGGAAAGGGAGGCGGGGAGGAAGGAGGGGAGCTGGGAAGGAGGCGGGAAGGAAGGAGGGGGAGGGGCGATGGGAAGGAGGGGGAGGGGAGGAAGATGGTGAATTGTACACACAGAGGCCTCTCACGTTCCTCCGGGGAGGGTACAATGTGTTGGCCCCTCCTATACACAGGGAATGAATAGTGTCCCGCCCTCTCCCCTACCTGTTGCCATGATGATATTTCTCCCGCTCTCCTCCTCTCGCCTCCACACCACCAGATCCGCAGCCGTGAGGAGAACTGAATGCGGTATTCTCATTGGCTGCTGGCGATCAGCTGACCGCACTGCCGCGCCTGTGCGAGCTGTTGTTCTGCCTGCGCTGTGTTGCTATGGTGACTGAGGGCGGAGGAACCTCATTTCCCAGAATGCTCTGTGTGTGTAGAGGGCGGGGCTCCCTCTGCTGGTCACTGTCTGATAAAATAAAGTCATGCAATGGTGGTTTCTGTAGCTTTATAGAACTCCATTGTCTTCCAGCCTAAAGCCCAACTCCAATTCTATATTTTTGTAGTTGTTTTGGGTTCAGTGACATCTCGGATCCTCTTCATCCTCTGGAAGCCGTTTAATTCTGAATTCTGTAGATATCGGGTCCATCCAATGACACGACGCCGCTCGTTGCAGCGTTCTCCTATGGGCCTGGGCAGGGGGCGGAGCCTTGGCACCCTGGGCTCAGGAGAAGTGAGCTGTTCTGTTCCCCTGAGGACGATGTATATGCAGTACGGGTGCAAATTTCCCCTCCGTTTTCACTGCAAATTTCCTAAGCGGCGGTTCAGCTGCGATTTTAGATGCGGTTCAGATGTGAATTTTTGGAGCCAATTGCCACCGGCATCTTTAATATTAGCTGTTTGTTAAGGAGGGGGCTGGGAAGTTGGCCTTAACAACAGATGCCTAATCAGCTGTCAGCGAGATTCCCCACTGACAGCTGACTGTAAAAAGAAAACATTGCCGGCAATAAAAAATCAGGAAAAAAACATCTATCTGGGCCCTTTCAGGTCTGGTACAGATTTTAAGGGGAACCCCCACACCAAAATGTAAAAAAAAAAATGCCCCCCCCCCAAATCCATACCAGACCTTTATCCGAGCATGCAGCCTGTCAGGCCAAGAAAGGGGGGGGCGAGCGAGCGCCCCTCTCCTGAACCATACCAGGCGACATGCCCTCAGCATGGGGGGGATGCTTTGGGGCAGGGGGGCTTCCGGGGGAGGGGGGATTTCCCCGCTGACAGTGGAATGTAAAAGAAAAATCTTGAACCCCCCGGAACCATACCAGGCCTTTTTGTTTGGTTACAGATTATAAGGGAAGCCCCACACCAAAACTAAAAAAAAAAACGGTGGGGGGGAGATCCATGGCAGACCCTTATCCGAGCATGCAGCCCGGCAGACCAGGAAAAGTGGGGGAGCGAGTGAGTGCCCCCCTCCTGAACTGTACCAGGCCACATGCCCTCAAAATGGGGGGATGCTTTGGGGTAGGGGGGCTTCCGGGTGGGGGGGGGGGGTCTCCCACTGACAGCAGAATGTAAAAATAAAAATGTTGCCGGCAATTAAAATTAAAATTCGTGGAAAAAAAACGGCGTGAGGGTCCCCTTCCAGCCCATACCAGACCCTTTCAGGTCTGGTATGAATTTTAGGGGTAACCCCACACAAAATTTAAAAAAACAAAACGGCAGGGGGTCCCCCCCAAAATCCATACCAGACCCTTATTTGAGCATACAGCAAGGAAAGGGGGATGAGCAAGCGCCCCCCCCCCCCCTCCTGAACCATACCAGGCCACGGGGGGGCTTCCCTGCTGACGGCAGAATGTAAAAAAAAAAACATTGCCGGCAATTAAAAATCATGAAAAAAACGGAAGTGAGCATTCCCCACCCTGAACCATACCAGGTCATATGCCCTCAACATGGGGGGGGGGGGTACTTTGGGGCGGGGGGGGGGCAAGGGCCTCTTTCCCACAACCCTGGCTAGTGGTTGTGGGGTCTGCAGGCAGGGGGCTGAACGGAATCTGGAAGCTGCCTTTAAAAAGGGGGCCCCCAGATCCAGGCACCCCCCATATGTGAATAAACATGGGGTACATTTTACCCCTACTCATTCACCAAAAAAAGTGTCAAAAAGAAATAAAAACACAGACGCAGTTTTTGACATTTCCTTTATTAAAAATAAAAAAACAATGTCCCCCGATCTAGAACCATCATCAATCACGATGCCCGCCGTCACTGCCGACCTGAAGAAAATGAAAAAAAAATCTCCGCTCACACCAAAGGCTCCCGCCATCTGCCTGCTCCGCTGTGTGACTGTTCCTAAATAGCTAAGGGACAGGTTCTGTAACTGATTAACCACTTCTGCCCTGGAAGGATTTGCCCCCTTAACGACCAGGCCATTTTTCGCGATACGGCACTGCGTCGCTTTAACTGACAATTGCGCGGTCGTGCGACGCTGTACCCAAATAAAATTGATGTCCTTTTTTTCCCCCCACAAATAGAGCTTTCTTTTGGTGGTATTTGATCACCTCTGCATTTTTATTTTTTGCGATATAAGCAAAAAAAAATGACAATTAAAAAAAAACAAACAATATTTTTTACTTAAAAAGTGCTCAAAAGAGTTGAGGTCAGGGCTTTTTGCATCCCACTCCAAAGGGGTTCAGTAGGGTTGAGGTCATGGCTATGTCCATTCCACTCAAAAGAGGCTCCTTAGGGTTGAGGTTGGGACTTTGTGTATTCCACTCGAAAGAGGCTCCTCAGGGTTGAGGTCAGGAATTTGTGTATTCCACTCGAAAGAGGCTCCTCAGGGTTGAGGTCAGGGATATTTGCATCCCACTCAAAAGGGGTTCAGTAGGGTTGAGGTCATGGCTATGTGCATTCCACTTGAAAGAGGCTCCTTAGGGTTGAGGTCAGGACTTTGTGTATTCCACTCGAAAGAGGCTCCTTAGGGTTGAGGTCAGGACTTTGTGTATTCCACTCGAAAGAGGCTCCTCAGGTTTGAGGTCAGGGCTTTTTGCATCCCACTCAAAAGGGGTTCAGTAGGGTTGAGGTCATGGCTATGTGCATTCCACTTGAAAGAGGCTCCTTAGGATTGAGGTCAGGACTTTTTGCATCCCACTCAAAAGGGGTTCAGCAGAGTTGAGGTCAGGACTTTGTGTATTCCACTCGAAAGAGGCTCCTTAGGGTTGAGGTCAGGACTTTGTGTAATCCACTCGAAAGAGACTCCTTAGGGTTGAGGTCAGGGCTTTTTGCATCCCACTCAAAAGGGGTTCAGTAGGGTTGAGTTCAGGACTTTGTGCATTCCACTTGAAAGAGGCTCCTCAGGGTTGAGGTCAGGGTTCTGTGCAGGCCACTTGAGTTCCTCCACACCAAACTGGTAACACCATGTCTTTATGGAGCTGGCTTTGGGCACAGGGGAGCAGCCATGCTCAAACAGAAAAGGGCCTTCCTCAAACTATTACCTAGGTATGGAAGAGCACACTTGTCCAACGTGTCTTTGTATGATGTAGCATGACCATGCTCTTCATTGCCATACCAGATATAATTAATGGGCAATTGACTCACCCTTGGGTGCCCGCTGTGTCATCCAGTGCCTTCAACCAACACACAAACCATGATGGTTTTTTAACTCGGGAAATGTGCTCCACACCAGATAAGCTTGTAGTATGATGTCAGGGCTGAGAACGCCGTGGCTAACAACCCGTTTAATTCCTCTCTAGAAGAGATTTCTGCTTTAGGGTCGAACCATTTCTCGTGTAATTAATTTTAGTGAAGCCTTTTCTCTCGTTAGTAGAAATTTTGCTGGAAATTTTTTAAGGAGTTTAGTGAGGTCACCGATCCTGTGAAAACTAGCCTCTAATGTCTTAATTCTTATAGGCGTCTGCAATCTATATGCACGGAATATGATAATCCCACCTAAAACTGATATTTCTACGCTGGACTTAATTGACCTATCTCCCAACTTTCTGAGATGGGAAGGAGCAAACACATTATAGTGTTGTGTAGTGGAAAGGCATGCAGGAGACTTCACTCTATAGCACAGTACAGTAAAAATGAAGAAGTATGAGGAAACCAATTTACCAAAAAACAAATATTAGATCATTTTCCTGGCTCCCAATAGGGAGGGGCTCAACTTTCAGTTCACAGTTGCAAAATGAGCTGTTTAACCACTTCAGCCCCCCGGAAGGATTTACCCCCTTCCTGACCAAAGCACTTTTTGCGATTCGCGCACTGCGTAGCTTTAACGTTTTTTTTTAATTATGTGAGCAGACTGCAGTTCCCCTTCCTGACAGGATTTGCCCCCTTCCTGACCGGGCCATTTTTTGCGATACGGCACTGCGTCTTTTTTTCCCCCACAAATAGAGCTTTCTTGTGGTGGTATTTGATCGCCTCTGCGTTTTTTTGCGCTATAGACAAAAAAGAGCAACAATTTTGAAAAAAAAAACAATATTTTTTACTTTTTGCTATAATAAATATCCCCCAAAAATATTTTTTTCCCTCATTTTAGGCCGATATGTATTCTTCTACATATTTTTTGAAAAAAAAATCGCAATAAGCGTACAGTGGAACCTTGGATTAAGAGCATAATCCGTTCCAGGAGAATGCTCATAATATAATGTACTCGCATATCAAAGCGAGTTTTCCCATTGAAGTCAATGGAAACGAAAATAATTTGTTCCGCATTGACTTCAATGGGATGCGATACCGCATGCGGCCAGAGGCGGGGGGGCGCCGGAGAGCCTCGGAAACGCCCAAAAAGGCCCGAGGGACACTTCGGCGGACCTCGGCAAACCTCAGAAAGACTCCGTTCACGAGCCTTTCCGAGGTTTGCCGAGGTCAGCCAAACTGTCCTCGGGCCTTTCTGTACATAACCGAACGGCGCAGATCGGCGACTTTCGGCTCCGGCGCCCCCCATCTCAGGCCAAAAGCGGTACCGCACACCGCTTTTAGCCTGAATCCTGCTCGTTTTGCGAACAACACTCGCAAACCGAGTTAGGAATTTTAGAAATACAGTGCTCGGTTTGCGAAACGCTTGTTAACCGCGTTACTCGCAAACCGAGGTTCCACTGTATATTGTTAGGTTTGCGCAAAATTTATAGTGTCTACAAAATAGGGGATAGATTTATGGCATTTTTATTGTTAATTTTTTTTTTTATTAGTAATGGCGGCGATTTGCGATTTTTATCGGGACTGCGACATTATGGCGGACACGTCGGACACTTTTGACACTATTTTGGGACCATTGTCATTTATACAGCGATCAGTGCTATAAAATGCATTTACTGTGTAAATGACACTGGCAGGGAAGGGGTTAACCACTAGGGGGGCGATGAAGGGGTTAAGTGTGTCCTAGGGAGTGATTCTAACTGTGGGGGGGAGGGGCTACAACACACATGACAGCGATCATCGCTCTCGATGACAGAGAGCAGTGATCTCTGTCCTGTCACTAGGCAGAACGGGGAAATGCTTCGTTTATAAAAGCATCTCCCCGTTCTACCTCTCCGTGATACGATAGCGGGCACCCGGCGGACATTGAGTCCGCGGGACCCGCGGTCGCGGAGACCGCAGTGGGCGCTCGCGCAGCACCGCTTCTTAAAGGGGACGTACCTGTACGCCCCTTTTGCCCACCAGTGCCATTCTGCTGACGTATATCGGCGTGCGCTGGTCGGCGAGCGGTTAAGCCAATTTCCCCCAAAAAATTTTATGTTCTATGCTTATAAGTCTGTAGACACCTGACCATCACACCTATATGAGCTTATTCATATATGTATGTCCTATTCCAAAACCATGGCCATTAATTTGGAGTTGGCCCTTTGTCTCCAGTCTACACTCTTCTGGGAAGACTGACCGCAAGAATTTTGAGTCTGCCTGTGGTGAATTTATGCCAATTTGTAAGGTCAGGCACAAATGATAGATAAGATCTGTCTCACATTCTATCTCCAAATTCTTCCTAAGTGCTGGTTCACACGAGCGCGATTCCAGTGCCGGTTCCCGGATCGAATAGAACTCGCAGACAGTTCACACTGCCCTATGCGAACCGAATAGAAAGTTAATGACGCCCCCAGATCGGTTTGCATATTGCAGTGCGAACTGTGAATTCGGACAGGAATCGGATGGCATTGGGTGTGAACATTCGATTATGGTGCGGGAAAAAAAAAAAGGGTCCTGCACAGTTTTGGTCCAAATTGCGATGCAAATTCAGCCATGCAATCTGTATGGCTGAATTTGCATCGCACAGACATTGCATAAAACATGCGATGTCTGACATCACGCTGGTGTGAACCAGCACTAAAGGTGTACAACAGAGTTGCAGTCAGGGCTCTGTGCAGACCACTAAATAGGTGTTCAGTAGGGTTGAGGTCAGGGCATTATGTAGGCCACTCCAAATTTGTTCAGTAGGGTTGAGGTCAGGGCTTTGTGCAGATCACGTGAAAGGTGTTCAGTAGGGTTGAGGTCAGGGCTTTGTGCAGATCACGTGAAAGGTGTTCAGTAGGGTTGAGGTCAGGGCTTTGTGCAGATCACGTGAAAGGTGTTCAGTAGGGTTGAGGTTAGGGCTTTGTGCAGATCACGTGAAAGGTGTTCAGTAGGGTTGAGGTCAGGGCTTTGTGCAGATCACGTGAAAGGTGTTCAGTAGGGTTGAGGTCAGGGCTCTGTGCAGATCACGTGAAAGGTGTTCAGTAGGGTTGATATCAGGGCTTTGTGCAGATCACGTGAAAGGTGTTCAGTAGGGTTGAGGTCAGGGCTCTGTGCAGATCACGTGAAAGGTGTTCAGTAGGGTTGATATCAGGGCTTTGTGCAGATCACGTGAAAGGTGTTCAGTAGGGTTGAGGTCAGGGCTTTGTGCAGATCATGTGAAAGGTGTTCAGTAGGGTTGAGGTCAGGGCTTTGTGCAGATCACGTGAAAGGTGTTCAGTAGGGTTGAGGTCAGGGCTTTGTGCAGATCACGTGAAAGGTGTTCAGTAGGGTTGAGGTCAGGGCTTTGTGCAGATCACGTGAAAGGTGTTCAGTAGGGTTGAGGTCAGGGCTTTGTACCTTTCACGTGAAAGGTGTTCAGTAGGGTTGAGGTCAGGGCTTTGTGCAGATCACGTGAAAGGTGTTCAGTAGGGTTGAGGTCAGGGCTTTGTGCAGATCACGTGAAAGGTGTTCAGTAGGGTTGAGGTCAGGGCTTTGTGCAGATCACGTGAAAGGTGTTCAGTAGGGTTGAGGTCAGGGCTTTGTACCTTTCACGTGAAAGGTGTTCAGTAGGGTTGAGGTCAGGGCTTTGTGCAGATCACGTGAAAGGTGTTCAGTAGGGTTGAGTTCAGGGCTCTGGGAAGGCCACTCAAATGGTGTTCGGTAGCATTGAGGTCAGGGCTTTCTGTAGGCCACTAAATTATTTTTGGTAAGGTTGAGGTCAGGGGTACTCTGCTGGCCACTTAAAAAGTGTTCACTAGTGTTGAGGACAGAACTCTGTTTAGGCCACTTAAAAAGATATTCAATAAGGTTGAGGTCGGGGTGCTGTGAAGGCCACTTTAAAGGTGCTCAGTGGGGTTGAGGTCAGGGCTTTGTGCAGGCCACTTGAAAGGTGTTCAGTAGAGCTGAGGTCATGCTCTGTGCAGGCCACTCAAAAGATATTTAATAGGGTTGAGGTTAGGGCTCTGGGCAGGTCACTCGAAAGTTATTCAATAGAGTTAAGATCAGGGCTCTGTGCAAGCCACTCGAAAGTTATTCAATAGAGTTAAGGTCAGGGCTCTGTGCAAGCCACTCGAAAGTTATTCAATAGAGTTAAGGTCAGGGCTCTGTGCAAGCCACTCAAAAGGTGTTCCGTATGGTTGAAGTCAGGGCTCTGTGCCTTTAACCAACATAGAAACCACAACTGTTTATAACTCAAGAGATAGGCTCCACAACAGATAAGCTTGTAGTATGATGTCAGAGCTGAGCTTGCTGTGGCTAACACCCCGTTTAATTTCTTTCTAGAAGAAATATCTGCTTTAGGGTTGAACCATTTCTCGTGTAATTGATTTTACTGAACCCTTTTCTCTCATTCAATTTTGCTCGAGATTTTCAGGAGTTTACCGAGGTCACTGATCCTGTGAAAATGAGCTTCTAATGTCTTAACCCTTATAGGCCTCCACTATATATTTGCATGGAATATGGCCATTCCACCTAAATCTGATATTTCTACACCAGACTAAATCACATACCCCCAAACTTTCTGAGATGGGAAGGGCAAAACACATTGCTGTGTTGTGTAGTGGGAAGGAAATGCAGGAGGTTTAACTCTTTAAGTACTTGGTTTGAGCGATCCACATGGTACTCTACAGTTCCTTGGCAAGGATTCCCCCAGAGATTCCATTACTGATGGGGGGGCGACAATACGCAAACAACACCCCTGGAAGCTCTGGTCCAGCCTGGCCTGACCGGATCTCTGGTCCCCTTTCCCAGACAGCAAGGATAACTTGCCACGCATTTGTGTCAGTGTTGAATTATAAGTCTTGTTAACTTGCTGCACATTTTCTCTGGTAGGTTGAACACTAGTTGCAGAGCACTTGAAGCACAAGTTCTAGTTGACACTTTTCCAATTTGTAGCAAATTTGCATGGCAAGTCTCTAGCAAGAGCAAACTTGAGCAAAGTTGCAGCGGTGAGTCTACAGCAAGAGCTCTGCAAGTCTACAGCATGAAACTTTAGCCACAGTGACCCCCTGTGGTGGGATGACTATTGCACAACATAACAGAACCAGAACTTGCAGAATGTTTGCAAAGAAAGTTGACCTGGAGTCATGCAATGCGGACTTGCTGCAATTGTGCAACAAGCTTATGAAGCCCGGCAAGTCTAGCAATAGCTTAGCAAGTCATTTTCAAACTTGCAGCACAATTGCTTGCTATTTTGGTAGCTGCAGACTCAATACTGGATGGGGGAGTTAGCTTTGATTAATAAAAATGAATTAAATGGTGTGTTTAGCTTGTTGCGCTCGTTAATTTCTGCATTGAGCGGACAGTGAGTTCAGTGTGGCTTCAGACCAGCATCCATGCGCGTGAACAGTGTGCGAGCTTGGGTACAGGAACTAGTGGGGTGTCCCTAAAGCTCTGTTTGTAGGGTAGGTCCTGTTGCACGTGCAGGGAAGATGGTTTTCCTTCTTACAGAGAGGTGTCCTACAGATGGCCCACAGATAGCTGGGAACAATTTACAGTGGAACCTTGGATTACGAGCATAATCCGTTCCAGGATTGTAATCCAAAGCACTCGCATATCAAAGCAAGTTTCCCCATAGAAGCCAAAGAAAACAAAGATAATTTGTTCCGCATTGACTTCAATTGCATGCAATACCGCATTTGGCCAGAGGTGGGGGGCGCCGGAAAGCCTCGGAAATACTCAGGGACAGCTCAGCTGAACTTGGAAAGCTCGGAAACACTCGGGAACTGAGTATTTCTGAGTGTTTTCCAGTATTTCCAAGTGATTCTGAGTATTTGCGAACGGCTCCGGCTCCGAACCGTTCCGAGTGTCACCGGCGCCCCCGCACCTCTGGCCAAATGCGGTACTTGAATTCTGCTCATTTTGCAAGACAACACTCGCAAACCGAGGCAGAATTTTTTTTAAAAAGTTGCTCGTCTTTCAAAACGCTCGTTAACCGCGTTACTCGTTAACCAAGGTTCCACTGTAACTGATAAGAGTACCTCTTGCAAAATCAGCTGGAGTTTTTTTTTTTCACTTATCAAAAAGATATACCAAAATGCTTTCAATTGTATAGTTAATAGAGAACGTTCCTACTGGAGCCACGTGGGACCAAACCTAACTAAACATGAAACTTTTTAAAAGCCCGAGGTAAGGTCTCACGCTGGATTACTGCACAGATCTGGAAGAAATACACAAACCTCACCAAAAGTTCAGTTTGGAAAAAGAAATTCATAGATAAAAGCAAAAAAAATACCCAGACAGAAAAAAATATATGTACTGGCTAAAAGTTACCATTAGATTTCTTTTCTTTACAATGGAGACGTCAAGACAAATGGAGCTCTGTGCTAACGAGACGTCAGCAGATAGAACTCAACTTTATAGACGTTTTATGTTTAAAACGTTCCTGGAAAATATATGTTCCCACCGCCGAGGCACCGCACCTCTGTCTCCACATCCATGCAGAATTCGGGTTTATGAGTGTCTCTGTGAATATCATTATTTTTATAGCCGCTAGTAAGGAGTAGAATCTGCTCAAATATGAATGACTCTTCCTTGTTTTATTGGTGTTTGTTGTCTTTTAAGTAATGCAGCATTAATTAGTAATGGTTCCAAAGAATGCATTGTATAGTGAATGCATTGTATAGCATTCCGACATCTTCTTCCCTCATTCCTTCTATCCTTCCTTCCTTTTTTTCTTTCTCTCTCTTTATATTATTATTATTATCATTTTCTCTCACTCATAGTAGCAACTTCCAATACATTGAAGGTGCATTTTGAAAATCATAAGAACAAAGTAAGAGTTATTAAGTACATTTTTTCTTTCTTTCTTTCTTTCTTTCTTTCTTTCTTTCTTTCTTTCTTTCTTTCTTTCTTTCTTTCTTTCTTTCTTTCTTTCTTTCTTTCTTTCTTTCCTCCCACATGAATGCGATGGGGGGGGGGACTATAATGTTATGGGAGACCTCTAATGTTGTGGCAAAACAATAAATGTTGCGGCACCAAAGACTCCCTGAAGCATACACCCTAACAAGACTCACAGGCGCGGGCTCTGCCATCCCCCCCCCCGATGCCTTTCTTTCTTTTCTTGTTCTGATTGTGTTGAGAGGGTGTTTTCAATCAATGAGATTGATTTTGAGCTTAATTGGCCATTTACCCCTATTTATACACACAACCAGATCACGTCACACTAGCTATGACTAAGCACCAACATACGGTGATTTTGGATTCTAATATACTTTTTTGAATAAAGGTGTTGCAACAGTGTGCGGCCATCCAGGACTTATTCTCTAATGTTATGGGGGGGGGCTCTGATGTGAGGAGGGGCTCTCATTCATGTGATAAGGGATCGCTGATGCGATGGGAGACCTCTGATATGATGGGAGACATCTGATGTGATGGGGGAACCACTCATGTGATGGAGGGACCTCTGATATGATGGAGGACCTCTGATGTGATGGGAGGACCTCTGATGTGAAGGGAGACCTCTGATGTGATGGGGGGACCTCTGACGTGATGGGAGACCTCTGTTGTGAAGGGAGAATGTATGATGTGATGGGAGGACCTCTGATGTGATGGGGAGACCTCTGATGAGATGGGGAGACCTCTGATGAGATGGGAGGACCTCTGATGTGATGGGGGGACCTCTGATGTGATGGGGAAACTCTGATATGATGGAGGGACCTCTGATGTGATGGGGGGACCTCTGATGTGATGGGGAAACTCTGATATGATGGAGGACCTCTGATGTGAAGGGAGACCTCTGATGTGATAGGGGACCTCTGACGTGATGGGGGGACCTCTGATGTGATGGGAGACCTCTGTTGTGAAGGGAGGACGTATGATGTGATGGGAGGACCTCTGATGAGATGGGAGGACCTCTGATGTGATGGGAGACCTCTGTTGTGAAGGGAGGACGTATGATGTGATGGGAGGACCTCTGATGAGATGGGAGGACCTCTGATGTGATGGGAGACCTCTGATGTGATGGGGGGACCTCTGATGTGATGGGGGACCTCTGATGTGATGGGGAAACTCTAATGTTATGGGGGCCTCTAATGTGATGGGGATCTCAGATGTGATGGGAATTTTGCATACTTTTCAAGGGTGCCGCGCAGTGGCGGCCCGTCCATAGAGGGCGCACGGGTGCCGCCTCCTCTGTCCATTCCTCCGGCCCCCTGATCTACATATCAGTGCACGGGACCATGGTTTTTAATGCGGGTGGGTGTTTTTTGAAGCACCTGATTAGAGCCAGAGGCTCTAATAGGCCTACCCAGTTGTGTGACAATAGCGAATACATTTTTGCTAATTTCACACTAAAGTTCCTCCCTGTCAGTCAGGAGGCAGGTCGTGAGACCTGTTTCCTGATTGGCCAAAACATCAGGCGATCCTATTGGATGCCTAGTGCTTAGGTGGAAAAGAGAGAGGAGACACACGGCGGAGAAAGCCGCTGGAAGACAGACACCGGAGCCACTGCCTGCACCCCACTGCCCGCAGGTACCTTGCTGGAGGACACCACAGCCTGCCACATAGATCGGGTAAGTGCCGGACCGCCGGCCACCTGGGTGGGGATGGGGTGTTGTTAGTGCTGCGCTGCCGGGGGGGGGGGGGGGTGGTAGTAGTGCCGCGGCGCCAGCCGCCCGGGGTGGGGGGGATGGTTGTTTTCCGCCCCCCAAAAAGAAAAACCCACCAGCCACCACTGGTGCTGAGACTGAAAAAAGTTTGAGAAATGCTGTTTTAGACAACTACAACACCTACCTTATACTAATCTAACTAATACCTTATATGTTTTCTATCTGCATGCCTACTCTGCTTTTAAAATCTGAAAAAAAAAACTGTAAAAATAAAGATTTTTTTAGTTGCATTGTAATCTTGTGTGGCCCAGAGCCCATATAATTCTGGTTAGATTCCTGCAATTTCAGCGCTTCTTTGTTGCGCCTCATTTAGACATTAAACAGGCGGCATTTTTGGCAGGAAGAAAATCTCCAGGGTGTTAGAAGTCACCAGAAAACATCTCGGACTTGTAAAAAGTCACCCAATAAGAGTGATCTCCATACATTTTAATAGACAGTAAGTGAAGTGAGACACAATGGCCCTCTTAAAGGGACAGACAACCCCCCACTCCATTTTGTCTTTTACTGCGGCTCAGCTCTGTCCATCTCCCTCTGCGGTCATTGTGACGAGCGGTGGGGGTGACACAACATTGTATCTGCAGCTTTGATGGAGAGAATGGGATGAGGGTAACACCATCTGTTGCCATGGACCCTTGGCCACCAATGTCCTCCACCACCGTCCTCCTCCTCCCACTCTCATGTCTTCTCAGCACTACAACTTTAGCCGTTTACTTGGTTACTTTTAATTGTTGCAATTTATTTTCTTTTATATTTACAGCTTGTTATTGTAGCACAGTTCTTGTTATATAAATCGTGGAGCTTTCACAGGTGCAGGGCAACCTAGACATGAACTCAAGAATTTTACACATTCCGAGCAAATGATCAATGGTCACGGTAGCTCAATTAGCGTTGCATTAGTCTAACATTAGTCTTTTTATTTTCCAGGTGTGCTTCGTGAAGGGTCTGAGCAATAAGAACGATTACTTATTAGGCACCCATTGTTCAAAGGTAATCTGTGTCAGCAGGTATATGGAGGGACAGAAAGAGTAAACCTAAAGCTGGCCATGCACTGTGCCAATTTTGTATGAACTGGACAAAATTTGCTTGGTGGGGGGCCCTGTTGGCCTCCTGCCGCTTGACATCCTTTAATTGAGAAATCAAAGGCAGAAAATTGTCAGCCAAACATTGGCTCTATCCAATCAGATGCAGCAGCTGTTAGGATATACTGACAGCCATAGGCAAGGGGGGGGGGGGGGGGGGCAGTGGTGTAGTGTAGGCTTGCAGCACCTAGGGCAAGGCAAGTATTGCACCCCCTAACCAGGGCCGGATTAAAGTGGTGTTCCGGCCGAAATTATACTTTTTAAATAAAAATACCCCTATAATACACAAGCTTAATGTATTCTAGTAAAGTTAGTCTGTAAACTAAGGTCTGTTTGTAAAGTTGTAAAAGTGGGTGGAACTCCACTTTAAGAGCATCATGGGCCTGGTGCTGAGGATTTTTGTGGGCCTTTTTATGGAAGTAAATAATATGAAAATGAAAACAACTTTTTTTGTTAAAACAAGTTAAATATGTAAACAAATTTAATTAAATAGGGGGGGTGAGAGAGAGGGGGGTGAGAGAAATAGGAAGAATGAGAGAGAGAGAGGGGGTGAGAGAGAGGAAGGGTGAGAGAGGGGGAATGAGGTTGGGGGGGGAGGGTGATAGAGAGGGTAAGAGAGAGAGATAAAGCGTGAGAGAAAGGGTAAGGGTGAGAGAGAGAAAGGGGAGAGAGAGGAAGAGTGATAGAGGGGGGGGGGGTGAGAGAGAGAGGAAAGGTGAGAGAGAGCGGGGCGATGAGGGGGGTGAGAGGGAGGGGTGAAGGAGAGAGAGGAAGGGAGAGAGAGAAAGGGGGTGAGAGAGAGGGAGGGTGAGAGAGAGAGAGAGAGGAGATGAAGGGGTAAGGGAGAGTGAGAAGGGGGGTGAGAGAGAGGAAGTGTGAGAGAGAGAGGGGGTGAGAGGGGGTGTAAGAGAGAGAGGAGGATGAGAGAGAGAGAGAGAGAGAGAGAGAAATAGGAAGGATGAGAGAGAGAGAGAGAGAGAGAGAGAGAGGAAGGGTGAGAGAGAGAGAATGAGGGGGGTGAGAGAGAAAGAGAGGAAGGGAGATAGAGGGAGAGGATAAGCGAAAGAGAGAAAGGGTGAGGGAGAGGAATGGGGAGAGAGAGAAGGGGGAGAGAGAGGGAGGAGGTGAGAGAGAGGGTGCATTTGGGTAGTTTTAGTAGGGTAGTATAGCATGCGACAACAAACTGTGGGTGGAGCCACATTGCGGTAAGAGTGAGGCTGCCCTACACGCAATGCATGGGAAAGTGCATGCTTTGTCACATCTGCATGATGTGAATGGAGCCCTACACTTACCAACCATTCAAAAGGGGTGTTTACTATGACAGGCCCTTCCCTGCCTCTCTGCTAATATCTGCATCTTTATCCACCTTCTTTCAGTACACCTGTGCATTCTAAATCCCCTTGCTAACCTTTGCACCCCAAACTCTGTCCCCTGCACCCCATCTCTGCTTAACTCCACATGTCTCTGCCCATCTTTGTACCCCTGCACACCCCCTCTTTGGTCATGTTTTCCTTCCAAACTGTAGTCCCTTCTCTGTTTACCTCTGAACACCCCCCCCCCATCCCTTTTGCAGTACAGGCTGATGGCAGGGCTTGTTGTACATCCCCAATGTCGGCAGCATTCAGAAAAGTGACGGTGGACCAGGGCTGAGGGAGTTTGCCATACCTATGAATGCTCTAGCAATTTACATATCAATGCCACATTAGTGACCCACTCATACCACTGGGCTGGGCCTATCTTAAGGAAAGGGCCTGGAGCTGCAGCTCCAATAGCCCCTATGTTAATCCAGCCCTGTCCCTAACCCATGGACTGAGTCCCTATCACCAGAGTTAATACAGATATATATACTGTAATATAAACTATATATATATGTATATACAGGGCCGGATTTGCCACAAGGCCACCGAGGCCAGGCCTCGGGGCGGCAGTGGTGCAGGGGCGGAGCCACTCTGGCGGCGACTTCGCGGCTGCCCCCCCCTTCGGGCTGCCCATTAAAGTCTATTAGGGGCACCGGTGCCCGTAGAAAAGATGGCCACGAGCCGACCACGCAACGGCGCATGCGCCATTCCGAAGTCGGCCGGGCTCGGGAAAGCTCGTATGCGCTCGGCCGGGTGGTGCATGCGCAGTAGCGTGATTGCGCCGCCCGTCGCCATTTTTGAAAAAATCGATAGTAGGTAATAGTGTCAGCAGTGCGGCGGCGGGGGAGAGAGATGACATCTCTCATTGCCCGCACCGCTGTTTCGCCCTCCTCCATCTGATGGCAGGCAGCATGGCAAGTGACATCTCCATCTGGTGGCAGGCATGGTGGCAAGTGACATCCCCATCTGGTGGCAAGCAGAGTGGCAAGTGACATCCCCATCTGGTGGCAGGCATGGTGGCAAGTGACATCCCCATCTGGTGGCAAGCAGAGTGGCAAGTGACATCCCTATCTGATGGCAGGCAGAGTGGCAAGTGACACGCTCAGGGCTCCCACTGATTCTGCATTATGGTGAGTTGAACTATTTCATTTTATATTACAATGTAATGATAGAAATAATGTGTTTCAATCATCCTGACACCATACCAACCATGGTGCCGGGGATGATTGAAGCGCTAACACCAGCCATTGCCCTGAAAAATTGCCCGCGAAAAATCCTTACCCCTCGCGCACTTACCCTGAAGTATTTTTAGTCTGTACAATTAAAGCCAGTTATTTTCAGTGTTCTCTAGACATGTGCATTTCGTTTAGTTCCGAATCGAAATTCGGACGAAATTTTCATTATTCGGACATTCGGATGCATCCGAAATACCGAATTACAATACTAACGAATTTAAACGAATCCGAAATGTTTCGAATCGAAAACCCACGGCCGAAATTCGAATCGAATTCGAATCGAATTCGAAACCAAATTCGAAATATATTCGATTCGAAAACAAATTCGAAATCTATTCGACTCGAATTCGAAAACAAATTCGAATCGAATTAGAAAAAATATAAATTGATTTCTAAAAAAAAATACAATAAAATAGAATATAAAATAATAAAACAATAGCATAAACATAAAAGAATCGTAAAGAATAGAACAGAATTTAATAGAATTTAATAAAATACAACAGAATATGACCACCTTCTGAAATTCGAATTTCGAATAGTATAAATTCGAATTCGAAAATAGATTGGAAAATAACAATTTATATATATATATATATATATATATATATATATATATATATATATATATATATTTATATATATATATATAAAACCATTTTCCGAAATTCGAATTTCATATAGAATGAATTTGAATTCGAATAGAAAAGATTAGACTAGAAATAGGAAATAGACTAGAAAAACAATAGAACAGAATTGAGTAAAATATAATGTGTATATATATTATATTTTATTCTATTCTGTTCTATTTTTTTTCTATTCTAATCTTTTCTATTCGAATTTGAATTCATTCTAAATGATTTTCGAATTTCAATAGATGGTTATATATAAATAAATATCTAATATATATATATAAAACCATTTTCCAAAATTCGAATTTCATATAGAATGAAATTGAATTTAAATAGAATAGAAAATAATATCATAAAAAAACAATAGATCAGATCAGAAAAAAAAAATAATAAAAAAAAAATAAAAAAAAAAATATATAAATATATATATATATATATATATATATATATATATATATATATATATATATATATATATATATTATTTATTTATTTATTTTTTTTATTTTTTTTTTGTTTTTTTTTATTGTTTTTCTAGTCTATTTTCTTTTCTATTCGAATTCGAATTCATTCTATATGAAATTCGAATTTCGGAAAATGGTTATATCTATATATATATATATATATATATATATATATATAGATATAACCATTTTCCGAAATTCGAATTTCATATAGAATGAATTTGAATTCGAATTGAAAAGATTAGACTAGAAATAGGAAATAGACTAGAAAAACAATAGAACACAATTGAGTAAAATATTGTTTTTCTAGTCTATTTTCTTTTCTATTCGAATTCGAATTCATTCTATATGAAATTCGAATTTCGGAAAATGGTTTTATATATATATATATATATATAACCATTTTCCGAAATTCAAATTTCATATAGAATGAATTCGAATTCGAATAGAAAAGAAAATAGACTAGAAAAACAATAGAACAGAATAGAATAAAATATAATATATATATTAGATTATTTTCTGTTCTATTGTATTCCTATTCTAATCTTTTCTATTCGAATTTGAATTCATTCTATATGAATTTCGAATTTCAAAAGATGGTTATATATATATAAATACTTTTTCTGCAGCAAAAAATGTCATTTTCCGAACCGATTTTGGGGCCCCGTATCTCAGGGCCACTTGGTGCTAGGAACCCCAAATTTGGTGTGCAAACCCAGTGGAACTGGTACCACAACATATCCAAAGCTGAAGTTCCTAGCTCTAAGTGGCCCCGATATACGGGGCCCCAAAATCGGTTCAGAAAATGTCATTCTCTGCTGCAGAAAAGTGCTTGACATTTTCTGAACCGAGTTTGGGGCCCCATAGCTCAGGGCTACTTGGAGCTAAGAACCTCAAATTTGGTGTGCTAACCCAGTGGAACTGGTACCATAACATATCCAAAGCTGGGGTTCCTAGCACTAAGTGGCCCCGAGATACAGGGCCCAAAATCGGTTCAGAAAATGTCATTCTCTGCTGCAGAAAAGTGCTTGACATTTTCCGAACCAAATTTGGGGCCCCGTATCTCAGGGCCACTTGGTGCTAGGAACCCCAAATTTGGTGTGCTAACCCAGTGGAACTGGTACCATAACATATCCAAGGCTGGGGTTCCTAGCACTAAGTGGCCCCGAGATACGGGGCCCCAAAACCGGTTCGGAAAATGTCATTCTCTGCTGCAGAAAAGTGCTTGACATTTTCTGAACTGATTTTTGGGGCCCTGTATCTCGGGGCCACTTGGTGCTAGAAACCTCAGCTTTGGAACTTTTATGGTGCTAGTTCCACTGGGTTTGCACACCAATTTGGGGTTCTTAGCAGTAAGTGGCCCCAAGATATGGGGCCCCAAATTCGGTCAACTGTGTCCATCTGCAGCAATGTCATTTTGGGACCCTTTGGGTTCAGAGACCCCAAATTTTGGCTGCAGCTAGGGGGCATCTAGGAACCCTTAACTAACAAGTTTGAAGTTCAGGGGACCTATGGCTGCAAATGGGCACAGTGATGCTGCAAATGGGCATTGTTGACCCTCTTTTCCACCTACAGTAGCTGTGCATTTCTCACCCTCGTCTTATACTCGGGTCAATAAGTTTTTCCCATTTTTTGTGGTAAATTAGGGCCTCGACTTATACTCAGAACGACTTATACTCGAGTATATACGGTATATATATATATATATTAGTTATTTATTGATATATAACCATCTATTGGATGGTTTGAAATTCATATAGAATGAATTCATATTTGAATAGAAAAGATTAGAATAGAAGCTGCAGCCAAAATTTGGGGTCTCTGAACCCAAAGGGTCCCAAAATGACATTGCTGCAGATGGACACAGTTGACCGAATTTGGAGCCCCATATCTTGGGGCCACTTAGTGCTAAGAACCCCAAATTTGGTGTGCAAACCCAGTGGAACTAGCACCATAAAAGTTCCAAAGCTGAGGTTTCTAGCACCAAGTGGCCCCGAGATACAGGGCCCCAAAAATCAGTTCAGAAAATGTCAAGCACTTTTCTGCAGCAGAGAATGACATTTTCCGAACCGGTTTTGGGGCCCCGTATCTCGGGGCCACTTAGTGCTAGGAACCCCAGCCTTGGATATATTATGGTACCAGTTCCACATGGGTTAGCACACCAAATTTGGGGTTCCTAGCACCAAGTGGCCCTGAGATACGGGGCCCCAAAGTCGGTTCGGAAAATGTCAAGCACTTCTGCAGCAGAGAATGACATTTTCTGAACCGATTTTGGGCCCTGTATCTCGGGGCCACTTAGTGCTAGGAACCCCAGCTTTGGATATGTTATGGTACCAGTTCCACTGGGTTAGCACACCAAATTTGAGGTTCTTAGCTCCAAGTAGCCCTTGAGCTATGGTGCCGCAAACTCGGTTCAGAAAATGTCAAGCACTTTTCTGCAGCAGAGAATGACATTTTCTGAACCGATTTTGGGGCCCCGTATCTCGGGGCCACTTAGTGCTAGGAACCCCAGCCTTGGATATATTATGGTACCAGTTCCACTGGGTTAGCACACCAAATTTGGGGTTCCTAGCACTAAGTGGCCCTGAGATATGGGGCCCCAAAGTCGGTTCGGAAAATGTCAAGCACTTCTGCAGCAGAGAGTGACATTTTCTGAACCGATTTTGGGCCCTGTATCTCGGGGCCACTTAGTGCTAGGAACCCCAGCTTTGGATATGTTATGGTACCAGTTCCACTGGGTTAGCACACCAAATTTGAGGTTCTTAGCTCCAAGTAGCCCTGAGCTATGGGGCCGCAAACTCGGTTCAGAAAATGTCAAGCACTTTTCTGCAGCAGAGAATGACATTTTCTGAACCGATTTTGGGGCCCCGTATCTCGGGGCCACTTAGTGCTAGGAACCCCAGCCTTGGATATATTATGGTACCAGTTCCACTAGGTTAGCACACCAAATTTGGGGTTCCTAGCACCAAGTGGCCCTGAGATACGGGGCCCCAAAGTCGGTTCGGAAAATGTCAAGCACTTCTGCAGCAGAGAATGACATTTTCTGAACCGATTTTGGGCCCTGTATCTCGGGGCCACTTAGTGCTAGGAACCCCAGCTTTGGATATGTTATGGTACCAGTTCCACTGGGTTTGCACACCAAATTTGGGGTTCCTAGCACCAAGTGGCCCTGAGATACGGGGCCCCAAAATCGGTTCGGAAAATGAAATTTTTTGCTGCAGAAAAAGTATTTATATATATATAACCATCTTTTGAAATTCGAAATTCATATAGAATGAATTCAAATTCGAATAGAAAAGATTAGAATAGGAATACAATAGAACAGAAAATAATCTAATATATATATATTATATTTTATTCTATTCTGTTCTATTGTTTTTCTAGTCTATTTTCTTTTCTATTCGAATTCGAATTCATTCTATATGAAATTCGAATTTCGGAAAATGGTTATATATATATATATATATATATATATATATATATATATACACTACCGTTCAAAAGTTTGGGGTCACCCAAACAATTTTGTGTTTTCCATGAAAAGTCACACTTATTCACCACCATACGTTGTGAAATGAATAGAAAATAGAGTCAAGACATTGACAAGGTTAGAAATAATGATTTGTATTTGAAATAACATTGTTTTTACATCAAACTTTGCTTTCATCAAAGAATCCTCCTTTTGCAGCAATTACAGCATTGCACACCTTTGGCATTCTAGCTGTTAATTTATTGAGGTAAGCTGGAGAAATTGCACCCCACGCTTCTAGAAGCAGCTCCCACAAGTTGGATTGGTTGGATGGGCACTTCTGGCGTACCATACGGTCAAGCTGCTCCCACAACAGCTCAATGGGGTTCAGATCTGGTGACTGTGCTGGCCACTCCATTACCGATAGAATACCAGCTGCCTGCTTCTGCTGTAAATAGTTCTTGCACAATTTGGAGGTGTGTTTAGGGTCATTGTCCTGTTGTAGGATGAAATTGGCTCCAATCAAGCGCTGTCCACTGGGTATGGCATGGCGTTGCAAAATGGAGTGATAGCCTTCCTTATTCAGAATCCCTTTTACCCTGTACAAAGCTCCCACCTTACCAGCACCAAAGCAACCCCAGACCACCACATTACCTCCACCATGCTTAACAGATGGCGTCAGGCATTCTTCCAGCATCTTTTCATTTGTTCTGCGTCTCACAAACGTTCTTCTTTGTGATCCAAACACCTCAAACTTGGATTCATCCATCCACAACACTTTTTTCCAGTCTTCCTCTGTCCAATGTCTGTGTTCTTTTGCCCATCTTAATCTTTTTCTTTTATTGGCCAGTCTCAGATATGGCTTTTTCTTTGCCACTCTGCCCTGAAGCCCAAAATCCCGCAGCCGCCTCTTCACTGTAGATGTTGACACTGGTGTTTTGCGGGTACTATTTAATGAAGATGCCAGTTGGGGACCTGTGAGGCGTCTGTTTCTCAAACTAGAGACTCTAATGTGCTTATCTTCTTGCTTAGTTGTGCAACGCGGCCTCCCACTTCTTTTTCTACTCTGGTTAGAGCCTGTTTGTGCTGTCCTCTGAAGGGAGTAGTACACACCGTTGTAGGAAATCTTCAATTTCTTTGCAATTTCTCACATGGAATAGCCTTCATTTCTAAGAACAAGAATAGACTGTCGAGTTTCAGATGAAAGTTCTCTTTTTCTGGCCATTTTGAGCGTTTAATTGACCCCACAAATGTGATGCTCCAGAAACTCAATCTGCTCACAGGAAGGTCAGTTTTGTAGCTTCTGGAAGGAGCTAGACTGTTTTTAGATGTGTGAACATGATTGCACAAGGGTTTGCTAATCATCAATTAGCCTTCTGAGCCAATGAGCAAACACATTGTACCATTAGAACACTGGAGTGATAGTTGCTGGAAATGGGCCTCTATACACCTATGTAGATATTGCACCAAAAACTAGACATTTGCAGTTAGAATAGTCATTTACCACATTAGCAATGTATAGAGTATATTTGTTTAAAGTTAGGACTAGTTTAAAGTTAGCTTCATTTAAAAGTACAGTGCTTTTCCTTCAAAAATAAGGACATTTCAATGTGACCCCAAACTTTTGAACGGTAGTGTATATATATATATATATATAACCATTTTCCGAAATTCGAATTTCATATAGAATGAATTCGAATTCGAATTGAAAAGATTAGACTAGAAATAGGAAATAGACTAGAAAAACAATAGAACACAATTGAGTAAAATATTGTTTTTCTAGTCTATTTTCTTTTCTATTCGAATTCGAATTCATTCTATATGAAATTCGAATTTCGGAAAATGGTTATATATATATATATATATATATATATATATATATATATATATATATAAAAACCATTTTCCGAAATTCGAATTTCGTATAGAATGAATTCGAATTCGAATAGAAAAGAAAATAGACTAGAAAAACAATAGAACAGAATAGAATAAAATATAATATATATATATTAGATTATTTTCTGTTCTATTGTATTCCTATTCTAATCTATTCTATTCGAATTTGAATTCATTCTATATGAATTTCGAATTTCAAAAGATGGTTATATATATAAATACTTTTTCTGCAGCAAAAAATTTCATTTTCCGAACCGATTTTGGGGCCCCGTATCTCAGGGCCACTTGGTGCTAGGAACCCCAAATTTGGTGTGCAAACCCAGTGGAACTGGTACCACAACATATCCAAAGCTGGGGTTCCTAGCACTAAGTGGCCCCGAGATACAGGGCCCAAAATCGGTTCAGAAAATGTCATTCTCTGCTGCAGAAAAGTGCTTGACATTTTCCGAACCGACTTTGGGGCCCCGTATCTCAGGGCCACTTGGTGCTAGGAACCCCAAATTTGGTGTGCTAACCCAGTGGAACTGGTACCATAACATATCCAAGGCTGGGGTTCCTAGCACTAAGTGGCCCCGATATACGGGGCCCCAAAACCGGTTCAGAAAATGTCATTCTCTGCTGCAGAAAAGTGCTTGACATTTTCTGAACTGATTTTTGGGGCCCTGTATCTCGGGGCCACTTGGTGCTAGAAACCTCAGCTTTGGAACTTTTATGGTGCTAGTTCCACTGGGTTTGCACACCAAATTTGGGGTTCTTAGCACTAAGTGGCCCCAAGATATGGGGCCCCAAATTCGGTCAACTGTGTCCATCTGCAGCAATGTCATTTTGGGACCCTTTGGGTTCAGAGACCCCAAATTTTGGCTGCAGCTTCTATTCTAATCTTTTCTATTCAAATTTGAATTCATTCTATATGAATTTCAAACCATCCAATAGATGGTTATATATCAATAAATAACTAATATATATATATATATATATACCGTATATACTCGAGTATAAGTCGTTCTGAGTATAAGTCGAGGCCCTAATTTACCACAAAAAATGGGAAAAACTTATTGACCCGAGTATAAGACGAGGGTGAGAAATGCACAGCTACTGTAGGTGGAAAAGAGGGTCAACAATGCCCATTTGCAGCATCACTGTGCCCATTTGTAGCCATAGGTCCCCTGAACTTCAAACTCGTTAGTTAAGGGTTCCTAGATGCCCCCTAGCTGCAGCCAAAATTTGGGGTCTCTGAACCCAAAGGGTCCCAAAATGACATTGCTGCAGATGGACACAGTTGACCAAATTTGGGGCCCCATATCTTGGGGCCACTTAGTGCTAAGAACCCCAAATTTGGTGTGCAAACCCAGTGGAACTAGCACCATAAATGTTCCAAAGCTGAGGTTTCTAGCACCAAATGGCCCCGATATACAGGGCCCCAAAAATCAGTTCAGAAAATGTCAAGCACTTTTCTGCAGCAGAGAATGACATTTTCCGAACCGGTTTTGGGGCCCCGTATCTCGGGGCCACTTAGTGCTAGGAACCCCAGCCTTGGATATGTTATGGTACCAGTTCCACTGGGTTAGCACACCGCATTTGGGGTTCCTAGCACCAAGTGGCCCTGAGATACGGGGGATACGGGGCCCCAAATTCGGTTCGGAAAATGTCAAGCACTTTTCTGCAGCAGAGAATGACATTTTCTGAACCGATTTTGGGCCCTGTATCTCGGGGCCACTTAGTGCTAGGAACCCCAGCTTTGGATATGTTATGGTACCAGTTCCACTGGGTTAGCACACCAAATTTGAGGTTCTTAGCTCCAAGTAGCCCTGAGCTATGGGGCCCCAAACTTGGTTCAGAAAATGTCAAGCACTTTTCTGCAGCAGAGAATGACATTTTCTGAACCGATTTTGGGGCCCCGTATCTCGGGGCCACTTAGAGCTAGGAACTTCAGCTTTGGATATGTTGTGGTACCAGTTCCACTGGGTTTGCACACCAAATTTGGGGTACTAAGTGGCCCCGAGATACAGGGCCCAAAATCGGTTCGGAAAATGAAATTTTTTGCTGCAGAAAAAGTATTTATATATATAACCATCTTTTGAAATTCGAAATTCATATAGAATGAATTCAAATTCGAATAGAAAAGATTAGAATAGGAATACAATAGAACAGAAAATAATCTAATATATATATATTATATTTTATTCTATTCTGTTCTATTGTTTTTCTAGTCTATTTTCTTTTCTATTCGAATTCGAATTCATTCTATATGAAATTCGAATTTCGGAAAATGGTTATATATATATATATATATATATATATATATATATATATATATATATATATATATATATATATATATATATAACCATTTTCCGAAATTCGAATTTCGTATAGAATGAATTCGAATTCGAATAGAAAAGAAAATAGAATAGAAAAACAATAGAACAGAATAGAATAAAATATAATATATATATTAGATTATTTTCTGTTCTATTGTATTCCTATTCTAATCTTTTCTATTCGAATTTGAATTCATTCTATATGAATTTCGAATTTCAAAAGATGGTTATATATATATATAAATACTTTTTCTGCAGCAAAAAATTTCATTTTCCGAACCGATTTTGGGGCCCCGTATCTCAGGGCCACTTGGTGCTAGGAACCCCAAATTTGGTGTGCAAACCCAGTGGAACTGGTACCACAACATATCCAAAGCTGAAGTTCCTAGCACTAAGTGGCCCCGAGATACGGGGCCCCAAAATCGGTTCAGAAAATGTCATTCCCTGCTGCAGAAAAGTGCTTGACATTTTCTGAACCGAGTTTGGGGCCCCATAACTCAGGGCTACTTGGAGCTAAGAACCTCAAATTTGGTGTGCTAACCCAGTGGAACAGGTACCATAACATATCCAAAGCTGGGGTTCCTAGCACTAAGTGGCCCCGAGATACAGGGCCCAAAATCGGTTCAGAAAATGTCATTCTCTGCTGCAGAAAAGTGCTTGACATTTTCCGAACCGACTTTGGGGCCCCGTATCTCAGGGCCACTTGGTGCTAGGAACCCCAAATTTGGTGTGCTAACCCAGTGGAACTGGTACCATAACATATCCAAGGCTGGGGTTCCTAGCACTAAGTGGCCCCGATATACGGGGCCCCAAAACCGGTTCAGAAAATGTCATTCTCTGCTGCAGAAAAGTGCTTGACATTTTCTGAACTGATTTTTGGGGCCCTGTATCTCGGGGCCACTTGGTGCTAGAAACCTCAGCTTTGGAACTTTTATGGTGCTAGTTCCACTGGGTTTGCACACCAAATTTGGGGTTCTTAGCACTAAGTGGCCCCAAGATACGGGGCCCCAAATTCGGTCAACTGTGTCCATCTGCAGCAATGTCATTTTGGGACCCTTTGGGTTCAGAGACCCCAAATTTTGGCTGCAGCTAGGGGGCATCTAGGAACCCTTAACTAACGAGTTTGAAGTTCAGGGGACCTATGGCTGCAAATGGGCACAGTGAGGCATGCAAATGGGCATTGTTGACCCTCTTTTCCACCTACAGTAGCTGTGCATTTCTCACCCTCGTCTTATACTCGGGTCAATACGTTTTTCCCATTTTTTTGTGGTAAATTAGGGCCTCGACTTATACTCGAGTATATACGAGTATATATATATATATATATATATATATATATATATATATATATATACATATATATATATATATATATATATATATATATATATATATATATATATATATATTAGTTATTTATTTATATATAACCATCTATTGGATGGTTTGAAATTCATATAGAATGAATTCAAATTTGAATAGAAAAGATTAGAATAGAAGCTGCAGCCAAAATTTGGGGTCTCACAGTGAGGCATGCAAATGGGCATTGTTGACCCTCTTTTCCACCTACAGTAGCTGTGCATTTCTCACCCTCGTCTTATACTCGGGTCAATACGTTTTTCCCATTTTTTGTGGTAAATTAGGGCCTCGACTTATACTCAGAACGACTTATACTCGAGTATATAGGGTATATATATATATATATTAGTTATTTATTGATATATAACCATCTATTGGATGGTTTGAAATTCATATAGAATGAATTCAAATTTGAATAGAAAAGATTAGAATAGAAGCTGCAGCCAAAATTTGGGGTCTCTGAACCCAAAGGGTCCCAAAATGACATTGCTGCAGATGGACACAGTTGACCGAATTTGGGGCCCCATATCTTGGGGCCACTTAGTGCTAAGAACCCCAAATTTGGTGTGCAAACCCAGTGGAACTAGCACCATAAAATTTCCAAAGCTGAGGTTTCTAGCACCAAGTGGCCCCGAGATACAGGGCCCCAAAAATCAGTTTAGAAAATGTCAAGCACTTTTCTGCAGCAGAGAATGACATTTTCCGAACCAGTTTGGGGCCCCATATCTCGGGGCCACTTAGTGCTAGGAACCCCAGCCTTGGATATATTATGGTACCAGTTCCACTGGGTTAGCACACCAAATTTGGGGTTCCTAGCACCAAGTGGCCCTGAGATACGGAGCCCCAAAGTCGGTTCGGAAAATGTCAAGCACTTCTGCAGCAGAGAATGACATTTTCTGAACCGATTTTGGGCCCTGTATCTCGGGGCCACTTAGTGCTAGGAACCCCAGCTTTGGATATGTTATGGTACCAGTTCCACTGGGTTAGCACCCCAAATTTGAGGTTCTTAGCTCCAAGTAGCCCTGAGCTATGGGGCCCCAAACTCGGTTCAGAAAATGTCAAGCACTTTTCTGCAGCAGAGAATGACATTTTCTGAACCGATTTTGGGGCCCCGTATCTCGGGCCACTTAGTGCTAGGAACCCCAGCCTTGGATATATTATGGTACCAGTTCCACTGGGTTAGCACACCAAATTTAGGGTTCCTAGCACCAAGTGGCCCTGAGATACGAGCCCCAAAGTCGGTTCGGAAAATGTCAAGCACTTCTGCAGCAGAGAATGACATTTTCTGAACCGATTTTGGGCCCTGTATCTCGGGGCCACTTAGTGCTAGGAACCCCAGCTTTGGATATGTTATGGCACCAGTTCCACTGGGTTAGCACACCAAATTTGAGGTTCTTAGCTCCAAGTAGCCTGAGCTATGGGGCCCCAAACTCGGTTCAGAAAATGTCAAGCACTTTTCTGCAGCAGGGAATGACATTTTCTGAACCGATTTTGGGCCCCGTATCTCGGGGCCACTTAGAGCTAGGAACTTCAGCTTTGGATATGTTGTGGTACCAGTTCCTTTGGGGTTCCTAGCACCAAGTGGCCCTGAGATACGGGGCCCCAAAATCGGTTCGGAAAATGAAATTTTTTGCTGCAGAAAAAGTATTTATATTTATAACCATCTTTTGAAATTCGAAATTCATATAGAATGAATTCAAATTCGAATAGAAAAGATTAGAATAGGAATACAATAGAACAGAAAATAATCTAATATATATATTATATTTTATTCTATTCTGTTCTATTGTTTTTCTAGTCTATTTCTTTTCTATTCGAATTCAAATTCATTCTATACGAAATTCGAATTTCGGAAAATGGTTATATATATATATATATATATATATATAACCATTTTCCGAAATTCGAATTTCATATAGAATGAATTCGAATTCGAATAGAAAAGAAAATAGACTAGAAAAACAATATTTTACTCAATTGTGTTCTATTTTTTTTCTAGTCTATTTTCTATTTCTAGTCTAATCTTTTCAATTCGAATTCGAATTCATTCTATATGAAATTCGAATTTCGGAAAATGGTTATATATATATATATATATATATATATATATATATATATATATATATATAAAATATTTATATATATAACCATCTTTTGAATTAGAAATTCATATAGAATGAATTCAAATTCGAATAGAAAAGAAAATAGACTAGAAAAACAAATAGAATAGAATAAAATATATATATATATATATATTAGATTATTTTCTGTTCTATTGTTTTCTATTCTAATCTTTTCTATTCAAATTTGAATTCATTTTATATGAATTTCGAATTTCAAAAGATGTATATAATTTTTTTTTCCCTGATCTGTTCTATTGTTTTTCTATGATATATATATATATATATATATATATATATATATATATATATATATATATATATATATATATATATATATATAATTTCCGAAATTCGAATTTCATATAGAATTGAAATTGAATTGAAATAGAATAGAAAATAATATCTTAGAAAAACAATAGATCAGATCAGAAAATATATTATATATATATATATATATATATATGTATATATATATATGTATATATATATATATATATATATATATATGTATATATATATGTATATATATATATATATATATATATATATATATATATATATATATATATATATATATATATATATATATGTATATATGTATATATATATATATATGTATATATATATATATATATATATATATATATATATATATATGTATACATATATATATGTATAAATATATATATATATATATATAATATATATATATGTATAAATATATATATATATATATATATATATATATATATATATATATATTAGAAAAAAATAGTACAGAAATAGAATAAAATATTATATATATATATATATATATATATATATATATATATATATATATATATATATATATATTATTCTATTCTGTTCTATTGTTATTCTATTCTATTCTTTACTATTCTTTACTATTCAAATTTGAATAGAAAAAAATAGAAAGAATAGAATAGAGTAACAATAGAACAGAATAGAATAAAAAATAATATATATATATATATATATATTATTTTTTTTTTTGTAAACGCTATAACTTTTGCGCAAAGCAATCAATAAACGCTTATTGCGATTTTTTTTAACAAAAATATGTAGAAGAATACGTATCGGCCTAAACTGAGGAAAAAAAATGTTTTTTTATATATTTTGGGGGATATTTATTATAGCAAAATCTAAAAAATAATGCGTTTTTTTCAAAATAGTCGCTCTTATTTTGTTTATAGCGCAAAAAATAAAAACCGCAGGGGTAATCAAATACCACCAAAAGAAAGCTCTATTTATGGGAAAAAAAGGACTTCAATTTTGTTTGGGAGCCAGGTCGAACAACCGCGCAATTTTCAGTTAAAGCGATGCAGTGCCGAATCGCAAAAAGTGCTCTGGTCAGGAAGGGGGTAAATTCTTCCGGGGCTGAAGTGGTTTAAAACTGTAGTTTTATTAGCTGTTTTTTTTTTTTTTGACAGGGGCGCAGTTTCAGTGCTTGCCATAGGTGCCATTTTCACTAGATATGCCTCTGGGAGACACAGAGAGAGAGAGAAAGAGAATGTAATAATTTTTATTTACCAATGACGGATGCAGTCTGGGGTGCGCTCAATCCCTCTCACAGCTTTTACTGCCATGGTGACGCAAAACCATGCAGCATTCTTCTGGTTTGCTGAAGAGGAATATTATCTGAATATTATCTGAATATTATCAAATTCGAAAATATTTTCGAATGCGATTGAAATAATTTCTAATACAGTTGAAATAATTTCGAATGCTGTTGAAATATTTTCGAATGCGGTTGAAATATTATCGAATCCGATTGAAATAATTTTGAATAAAGTTGAAATAATTTCGAATGCGGTTGAAATATTATCAAATTTGGTAGAAATATTTTCGAATGCGATTGAAATATTATCGAATACGATTGAAATAATTTCGAATGCTGTTGAAATATTTTCGAATGCGGTTGAAATATTTTCGAATTCGACCGATTTTCGAATTCGGTCGAAAACGAAACTGATTTGAAAAACGAATTTAATGAATTTAACGAATCTAACTAAACTAAATTAATTAAATAACGAATTAAAACGAAACGAAACGAAACGAATTTTTTCATTTTGCACATGCCTAGTGTTCTCTGGGGTGGAGATATGTTTTTAATTGATCTATTGTAGCAGTCATCGATAAAGGACGAGAATGGTGGCTTGTGTGTGGGGGGGCGGCATTGAAGGACCCGGCCTTGGAGCGGCAAAGGGAGTAAATCCGGGCCTGTGTATATATATATATATATATATATATAGATAGATATAGATATATATCTATATCTATAGATATATCTATATCTATAGATATAGATATATATATCTATAGATATATATATATATATATATATATATATATATATATATATATATATATATCTATAGTATATATCTATAGTATATACTAGATAAATCGAACATATATATCTATCTATCTATACAGTATATATATATATATATATATATATATATATATATATATATATCACGGCACTTAGATAGTTGCACATTTAACTGCAGGTCTCCATATTGCCTTCCTGGAATCCGCCGCCTTTCCCGTTGGCGGAGCTTTCAATAATAAAGCCCAGATACGCCAAGTTTATCGTACACTTGCAGGTGAGCTCTGAATGTATTCTTTGCCGACAAAAAGGTGCTGAGAGCGAACTTTCACAGACTTCTTAGATTCTTTAATATAGCCAGTCAGAGGCGTGACACGCCTTCTCAGCGAAAAAATAGTAACTCCTGGGAAAAAAAAAAAGGACATTAAGAGATTACTCTAGCTGAACTTCAAACAGCCGGTTTAGGCAGAAAACCATGTACCAGATCCCCGCACGGCCAGGCAAGGATGGCTGCATAATCTGCCGATAACGGTCCGTCATTTATATGAAACGCACGACCAAGCCATTAAGATGCAAATTCCGATCCTCTAATGTATTAGCTCTGGATGGAGAGGAGGCTTTTTCTGGCTTTCCTTCATATGGAATTTACTGAAAGAGGAGTATTTGTGTCTAAAATAGACACGTAGGATAATGTCTATAGTATTATAGAATGATTATAACCAGTGGCAGCCGGTGGTAATTTTTTTTGGGGGGTGGCAAAAAGTAACAACCAACCCCCGCCCCCCCCCCCCCCCCCCGGGTCGGTCGGGTCTGGAACAGTTACCCCATCTATGGTGGGCAGCGCTTCTCCCAGGGTTCACTGGCGGCTTCCCCTGCTCGGCGGCAGCTTCCCCATCCCCTGCTCTCCATGGGCATTGTGGCGCCTTCCGTTCCCTCTCTCCTCCTTGGGCGGCCAATTGGGACTCTTCTCTTTTCGGCCAATCGAAAATGGGTCTCAAACCTGCTTCTGATTGGCCATGGAAGGAGCGCCAGCAGAGCCTTCATAATGCATGGGAACCCCTGGGCACTGCCAGGGGCCCCAGGTGCATGGGGGCCCCATGATAATCTTGCATTGCATTGTACTTGCCAAACTGTCCCGGATTTGCCAGGATAGTCACAATTTTTACTAAGCTGTCATGAGATGACCATCCTGGAACCTGTACTGTGCCCCTCCTGATCCCAGTACTGTGTCCTCCTGACCCCCCCCCCCCCCCCACCTGTGCTGAACCTTGGTGTTGATTTGTTTTTGACTTATGATATGTTTTGTTATTATTATGTTATTGTTTGAAATCTATTTTATTGAAAGCACTAATAAATATATTTGTTTAATTCTTCTATCAACTATTTATACTTTATTCTGAGATTCAGATGTATGCGAATTTCCGAATCATGATAGTAAAGAATTTCAACAAATCCAAGTAAATTATAATGAAATTAATTATTTGAAAATGAATTTGAATTTGAAAATAAATTCAAATTCACACTATAAATAGAAACATATTGCATTAAATATAGTGAGATATAAAAGTGAAATAAGATGATGATTTCTACTTAGGCTGATTTATAGAATAGAATAGATTAATATGAGCAGCAATGCTGCATAACCAAATATAAGTCCCAAAAAAAGCCATGAATGCTGAATTTTGCAACCCATTTAGGTCGTGGAGATATTTCAAGGAAGCCCACCCAGTTCTACATTAGCCTGTAGCAGAAGAAAAGATACTACAAGATAATACTAAGCGGGTGGATATCCTGTAACCCTTAAAGTGGGTTGTAAAGGCTGAAGGTTTCTTTTACTTTCTGTGTGCAGCTCCCCCCCCCCCCATACTAGCCTGTTCCCCCCTCTCAATCCAGCGATGGGCACGGAGAGCCTCGGCTTGTCTCGGGTCTACCTCCTCCCCATTGGCTGAAACAGCAGCGGGAGCCATTGGCTGTCAATCACAGCCAGTGAGCCAATGAGGAAAGAGTGAGGGTGAAGCCAATCTGTGGCTCTCTGTGTCCTCTGGATGCATAGAGCAGGGCTCAGGAGTGAGCACGCACCAGTGCCCCCATAGCAAGCATCTTGCAATTGGGGCGCTGGTCAAGGGGGAGAGCCAGGAGCGCCTGCAGGGGACCCGTGAAGAGAGGATCAGGGCTGCTCTGTGCAAAATCATTACACGGAGCATGCAAGTATGACATGTTTTTTTTTTTTTTTTGTTTTTTTTTTAAAAAGCCGAATCTTTAGGCTCGGTTCACACTTGGGCGACCTGTCAGACGACTTACTCCCCTGACAAGTAGTGGCCTCATTCAGTGCAATGGAACCGTTCTAATCAGAGCGACTTGAGTCGCTCCAACTTAGAATAAGTTTCGGGCCTCCCCCTACTTTTGCTCAATTTCTAAATAACACAGGGTGATATTCGTAGGATGGAACATCTTACGGCCTATTATTGAAGAAACCCTTCCTAGTTTCGATAAAACATGGGAACCGTGGGATGCTTCTGAATATAATTTGGAGAAACCCAATCAGACATGATGTCATGTAGCTAACCAATACCTAGAATAATTTAATGCTGGTCTTTTTTTTTTTCTCTCCTACACTAGATGTGTATATCTTATATGTCAATCACTAGTTATACTATTTCTACCCTTGTTTATTCATAGAATGTGATGAAGTGTTTCCTTGAGATGGACTTCTTTCTTATGTTATTCCATTTAATATGTGTGTATATTGTTATATCATTGTATAACATGGTAAACTTTCAATAAACAAACAATTTAAAAAAAAAAAGAATAAGTTTCGGGCACTACTTGGGGGTGACTTCAGAGCGACTTGCATTGACTTCTATTAATAAAGAATAGGTTTGCAAGCCACGATGAAGTCGCACTGTGCGGTATGGCTTCAAAGTTGGGCAACTTTGAAGCCCCACAAGTATGAACCAAGGATTAATGTCACTTTAATCCCCTCTCCCCTGGACAGCAAGCCCATACATTTTGTAAAAGAAGATTGATGGGGTGGAGGTCTGTCATTTGGTCACCACCGGTGGCCAACGAGTGTATTGGGGCAGCTGTAAGCCAGATCACCAGTAAGGAGGCTGGAAGGCTCCCTAAATCCAGCTCTTTAGGGGGACACAATCAGGGGTGGTTTAAAACCTAATTTTTCCACCCCCCTGGCTCCACCTCTGACTCCACCCCTTTTGCCCTGCCCATGTATACCCCACCTTTTTAATGAAGCGCCCATCAAATGCAGCCTCACCAGTGTCAAATGCAGCCTCACCAGTGCCCATCAATGCAGCATCACCAGCGCCCATCAAATGCAGCCTCACCAGTGCCCATCAAATGCAGCCTCACCATCGCCCATCAAATACAGCCTCATTAGTGGCCATCAAATGCAGCCTACCAGCACCCATCAATGCAGCCTACCAGTGCCCATCAAATGCAGCCTCACCAGCGCCCATCGAATGCAGCCTCACTGGCGCCCATCAAATACAGCCTCACCAGCGCCCATCAAATGCAGCCTACCAGCACCCATAAATGCAGCCTCACCAGCGTCCATCAATTTCAGCCTCACCAGGGCCCATCAAATGAAGCCTCACCAGTGCCCATCAAATGCAGCCTCACCAGCGCCCATAAAATCCAGCATCATTAGTGGCCATCAAATGCAGCCTACCAGCCCCCATCAATGCAGCCTACCAGTGCCCATCAAATTCAGCCTCACCAGCGCCCATAAAATGCAGCCTTACCAGCGCCCATCAAATGCAGCCTCACCAGCGCCCATCAAATACAGCCTACCAGCACCCATTAATGCAGCCTCACCAGCGCCCATCAATGCAGCCTCAACAGCACCCATCAATGCAGCCTCACCAGCACCCATCAAATGCAGCTTACCAGCACCCATCAATGCAGCCTCACCTGCGCCCATCAAATGCAGCCTCACCAGCGCCCATCAAATGCAGCCTCACTAGCGGCCTTTAAATGCAGCCTACCAGTGCCAATCAATGCAGCCTCACCAGCGCCCATCAATGCAGCCTCACCAGTGCCCATCAAATGCAGCCTACCAGCGCCCATTAATTCAGCCTCACCAGCGCCCATCTATGCAACCTCACCAGCGCCCATCAAATGAAGCCACACCAGTGCCCATCAAATGCACCCTAACCAGCGCCCATCAAATGCAACCTACCAATGCCCATTAATGCAGCCTACCAGCGCCCATCAATGCAGCCTCACCAGCACCCATCAAATGCAGCCTCACCAGGGCCCATCAAATG
The DNA here is from genome assembly GCA_037952835.1 of Lithobates septentrionalis. Taxonomy (NCBI): domain Eukaryota; kingdom Metazoa; phylum Chordata; class Amphibia; order Anura; family Ranidae; genus Lithobates; species Lithobates septentrionalis. Next base: position 736,314 of record JBBDGP010000259.1, read on the forward strand.
CAGCCTCACTAGCGGCCTTTAAATGCAGCCTACCAGTGCCCATCAATGCAGCCTCACCAGCGCCCATCAATGCAGCCTCACCAGTGCCCATCAAATGCAGCATCACCAGTGCCCATCAAATGCAGCCTCACTAGCGGCCTTTAAATGCAGCCTACCAGCGCCCATCATTCAGCCTCACCAGCGCCCATCAATGCAGCCTCACCAGCGCCCATCAAATAAAGCCACACCAGTGCCCATCAAATGCAGCCTCACCAGTACCCATCAAATGCAACCTACCAATGCCCATCAATGCAGCCTACCAGCGCTCATCAATGCAGCCTACCAGTGCCCATCAAATGCAGCCTCACCAGTGCCCATCGAATGCAGCCTCACCGGCGCCCATCAAATACAGCCTCACCAGCGCCCATCAATGCAGCCTCACCAGCACCCATCAAATGCAGCCTCACCAGGGCCCATCAAATGAAGCCTCACCAGTGCCCATCAAATGCAGCTTCACCAGCGCCCATCAAATCCAGCCTCATTAGTGGCTATCAAATGCAGCCTACCAGCGCCCATCAATGCAGCCTACCAGTGCCCATCAAAGGCAGCCTCACCAGCGCCCATCAAATGCAGCCTTACCAGCGCCCATCAAATGCAGCCTACCAGCACCAGCGCCCATCAAATGCAGCCTCACAGCTCCCATCAAATGCAGCCTCACTAGCGGCCTTTAAATGCAGCCTACCAGTGCCCATCAATGCAGCCTTACCAGCGCCCATCAATGCAGCCTCACCAGTGCCCATCAAATGCAGCATCACTAGCGGCCTTTAAATGCAGCCTACCAGTGCCCATCAATGAAGCCTCACCAGTGCCCATCAATGCAGCCTTACCAGCGCCCATCAAATGCAGCATCACCAGTGCCCATCAAATTCAGCCTCACTAGCGGCCTTTAAATGCAGCCTACCAGTGCCCATCAATTCAGCCTCACCAGCGCCCATCAATGCAGCCTCACCAGTGCCCATCAAATGCAGCCTCACCATTGCCCATCAAATTTAACCTACCATTGCCCATCAATGCAGCCTACCAGCGCCCATCAATGCAGCCTACCAGTGCCCATCAAATGCAGCCTCACCAGCGCCCATCGAATGCAGCCTCACTAGCGGCCTTTAAATGCAGCCTACCAGTGCCCATCAATTCAGCCTCACCGGCGCCCATCAAATACAACCTCACCAGCGCCCATCAATGCAGCCTCACCAGCACCCATCAAATGCAGCCTCACCAGGGCCCATCAAATGAAGCCTCACCAGTGCCCTTCAAATGCAGCCTCACCAGCGCCCATCAAATCCAGCCTCATTAGTGGCCATCAAATGCAGCCTATCAGCGCCCATCAATGCAGCCTACCAGTGCCCATCAAATGCAGCCTCACCAGTGCCCATCAAATGCAGCCTCACCAGCGCCCATCAAATGCAGCCTCACCAGCGCCCATCAAATGCAGCCTCAAGAGCACCCATCAAATGCAGTCTCACCAGCGCCCATCAAATGCAGCTTACCAGCACCCATCAATGCAGCCTCACCAGCGCCCATCAAATGCAGCCTCACCAGTGCCCATCAATGCAGCCTCACTAGCGCCCATCAATGCAGCCTCACCAGTGCCCATCAAATGCAGCATCACCAGTGCCCATCAAATGCAGCCTCACTAGCGGCCTTTAAATGCAGCCTACCAGCGCCCATCAATTCAGCCTCACCAGCGCCCATCAATTGAAGCCACACCAGTGCCCATCAAATGCAGCCTCACCAGCGCCCATTAAATGCAACCTACCAACGCACATCAAAGCAGCCTACCAGTGCCCATCAATAAATGTTTGCTTGCTTCAATTCATTTGGGAGTCGGGACACAGACACGGTCCTCTGCCTGGCCACTGGTGTTCCTACTCTCTTCTCTCTGCAGTAGGAACACCAGTGGCCACTGACCACAATTAATTATTTTTAGCAAAAAAGATAACTGTCATACCTTCACTTTTAAAAGATTAACCACTTCCCATCCGGCCTATAGCAGATTGATGGCCAGGAAGTGGTTCTGTTATCCTGACCGGGCGTCATATGATGTCTAGCAGGATAACATGCTGGCGCGTGCCCGCGGGGGTGCGCAGTGCGGTGATCGGAGGTGCTGTGTGTCAGTCTGACACGCTGCATCTACAATCGGAGTAAGGAGCCTCTGACAGAGGCTTCTTACCATGTGATCAGCTGTGGCAAATCACAGCTGAACATCGCATGAACCAGGAAGTGCCGGTAAACAGCATTCCTCGGTTCCTGCTGACACGGAGAGCTGATCGGTGGCGCTCCCTGTCAGAGGGGGGGGGGGGGGCTGTGCTAATAATCAGCACATTGATTATCAGAACAGCCCCCATCAGATGGGCCCGTCAGCTGCCAATCAGTGCCCATCAGCGCCCCAACAATAAAGTCTGTCAGTGCCAATCAGTGCCCACCACAGTGCCAATCAGAGCCCATCACAGTGCCAATCAGTGCCCATCACAATGCCAATCAGTGCCCAGCAGTAACATCTGTCAGTACCTCATCATCAGTGCTGCCCGACAGTGCCATCTATTAGTGTCTATCATTGTCACTTGTCAGTGCCAATCAGTACCGCCTATCAGTGCCAATCAGTGCCGCCTATCAGTGCCCATTAGTGCTGCTGGTCAGTGTCCATCAGTGCCGCCTGTCACTGCCCATCAGTGCTGCCTATCAGTGTCCATCAGTACTGCATATCAGTGCCGATCAATTATTCATATCAGTGCCTCTTCATCAGTGCCCATCAGTGCCAACTCATCAGTGCCCATCAGTGCCACCTCATCAGTGCCTGTCAGTGAAGGAGAAAACCAAATTCTGACAGAAACTTTTTTTTTTTCAAAATATGTCTTTTTTAGTTTGTTTAGAAAAAAATAAAAACCCCAGAGGTGATCCAATACCACCAAAAGAAAGCTCTATTCGTGGGAAGAAAATGATAAAAATTTTGTTTGGGTACAGTGTAGTATGACGGCGTAATTGTCATTCAAAGTGCGTCAGCGCTGAAAGTGCCCGGTATTGAAGTGGTTTAAATGAAGGACATCTTCTACTTTTCATAGATAACATTTGAGACTAGCAAGATCCCTAACCGAGGTCAATGCAGAAAACCCCAAAAGATGTTTCCAGGAGCCAAATTCGGCCTGTCCCTAGGGAATATCCGTTAAAATCTAAATGCATAGCCCTGGCCCTGTAAGATAAAATAAAACCTTCGTCCTTCCTCGTTATTTGGTGTTATGAAGGCAAAGGGAAGAGCTACTGGCCAACGGGGGAAAAAAACAGAAGACAATAGCAGATTGTCGTCAGTCATCGGAGATAAAGAAAAGTCTCAATGACTTCTGAGAGTTCTGATTTATGGCCAGGAATAATATAAACTGTAAGGCTCAGCAGCCCATAGTCCTGTGCGGCGTGACCTGCGAAAATAAGTCTATTAACCCTAATCAATCTCTCATTATGCACCCGCGGCCTCCAATTTAACAAGCCGAAAGAACTTTCTGTTAGGCCTAAACAGCTCAATCTGAACTAATTCCATTGTCTTTCCTAATAAGCTGCTCCTTCACACTGGTGAAATTCACCGCTGTTGTTTAAAAAGAATCCTTTCATCTTTTAATGAGGAAAAAAAAAAGAAGTGAACTGTTCTTATTTCAGAGTGGCCAAGAGCTAATTGAAGGCCCGGAGCATGCTGGGAGGGAGCGACCGGGCTCGGCCGCCGCAGCAGAGCCTCCGCCGCAATTTGTCCCAGCAGCGGGGGGGCTGTTGTGTCTTCACTTCCTGCAAATTAATAAATGAGCCTTTTTTTTTTTTTTTTTTTTAATCACCACCCGGGCTTTTTTTTTCTTTTTTTCTTTTTTTTTTTATGATGGCTGCTAAGGAAAAAAGTTAATTGCAAATTTACAGGCCTATTAAAGACTGTTTTTGTTGCCAGCAGGCAGAGCAGAAAGCTGGTTCGTCTTTGTGGAATCGCAAGAAATTAGCAATTGTATGAGAGTTTGGAAGGGAGATGTCAGAGCACAAAATAAAAACAAAGTAACAATAGATAGAAGAACAGTGTGATCCCAGGACAGGGCCGGGTATTCTCATGTAAACTATCGCTACAAAGAGAAATATAGAGTGGGTGACAAACACTGAGACTTTATATTGGGAGTAAATCTGTGTCATCGTTACTAAACAATGTGACATTTTCTATCATTTTTTAAAATATTGTCATAATAGCCTTACACATTGCCGATCACAGAAACCCTAAACCTGGGGTAGGCAACCTTCTGAGCACAGTGTGCCGAAAAATTGGGAGTATTGATTTTATAACAAAATAATGTTAACTTCATGCCGCGTACACACGGTCGGACTTTCTAGAAAGCTAGGTCCGACGTACTTGCCGCCAGACTTCCGGCGGACTACCGCCGGACTTTCTGAACGGCCGGACTTGCCTACACACGGCCGGACTTTCCGGAATCCGGTCTTCCCGACGGACTTCCGCCGGACTTTCAGAACGAACGGACTTTCCCACACACGGACAAGTCCGTTCATTTTGAACGTGACTTTGGTACGACGGGACTAGAAAAGGAATTCAATCTCGCCGCTTTTTTTGGCGAGATTGAAACCTTGCGAGCCCCGTCGCAGGCCCTTAGGTCTGGTATGGATTATAAAGGGGAACCCCTACGCCGAAAAACGGCGTGGGGTCCCCCTAAAATCCATACCAGACCCCGATCCGAGCACGCAGCCTGGCCGGTCAGGAAGGGGGGTGGGGACGAGCGAGCGCCCCCCCCCCCCTCCTGAACCGTACCAGGCCGCATGCCCTCAACATGGGGGGGTGGGTGCTTTGGGGGAGGGGGGCGCCCTGCGCCCCCCCCCCCAAATCACCTTGTCCCCATGTTGATGAGGACAAGGGCCTCTTCCCGACAACCCTGGCCGTTGGTTGTCGGGGTCTGCGGGCGGGGGCTTATCGGAATCTGGGAGCCCCCTTTAATAAGGGGGCCCCCAGATCCCGGCCCCCCACCCTATGTAAATGAGTATGGGGTACATGGTACCCCTACCCATTTACCTAGGTAAAAAGTGTCAGTAATAAAACACAACACAGGTTTTTAAAATAATTTATTAAACAGCTCCGGGGGGGGGGTCTTCTTCCGTCTTCGGGGGTCCCTCCGGTTCATCTTCTCCCGGCGTCCGGTTGGTTCTTCTCCGCTCTCCGGCCTCTTCTCCCGGTGTCCCAGGTCTTCGGCCGGCCCCTCCGCTTTCTTCAGGTAGCTCTATTGCCAGCGGAGGTCCGGACTTCTGGGCTTCTTGGCTTCTTGTGTTCTCTTCTCTTCTCTTCCCCCAGATGTTGACACGACGCTCTCTCCGGCTGGACTGGTCTCTGAGGGCTGCGTTGTGACTTATATAGGCCGGAGACCCCGCCCCCATATGATGTCACAGTCCCTGGGCATGCTGGGACTGTGACGTTTTAGGGGGCGTGGTCGACCACGCCCCCTAAAACGTCACAGTCCCAGCATGCCCAGGGACTGTGACATCATATGGGGGCGGGGTCTCCGCCTATATAAGTCACAACGCAGCCCTCAGAGACCAGTCCAGCCGGAGAGAGCGTCGTGTCAACATCTGGGGGAAGAGAAGAGAAGAGAACACAAGAAGCCAAGAAGCCCAGAAGTCCGGACCTCCGCTGGCAATAGAGCTACCTGAAGAAAGCGGAGGGGCCGGCCGAAGACCTGGGACACCGGGAGAAGAGGCCGGAGAGCGGAGAAGAACCAACCGGACGCCGGGAGAAGATGAACCGGAGGGACCCCCGAAGACGGAAGAAGACCCCCCCCCCGGAGCTGTTTAATAAATTATTTTAAAAACCTGTGTTGTGTTTTATTACTGACACTTTTTACCTAGGTAAATGGGTAGGGGTACCATGTACCCCATACTCATTTACATAGGGTGGGGGGCCGGGATCTGGGGGCCCCCTTATTAAAGGGGGCTCCCAGATTCCGATAAGCCCCCGCCCGCAGACCCCGACAACCAACGGCCAGGGTTGTCGGGAAGAGGCCCTTGTCCTCATCAACATGGGGACAAGGTGCTTTGGGGGGGGGGGGCGCAGGGCGCCCCCCTCCCCCAAAGCACCCACCCCCCCATGTTGAGGGCATGCGGCCTGGTACGGTTCAGGAGGGGGGGGGGCGCTCGCTCGTCCCCACCCCCCTTCCTGACCGGCCAGGCTGCGTGCTCGGATCGGGGTCTGGTATGGATTCTAGGGGGACCCCACGCCGTTTTTTCGGCGTAGGGGTTCCCCTTTATAATCCATACCAGACCTAAGGGCCTGGTATGCCCCGCGCTCGCCGCAATAGGAAGATTTGTTTTTCCTATTGCAGCGAGCGCGAGATGCAGTAACCTGCTCCTCCGTCGTATCTGGTCCTTCGGACTAGCATACAGACGAACGGGCTTTCCGTCAGGAACTGAGTCCGGCGGAGGTACGACGTAAAGATTTGAAGCAGGCTTCAAATCTAAAGTACGTCGGATTTCCGCAAAAATCCGACCGAAACGGTCCGTCGGAAGTCCGATGGAGACCACACACGGTCGGACTTTCCGCCGGACTTTGTCCGGCGGCGTCCGTCGGACTTTTGCAGGTGAAAAGTCCGACCGTGTGTACGCGGCATCACACTCTCAATCACGAAAAGGATTTTTTGATGTAAACTACTTTAGTAGTAAGAAATTAACATCCCACACTCTCACGCCTCAGATCAGCCCCAATTCCTGCAACTCCACACCTCAGATCACTGTAACCCCCTTTATCATCTGCCCCACCACTGTACCCCCTTTCTCATCTGCCCAACCATTGTAACCCCCTGCTCATCTGCCCCACCTCTATACCCCCCTACTCTTCTGCCCCATCACTGTACCACCACTGTAACCCCCTGCTCATCTGCCCCACCAATGTTCCCCCTTTCTCATCTGCCCCACCACTGTAATCCCCTGCACATCTGCCCCACCTCTATAACACCCTGCTCTTCTGCCCCATCACTGTACCACCACTGTAACCCCCTGCTCATCTGCCCCACCAATGTTCCCCCTTTCTCATCTGCCCCACCACTGCACCGCCCTGCACATCTGCTCCACTGCCGTACCCCCATGCTCTTCTGTCTCACCGCTGAACCATCTTCTCATCTGTCCTAACGCTGAACTTACCTGCTCATCTGCCCCACCACTGTAACCCCCTTTCTCACCTGCCTCACCACTGTAACCCCCTGCTCCTCTGCCCCACCGCTGTAACCCCCTACTCATCTGTCCCACCAATGTACCTCCTTTCTCCTCTGCCCCAACACTAAACCCCCCTGCTGATGTGTCCCACCACTGTAACCCCCTGCTTTTCTATCCCACCGCTGAACCCCCTTCTCATCTCCCCTCCCACCACTGTACCTCCTGCAAATCTGCCCCACCACTGTACCCCCTTGCTCTTCTGTCCCACCACTGTAACCCCCCTGCTCATCTGCCCCATCAATGTACCCCTTTTCTCATGTGCCACACCACTGTACCACCCTGCACATCTGCTCCACTGCCGTATCCCCATGCTCTTCTGACTCACTACTGAATCACCTTCTCATCTGTCCTAACACTGAACCCATCTGCTCATCTGCTCCACCACTGTAACCTGCTTTCTCATGTGCCCCACCAGTGTGCCTCCTCCACATCTGTCTCACCTCTGTACCCCCCTGCTCTTCTTCCCCACCTCTGTCCCCCCTGCTCTCCTGCCCCACCTCTGTAACCCCCTGCTCGTCTGTCCCACGAATACACCTCCTATCACATCAGCCCACTGCTCTACCCCCCCCCCCCCGCTTTACTGCCCCGCCACTGAACACCTTCTCATCAGGCCCAACACTGAACCTCCCGCTCTTCTGTGCCACTGCTGAACCCCCTTCTCATCTCTTCCACCACTGTACCTCCCTGCACATCTGCCCCACCACTGTACCCTCCTGCTCATCTGTCCCACCTCTGAACCCCTCCTGCTCATTTTCCCCACCGCTGTACCCTCTTCTCATCTATGATATGCAGAGTGTAGAAAGGAAGCAGAGATGAGACACATGTACCTGTCCTGGCCACCTCTCACATCCAGCCAACGTGCTTGTATGTGATGTATGGGATGTATGTGATGTATGGGATGTATGGGATGTATGGGATGTATGGGATGTATGGGATGTATGGGATGTATGGGATGTATGGGATGTATGTGATGTATGGGATGTATGGGATGTATGGGATGTATGTGATGTATGAGATGTATGGGATGTATGTGATGTATGTGATGTATGTGATGTATGGGATGTATGGGATATATGGGATGTATGTGATGTATGGGATGTATGTGATATTTGTAATGTATGTGATGTATGTGATGTATGTGATGTCGCATACAAGCAACTGAAATGGATGCGCAATGATGAGCTCAGCTCAGGGGCATTTTCTGAAAGCAGTGGGCCTGTGTGTAGGATCATAAGTTGGGCCCCCCCGCAGCTGAGAAAAAGTGCGCCGCAGCAAAAGTTGGGCGTGATTCTCATTGCGCTGAATACTGGCTGTGGCCTAAAGGGACACAGAGTGTCAGGGTTCAGTAGTAAGGGACACAGAGTGTCAGGGTTCAGTAGTAAGGGACACAGAGTGTCGGGTTCAGTAGTAAGGGACACAGAGTGTCGGGTTCAGTAGTGAGGGACACAGAGTGTCGGGTTCAGTAGTAAGGGACACAGAGTGCCAGGGTTCAGTAGTAAGGGACACAAAGTGTCGGGTTCAGTAGTAAGGGACACAGAGTGCCGGGTTCTGTAGTAAGGGACACAGAGTGCCAGGGTTCAGTAGTAAGGGGCACAGAGTTCCGGGGTTCAGTAGTAAGGGACACAGAGTGCCAGGGTTCAGTAGTAAGGGGCACAGAGTTCCGGGGTTCAGTAGTAAGGGACACAGAGTGTCGGGGTCCAGTAGTAAGGGAGACAGAGTGTCGGGGTTCAGTAGTAAGGGACACAGAGTGCCGGGTTCAGTAGTAAGGGACACAGAGTGCCGGGGTTCAGTAGTAAGGGACACAGAGTGTCGGGTTCAGTAGTAAGGGACACAGAGTGTCGGGTTCAGTAGTAAGGGACACAGAGTGCCGGGTTCAGTAGTAAGGGACACAGAGTGTCGGGTTCAGTAGTAAGGGGCACAGAGTGCCGGGTTCAGTAGTAAGGGACACAGAGTGTCGGGTTCAGTAGTAAGGGACACAGAGTGTCGGGTTCAGTAGTAAGGGGCACAGAGTTCCGGGGTTCAGTAGTAAGGGACACAGAGTGTCGGGTTCAGTAGTAAGGGGCACAGAGTGCCGGGTTCAGTAGTAAGGGACACAGAGTGTCGGGTTCAGTAGTAAGGGGCACAGAGTTCCGGGGTTCAGTAGTAAGGGACACATAGTGCCGGCGTTCAGTAGTAAGGGACACAGAGTGTCGGGTTCAGTAGTAAGGGACACAGAGTGTCGGGTTCAGTAGTAAGGGACACAGAGTGTCGGGTTCAGTAGTAAGGGACACAGAGTGTCGGGTTCAGTAGTAAGGGACGCAGAGTGTCGGGTTCAGTAGTAAGGGGCACAGAGTTTCGGGGTTCAGTAGTAAGGGACACAGAGTGTCGGGTTCAGTAGTAAGGGGCACAGAGTGCCGGGTTCAGTAGTAAGGGACACAGAGTGTCGGGTTCAGTAGTAAGGGACACAGAGTGTCGGGTTCAGTAGTAAGGGGCACAGAGTTCCGGGGTTCAGTAGTAAGGGACACAGAGTGTCGGGTTCAGTAGTAAGGGGCACAGAGTTCCGGGGTTCAGTAGTAAGGGACACAGAGTGTCGGGTTCAGTAGTAAGGGGCACAGAGTGCCGGGTTCAGTAGTAAGGGACACAGAGTGTCGGGTTCAGTAGTAAGGGGCACAGAGTTCCGGGGTTCAGTAGTAAGGGACACATAGTGCCGGCGTTCAGTAGTAAGGGACACAGAGTGTCGGGGTTCAGTAGTAAGGGACACAGAGTGTCGGGGTTCAGTAGTAAGGGACACAGAGTGTCGGGGTTCAGTAGTAAGGGACACAGAGTGCCGGGGTTCAGTAGTAAGGGACACAAAGGTTCAGGAATAATTTCAACAAAGTTCCCAGAAGCTCAACAGTAATTCCACAAACTGTCACCTGATTGGGGTTTTCTCAATCACATGAAATCTCTTCTTTCTGAGATTTGTAGTGGCAACCAAGCGAGTCATCTTCCTCCAGATGGTGGACGGGGCTAGCAGGACTGCGATTGACTGTGAAAAGCTGACGATCGCAGCTACAGCAAAGTTAAAGAACCAAACAATGTTTCCCATCTTGTACAATGTGTGGGGGGCGCAGTGCCTCCCTCTCAGTGCAGGTGCGGTGTGGGGAATTCTGAAATAGGAATGCATTCGTGTCTCACCGACACTTCCCTGCGCTGCTCTGCTGATGGAGAGGGAGTCGCTTGCGGCACCAGTGCCGAGGGGGTTTGCCTGCCCCTGTGCTATACAGTAAAACCTTGGATTGTGAGCATAATTTGTTCCGGAAGCATTCTTGTAATCCAAAGCACTTGTATGTCAAAGCGAATTTCCCCATAAGAAATAATGGAAACTCAGATGATTCGTTCCACAACCATTTATTGTATAAGCTTTAAAGCAGTATTAAAGTCATACTGAACACACACTGTTTAACCCCTTCAATACCGGACACTTTCACCCCCTTCCTGCCCAGGCCAATTTTCAGCTTTTAGCGTTGTCACAATTGTCGCGCAATTGTCAGTTAAAATAACGCAGTGCCGCAATGCAAAAAAAGGGCCTGGTCATGAAGGGGGGTAAACCTTCCGGAGGTCAAGTGGTTAAAGATGCAGTTAGGGGGATTTTCAGTTGGGATAACACTGAATTTTTTATTTTTTTATTTAAGACACGTATAGAGAAAAGTGAACTTAGTCCACTGTGATGTCATCCTAGATTCTCATTGACTTTAAAAACTAAAGCCTCATTAACAGAACACAAAACCCACATTGAAAAAAACTGCCAGATTAATCAAAAGTCGTTAAATCAGCTCTGGAACTTCCTGCCAAAAAACAGGAGCAAGCTCCATCCATCGTCCTGCCGGGGGAAAATCTGCCGTCCTGGGGGCCGGATTCTGCTGACCACAACTTCTAATGAGAGATTTCAGGGGTTTTGTTTTTTTTTTCTCTCTGTTTGGGTATTAAGTTAACAATGGCCAGGCAGCAGAGCGAGGACAACCCTTCCACTCGATTTGATTAAAATGGACCTCTCGACAATTATACAAATATATTCCTGACCTATTACAATATACAACAACAGGATCATTTTTTCTTTTTTAATCATTATAAAAAAGCCATCCTTGAGCTTCATTCGGTGACTTTGCCGAGGCTGAAATGATGTCATCAATCTGCTTGAGGCAGGAGGAAGTATTTCTTCAGTCTCCCCTTCCTCCCCCAGTGATCAGACTGTACATTGCAACAAGCAGCAAAAAAAGTTCCCAAAAAGCTCTTGGATCCGGGACAATTGTCTCAAGTAAGGTATGGCATGTATTGATCAGTGGTGGTGCGTCCATTAGGGGCGCCCAGGGCGCCGCCCCCTCTGTCACGCCACCCCCTCTGTGTAGAATGGACAGATTCATGCTTTGCATGAATCCATCCGTGGACGCTGCAGCCACCCCCTATTCAGGCATATGGACCCTTTTCGGATGCCGGGCGCCTGAATTATACCGGCGGGGGGGGGGTTTTGAAGCACCTGATTGGAGCCATAGGCCACCATAAGGTGGACTCGGAGCGCAGAGCATTGTGCTCGCAGTCCACCCAGGTGTGTTAGAAAAGCAAATGAATATTTGCTTTTCTAACACTGAACCACCTCTCAGCCAATCAGGAGGCGCGGGTCTAATACCCGTCACCTGATTGGCTGAAGGCACAGGCGCTCTGAATGGACACCTAGCAGGAAGGAAGAAGAGGCAAATGTAGGACACAGGAGCCGCCGCTTGACCCGCTGCTCATCCCACCATCCCACAGCTCGCCGCCGTCACCCGCTGCCTGAACCCCCACCAAGATAGGGTAAGTGCCGGGCAGTCAGCGAGCGGGGAGGGGGGTCACAGTAGCTGCATTTGATGGGCACAGTACATTGATGGGGCACAGTGGCTGCATTTGATGGACACAAGTGGCTGCTTTTGATGGGCACAAGTGGCAGCATTTGATGGGGTGCAAGTGGCTGCATTTGATGGGGCACAAGTGGCTGCATATGATGGCCACAGTGGCGGCATTTGATGAGCACAAGTGGCTGCATTTGACGGGCACAAGTGGCTGCATTTGACGCTCACAGTGGCTGCTTTTGATGGGCACAGTGGCTGCATTTGACGCTCACAGTGGCTGCTTTTGATGGGCACAGTGGCTGCATTTGATGGGCACAGTGGCTGCATTTGATGGGCACAGTGGCTGCAATTGATGGCACAGTGGCTGCATTTGATGTTTTTTTTCCAGTATTTTTCAGAATTTTTTAGTTTGTTTGGGCCCCCCCAAAAATTTTGAGCACCAAACGCCACTGGTATTGATACTGTATATAACTGAAAGACACACCAGTTCCATGAATGGCCGTAACGTTTATTAAAAGTAGGGGTAAAATGATGAAAAAGCTTGACTCAATTCAAGTGTCAGAGATATGCAACCAACAGTAGCAACTACTAACTTGGCACAGTAGACTGTTGAAGAGATTGGTGTCACAGAAGATTGTGGAAGAGTTTGGTGTCAGAAGAATGTTAAAAAGTTGGGTCTCAATGAAGGCTTTGGAGGTGTTTGGTGTCGGAAAAGGCTGTGAAAGAATTGGGTGTCGGAGAAGGTTGTGGAAGAGTTGGGTGTCTGAGAAGGTTGTGGAAGAGTTGGGTGTCTGAGAGGGTTGTGGAAGAGTTGTGTGTATGAGAGGGTTGTGGAAGAGTTGGGTGTCGGAGAAGGTTGTAGAAGAGGGTTGTGGAAGAGTTGGGTGTCGCAGAGGGTTGTGGAAGGGTTGGGTGTCGGAGAAGGTTGTGGAAGAGTTGGGTGTCGGAGAAGGTTATGGAAGAGTTGGGTGTCGGAGATGGCCGTGGATGAGTTAAGTGTCATGGAAGGTTGTGGAAGAGTTGGGTATCGGAGATGGCTATGGAGGAGTTGAGTGTCGGAGAAGGTTGTGGAAGAGTTTGGTGTCAGAGAGTTGGGTGTAGGAGAATACGATAAACTTAAAAACCTAAACAGGTGGGTGGGACTTTATATGAGGCGCGAGGTGTGTAGAGCCAGGCGCCTCCATCCCCGATACTTTGGACAAGGAACAAAAGACAAAAAAGGTGGGACTTTAGATGAAACATGCACTCCAGGAGATAACACCGCCACCATGAATATGGCAGGTACCCAAAAATAGAGCAGAACCAAGAACGTTGAATAGAAGCATCACATGACATCAATTGGCATAAAATGATTTAATAATATAAGATTGTAAGGAAGGTACATATTGTAACATGGTCCATATTGGTACTAGAAACAACCTAGATCTATGAGAGCCGAGTCTTACATTATATATAAATTGTATCACAAATACAAAAATAGGTTTATATTGTAAACACTGTATATTGTAAACATTGTAGAAGGCAGTTTCATAGACAGCAGGTCTCAATAGCAATCCATTGTATTCTTAGTAGGAAAAAAATTATATATCCAATTAAAATGTAAAGTAGGAATGAAGATAAAAGCTGATGCAAATATAAACAACGGGGGGGGGCCAGGTAATGGCTCGTAATCCCATAGTAGAACAACTTAATTGGTTCATACCGTAAAAAATGTAGATAGCCAAGTTCACTGAGGTGTGTCTCCATGGTAGATAATTATAGTCATTGTAGATTGGTAAGGTCCAATTGGTATGTATATAGTAGAGTAATATAGTATAAACGTAGGGGCATCTATTGGCTCAACGCGTTTCGTGGCGAACGCCACTCTTCAGGAGCAAGTATGAGGTAGGTGTCTATAAGTATTAAAAAATATCCATATTAAAAAAACATCTAAAATAATCAACACTGTATATTCAATCAGCGTAAGTGTGGAGGAGGGGAGAGGAGAAGCGGGGGGGTAGGGCCCGATTCTATATGCTACTTACAGGTGCTCCCATAAGGTTGGGCATAGGCGTGGAAGGCTGGGGGCCAACCGGCGAAACATCAGCCTGTTGGGAGCTGAGGTGGACTAGCCCAGAGCACACAGATGGAGGTCCGGATACAAAACAGCAATCCCCAAAGAGGAATTCCCATGGATGCGAAATTGGGTGTGATCCAAGTGATAACCATCTATGAACAAAGGAATAGATAGTGAATGTGTGTATGTGTGTGTGTGTGTGGGATAGTGACTGGTGTGAGTAGTGGTAAAAACGTAAATATATGTGGGAAGGTGACTAGTGTGAGTGGTGAAAAGAGTGTTAGTGCAAATGTTGGTCAGGAAACAAAGAAAGATAGCAGAGAGTGGTATCAGTGTGAGGTTATGAGAAAAAGGAATACCAAAAAGGAGGAACAGAATGGGAAAGGAAAGACAAGTGATGGTGAAAGAAACCAAGAGAATTACCTGGGAGAGTTGTGGGCCATGTGAACCCGGAGTGCATGCAGACCATGGGGATGACCAGCATATGGGGGCTGGGAATGACTCGGGGGGAGTATATGTACTCCAATGTGATCATGGGTGTCCACCAACGGCACGCTGGCAGCCAATAGGAGGCGATGGTGCCAAACAGCTGAGCAGCGTCAGCTGCCCATTGTCTGACGGTCATCATCTCGTGTAGGATGCTGGATGGAATCGACAGCGGCGGCGCGCCGACGTCACAGAAAGTGACGCAGTGCGTGTCGGCGCCGGAGGCGTGACGTCGATGCGCAATTGGGCGTGTACCCGATCCTCCACGTCACTCAGATTGAGGAGAGGGGGAGAAAGGGGAGGACCCCAGGAGCGCATCGCAGCTCCCAAAGATAGGCCAAGCAGCCGGCAGGGCCAGACCAGCCCACCTCCCAACCCAACACAGTAGCAACACAGAGGGACAGCGTGGCTGTGCACACGCAATAGGAATGATAGTAAGGAGCAGTAGCGTAGTGAGATAAACTCCTCCAGACTGACACCAAAACGAAACACACAGTGTAAAAAATTAAGCGATGCCTGAATATGGAAGAGACATCTAAATAAATAAAAGTAATGGACAATACCAATCATTAAATAGTATAAAAAGGTAAGGGGTGCATGTTTCCATCCCTTAATGAATACGATAAACTTAAAAACCTAAACAGGTGGGTGGGACTTTATATGAGGCGCGAGGTGTGTAGAGCCAGGCGCCTCCATCCCCGATACTTTGGACAAGGAACAAAAGACAAAAAAGGTGGGACTTTAGATGAAACATGCACTCCAGGAGATAACACCGCCACCATGAATATGGCAGGTACCCAAAAATAGAGCAGAACCAAGAACGTTGAATAGAAGCATCACATGACATCAATTGGCATAAAATGATTTAATAATATAAGATTGTAAGGAAGGTACATATTGTAACATGGTCCATATTGGTACTAGAAACAACCTAGATCTATGAGAGCCGAGTCTTACATTATATATAAATTGTATCACAAATACAAAAATAGGTTTATATTGTAAACACTGTATATTGTAAACATTGTAGAAGGCAGTTTCAGACAGCAGGTCTCAATAGCAATCCATTGTATTCTTAGTAGGAAAAAAATTATATATCCAATTAAAATGTAAAGTAGGAATGAAGATAAAAGCTGATGCAAATATAAACAACGGGGGGGGGGGGGGGGGGGGCCAGGTAATGGCTCGTAATCCCATAGTAGAACAACTTAATTGGTTCATGCCGTAAAAAATGTAGATAGCCAAGTTCACTGAGGTGTGTCTCCATGGTAGATAATTATAGTCATTGTAGATTGGTAAGGTCCAATTGGTATGTATATAGTAGAGTAGGGATGAGCCGAACACCCCCCGGTTCGGTTCGCACCAGAACCCGCGAACGGACCGAAAGTTCGCACGAACGTTAGAACCCCATTGACGTCTATGGGACTCGAACGTTCGAAATCAAAAGTGCTCATTTTAAAGGCTAATTTGCATGGTATTGTCCTAAAAAGGGTTTGGGGACCCGGGTCCTACCCCAGGGGACATGTATCAATGCAAAAAAAACTTTTAAAAACGGCCGTTTTTTCGGGAGCAGTGATTTTAATGATGCTTAAAGTAAAAAAAAAAAAGTGAAATATTCCTTTAAATATCGTACCTGGGGGGTGTCTATAGTATGCCTGTAAAGTGACGCGTGTTTCCCATGTTTAGAACAGTCCCTGCACCAAATGTCATTTTTAAAGGAAAAAATCTCATTTAAAACTGCTTGCGGGTTTAATGTCATGTCGGGTCCTGGCAATATGGATGAAAATCAGTGAGACAAACGGCATGGGTACCCCCCAGTCCATTACCAGGCCCTTTGGGTCTTGTATGGATATTAAGGGGAACCCCGCACCCAAATTAAAATAAGGAAAGGTCCCTATATACTCTGAACAGCAGTATACAGGCGGTGCAAACAAGACAGGGACTGTAGGTTTGTTGTTAAGTAGAATCTCTTTGTAATTTTGAACATTTTTAATGTGTTTAGCTCCAGCCAAAAAATCTTTTCTAAGCTTTTTGGAAAACATAGGGAAGGGTTATCACCCCTGTGACATTTGTTTTGCGTCTTTCCTCCTCTTCAGAAGATTTCACCTCACTTTTTTGTCCCAATGAAAAATGTTTTTTGAAAATTTGGGTTTTTTTGTGGAACAAGGATTGGAAAGCATCAGTGGAAAGGAGAAATTGTTTTCCCATATTAACTCTTACATGAGAGAATTTCCCTTCCTATGGGTAGATTTCATCTCACTTCCTGTTGTCTCCTTCCGTTTGCAAGTAGGAGTCGTTTGTAAGTTAGATGTTTGAAAGTAGGGTCCTGCCCTATATACTCAGCAGAAATTTGGGCCTTAGGTGTTGCTGTGGCCAAAACACTGTAAGCCCTCACAGGGCCCTGCTGTGAAATATTAGATCAAGAATTGTAATTACATGCCCCTGTTGAACAGGAGCTGAAAAATTAGGCCTTAGGCACTGGTGCTGGTGCCACAACACTGCAACCCCTCACAGACACTCTAGTTGGAACGCAGGAACGAGCACTGCTGCAAAGTATTGCATCAAAAATTGTAATTACACGCCCCTGTTAGACAGGGGCAGAAAAATTGGGCCTTAGGCACTGGTGCTGGTGCCACAACACTGCAACCCCTCACAGACACTCTAGTTGGAACGCAGGAACGAGCACTGCTGCAAAGTATTGCATCAAAAATTGTAATTACACGCCCCTGTTAGACAGGGGCAGAAAAATTGGGCCTTAGGCACTGGTGCTGGTGCCACAACACTGCAACCCCTCACAGACACTCTAGTTGGAACGCAGGAACGAGCACTGCTGCAAAGTATTGCATCAAAAATTGTAATTACACGCCCCTGTTAGACAGGGGCAGAAAAATTGGGCCTTAGGCACTGGTGCTGGTGCCACAACACTGCAACCCCTCACAGACACTCTAGTTGGAACGCAGGAACGAGCACTGCTGCAAAGTATTGCATCAAAAATTGTAATTACACGCCCCTGTTAGACAGGGGCAGAAAAATTGGGCCTTAGGCACTGGTGCTGGTGCCACAACACTGCAACCCCTCACAGACACTCTAGTTGGAACGCAGGAACGAGCACTGCTGCAAAGTATTGCATCAAAAATTGTAATTACACGCCCCTGTTAGACAGGGGCAGAAAAATTGGGCCTTAGGCACTGGTGCTGGTGCCACAACACTGCAACCCCTCACAGACACTCTAGTTGGAACGCAGGAACGAGCACTGCTGCAAAGTATTGCATCAAAAATTGTAATTACACGCCCCTGTTAGACAGGGGCAGAAAAATTGGGCCTTAGGCACTGGTGCTGGTGCCACAACACTGCAACCCCTCACAGACACTCTAGTTGGAATGCAGGAACAAGCCGTGCTGCAAAGTATTACATCAAAAATTGTAATTACACGCCCCTGTTATACAGGGGCTGAAAAATTGTGCCTTAGGCACTGGTGGTGGCGCCCAGAACCAAAAATGTTCTTACAAGCTATCAGCGTGATGATTGAGGAGGAAGAGGATAATTACTCAGGGATAATCACTCAGCATCAGCATAGGCAGTCTTTGAAGGGATCTGAAAAAAATTATTCAGTTACATCAGCATCAGGTGCTTGGTAGCTGGTGGTGATCCAAGACTGATTCATTTTTATGAAGGTCAGCCGATCGACCGAGTCAGTGGACAGACGCACCCTGTGATCGGTTACCACGCCTCCAGCAGCACTGAATGTACGTTCCGAAAGAACGCTGGATGCAGGACAGGCCAGTAGCTCAATTGCATACTGTGCAAGCTCTGGCCAGTGATCCATCCTCAAGACCCAGTAACCCAGAGGATTTTCGGTGGGAAAGGTGTCCAAGTCTGATCTTGCCCCTAGGTATTCCTGCACCATGTAAAACAGACGCTGGCGATGGTTGCTGGAACCGATCATACCTTGGGGCTGCGGACCAAAAAATTGTCTGAACGCATCGGTCAGACGGCCACCTTCTCCACCGCTCCTTCTTTGACTGACCGAAGCCTCAGCAACACGTTGTCCAGAAACAGGAGTTTGTAACCTCCCAGTCTCTGGGAACGCGTTGCACAGACCTTTCTGCAAGGCCTCCCGAAGATGTTTCATCCTCTGCTCCCTCTGCGATGGCAAGATAAGGTCCGCAACCTTACCCTTGTAACGTGGATCAAGGAGGGTTGCCAGCCAGTATTGGTCCTTCTCCTTGATACCACGAATACGAGGATCCTTACGCAGGCTTTGCAGGATCAGGGAGGCCATGCAGCGTAGGTTTGCTGAGGCATTCGGTCCGGAGTCCTCTGGGTCACTAAGGACAACAACGTCCGCAGCCACCTCCTCCCAGCCACGTACAAGTCCATGTGTTCCTTGGGACTGATCCCTTAAAGACTGCTGATGCTGAGTGCCAGGCTCCACCTCCATACTGACACAATCTTCCTCCTCCTCCTCCTCCTCCTCCTCGTCCTCTTCCTGTGTGATCGGCGGGCACGCAGGAACACTGTCTGGATAAAGGGGGCCTTGAGAGCTAAGGAAGTCCTCCTCTTCCTGCCTCTGTTCTGCCTCAAGTGCCCTGTCCATTATTCCACGCAGCGTGTGCTCCAACAGGTGGACAAGGGGGACAGTGTCACTGATGCATGCACTGTCAGTGCTCACCATCCTCGTGGCCTCCTCGAATGGTGACAGGACAGTGCATGCATCCCTGATCATGGCCCACTGGCGTGGGGAAAAAAAACCAAGGTCCCCTGACCCTTTCCTGGTGCTATAGTCGCACAGGTACTCATTGATGGCCCTCTGCTGCGTGTGCAGCCGCTGCAGCATGGCCAACGTCGAGTTCCACCTGGTGGGCATGTCACAGATTAGGCGGTTCTTGGGCAGGTTAAACTCCTTTTGGAGGTCCGTCAGCCGAGCACTGGCATTATATGACCGGCGGAAATGCACACAGACTTTCCTGGCCTGCCTCAGGACATCCTGTAAGCCCGGGTACCTGCCCAAGAACCGCTGCACCACCAAGTTAAGGACGTGAGCCAAACAGGGCACATGGGTCAGTTGTCCCTGTCGGAGGGCAGAGAGGAGGTTGGTGCCATTGTCGCAAACCACCATTCCTGCCTTAAGTTGGCGTGGCGTCAACCACCTCTGAACCTGCCCCTGCAGAGCTGACAGAACCTCTGCCCCAGTGTGGCTCCTGTCCCCCAAGCACACCAGCTCAAGCACCGCATGGCATCTTTTGGCCTGCGTACTTGCGTAGCCCCTTGAACGCCTACGGAGCACCGCTGGTTCCGAGGAAGAGGCCATGGAGGAAGAAGAAGAGGAGGGGGTGGAGGAGAGAGGTGTGTCACAATCAGCATTTTGGAGGCGTGGTGGCGGAACAACCTCCAACACTACTGCACCTTGTCCTGCATCCTTCCCAGCTGCCAGCAGAGTCACCCAATGCGCCGTGAAACTTAAGTAACGTCCCTGTCCATGCCTGCTGGACCATGAGTCAGCGGTAATATGCACCTTACCGCTGACCGCCCTGTCCAGCGAGGCATGGACATTGCCTTCCACATGCCGGTAGAGAGCCGGAATCGCCTTCCGTGAGAAAAAGTGGCGTTTGGGTACCTGCCACTGAGGAACCGCACATTCCACAAACTCACGGAAGGGGGCAGAGTCTACCAACTGAAAAGGCAGCAGTTGAAGTGCTAGCAATTTTGCCAAGCTAGCATTCAACCGCTGGGCATGTGGATGGCTGGGAGCAAACTTCTTTCGGCGGTGCAGCAGCTGGGGCAGGGAAATTTGCCTGGTACAATCTGACGTCGGTGTACCAAAAGCAGATTGCCCACAAGTACTTGGCTGTGACACACCTAATTCTACACCTTCATTCCTCTCACTGCAGGTCTCAGAGAGGACTGAAGGTCTAGTGGGGTTGGAAATCTCAGCTGATGAGGAGCAAGGAGAGATCCTCTTTGTTCTTTGGTGTGGGTCTTTCAGATACGCTTGCCAACGAACTGCATGGCAGGTCAACATATGTCTGGTCAAGCATGTGGTACCCAAGCGGGAGATGTTTTGGCCACGCGAGATACGCTTGAGACATATGTTGCAAATAGCAGCGGTGCGATCTGATGCACTCGTCTCAAAAAAGGCCCACACCAAAGAACTTTTTGAATAACGCGCAGAGACTGCAGCGCCCTGCACATGTGGAGCTTTGGGGTGTGATGCAGTCAATGTGCTGCCCTTAGGCTGGCCCCTGGAGGGCATCCTGCCTCGTTGGTGATGTGCCGCCTCCTCCTCCTCCTCCTCTCTCCTATCAGGCACCCACGTTGAGTCAGTGACCTCATCATCCCCTCCCTCCTCATCACTGGAGCAAACCTGGCAGTATGCTGCAGCAGGGGGAGCATGACTGCCAGATTGCTGTCCTTCTTGGGCACCCCCTCTGTCCGTGCTCATGTTACTGCCTTCATCGAGCTCAGTATCATCATCAGAGCCTTCCAAACGCTGGGCATCCTCCTGGAGCATGTACCCAACACTGTGGTCAAACAGTTCGAGGGAATCCTCATGAGGACATGGTGGAGCTAGGGAAGGAGTCACTGATGACATTGAGCTGAGGGAAGAGGCCGCTGCTTTGCCAGACAAAGCACCCTGGGCATGGGTGAGAGAGGATGAGGAGGATGAGGACGGCTTGGTCATCCACTCGACCAAGTCTTCCGCATGTTGCGGCTCAACACGGCCAGCTGCCGAAAAAAAGGCCAAGCGTGTCCCATGGCCACGTGCTGATGAGGATGCACCGTCTCCACGACCAGCACTAGACACAGAGCCTGCTTGCCCTCTCTTATTGGCTTGTGACTGTCTGCCTCTCCTTCTTGGCCTTCCAGACATACTAATGGCCTGTAGCTGCACTAAGCTGGGATAGAACACCTGTAATTTTCTTCAGGTAGCTTTATATACTGTAACCAGACAAGCCTGCCTGTCAGTAGGAAGATAACAGGAACGGATCTAGCTGAACACTGTGAGCAGGACACACTGTACTAAATGTAAATAGTCTAGCTGCCTGACCGTGGTACTAATAGGATCAAAAAGAACACCTGTAATTTTCTTCAGGTAGCTTTATATACTGTAACCAGACAAGCCTGCCTGTCAGTAGGAAGATAACAGGAACGGATCTAGCTGAACACTGTGAGCAGGACGCACTGCACTGAATGTAAATAGCAGGAACGGATCTAGCTGAACACTGTGAGCAGGACGCACTGCACTGAATGTAAATAGCAGGAACGGATCTAGCTGAACACTGTGAGCAGGACGCACTGCACTGAATGTAAATAGCAGGAACGGATCTAGCTGAACACTGTGAGCAGGACGCACTGCACTGAATGTAAATAGCAGGAACGGATCTAGCTGAACACTGTGAGCAGGACGCACTGCACTGAATGTAAATAGCAGGAACGGATCTAGCTGAACACTGTGAGCAGGACGCACTGCACTGAATGTAAATAGCAGGAACGGATCTAGCTGAACACTGTGAGCAGGACGCACTGCACTGAATGTAAATAGCAGGAACGGATCTAGCTGAACACTGTGAGCAGGACGCACTGCACTGAATGTAAATAGCAGGAACGGATCTAGCTGAACACTGTGAGCAGGACGCACTGCACTGAATGTAAATAGCAGGAACGGATCTAGCTGAACACTGTGAGCAGGACGCACTGCACTGAATGTAAATAGCAGGAACGGATCTAGCTGAACACTGTGAGCAGGACGCACTGCACTGAATGTAAATAGCAGGAACGGATCTAGCTGAACACTGTGAGCAGGACGCACTGCACTGAATGTCAATAGCAGGAACGGATCTAGCTGAACACTGTGAGCAGGACGCACTGCACTGAATGTAAATAGCAGGAACGGATCTAGCTGAACACTGTGAGCAGGACGCACTGCACTGAATGTAAATAGCAGGAACGGATCTAGCTGAACACTGTGAGCAGGACGCACTGCACTGAATGTAAATAGCAGGAACGGATCTAGCTGAACACTGTGAGCAGGACGCACTGCACTGAATGTAAATAGCAGGAACGGATCTAGCTGAACACTGTGAGCAGGACGCACTGCACTGAATGTAAATAGCAGGAACGGATCTAGCTGAACACTGTGAGCAGGACGCACTGCACTGAATGTAAATAGCAGGAACGGATCTAGCTGAACACTGTGAGCAGGACGCACTGCACTGAATGTAAATAGCAGGAACGGATCTAGCTGAACACTGTGAGCAGGACGCACTGCACTGAATGTAAATAGCAGGAACGGATCTAGCTGAACACTGTGAGCAGGACGCACTGCACTGAATGTAAATAGCAGGAACGGATCTAGCTGAACACTGTGAGCAGGACGCACTGCACTGAATGTAAATAGCAGGAACGGATCTAGCTGAACACTGTGAGCAGGACGCACTGCACTGAATGTAAATAGCAGGAACGGATCTAGCTGAACACTGTGAGCAGGACGCACTGCACTGAATGTAAATAGCAGGAACGGATCTAGCTGAACACTGTGAGCAGGACGCACTGCACTGAATGTAAATAGCAGGAACGGATCTAGCTGAACACTGTGAGCAGGACGCACTGCACTGAATGTAAATAGCAGGAACGGATCTAGCTGAACACTGTGAGCAGGACGCACTGCACTGAATGTAAATAGCAGGAACGGATCTAGCTGAACACTGTGAGCAGGACACACTGCACTAAATAGTCTAGATAGAAGATAACAGGAACGGATCTAGCTAAACTGAATACAGTGTATATATATATATGCAACACCTGGGATGCATATATATACACAATACACTGTAAGTGCAGCTAACTGACTGACTGTTCTGCCTAATCTATCTAACTCAAATCAAATGACACTGTCTCTCTCTCTCTCTATCTCTCAGCACACCGGAACACACACTACACAGGGCCGCCGTGCAGGCGGCCTTATATAGTGTGGGGTGTGTACTAAATCCCCTGAGCCATAATTGGCCAAAGCCACCCTGGCTTTGGCCAATTACAGCTCTCTCTACTGACGGCGCTGTGATTGGCCAAGCATGCGGGTCATAGTGCATGCTTGGCCAATCATCAGCCAGCAATGCACTGCGATGCCGCAGTGAATTATGGGCCGTGACGCGCCACACGAATTTGGCGCGAACGGCCCATATCGTTCGCAATTCGACGGACGGTCGAACAGCCGATGTTCGAGTCGAACATGGGTTCGACTCGAACACGAAGCTCATCCCTATAGTAGAGTAATATAGTATAAACGTAGGGGCATCTATTGGCTCAACGCGTTTCGTGGCGAACGCCACTCTTCAGGAGCAAGTATGAGGTAGGTGTCTATAAGTATTAAAAAATATCCATATTAAAAAAACATCTAAAATAATCAACACTGTATATTCAATCAGCGTAAGTGTGGAGGAGGGGAGGGGAGAAGCGGGGGGGTAGGGCCCGATTCTATATGCTACTTACAGGTGCTCCCATAAGGTTGGGCATAGGCGTGGAAGGCTGGGGGCCAACCGGCGAAACATCAGCCTGTTGGGAACTGAGGTGGACTGGGTGTAGGAGAAGGTTGTGGAAGAGTTGGGTGTCAGAGAAGGTTATGGAAGAGTTGGGTGTCGGAGATGGCCGTGGAAGAGTTAAGTGTCATTGAAGGTTGTGGAAGAGTTGGGTATCGGAGATGGCTATGGAAGAGTTGAGTGTCGGAGAAGGTTGTGGAAGAGTTTGGTGTCAGAGAGTTGGGTGTAGGAGAAGGTTGTGGAAGGGTTGGGTGTCGGAGAAGGTTGTGGAAGAGTTGGGTGTCGGAGAAGGTTATGGAAGAGTTGGGTGTCGGAGATGGCTGTGGAAGAGTTAAGTGTCATGGAAGGTTGTGGAAGAGTTGGGTATCGGAGATGGCTATGGAGGAGTTGAGTGTCGGAGAAGGTTGTGGAAGAGTTTGGTATCGGAGAGTTGGGTGTAGGAGAAGGTTGTAGAAGAGTTGGGTGTCGGAGAAGGTTGTGAAAGAGTTGGGTGTCGGAGAAGGTTGTGAAAGAGTTGGGTGTCGGAGAAGGTTGTGGAAGAGTTGGGTGTCGGAGAAGGTTGTGGAAGAGTTGGGTGTCAGAGAAGATTGTAGACACATTGTCAAATTAGACGGTTCTCCAGACTAACCAATAAAAACTATGCAAGTTGGTCTCACACACAACTATTTCAAAATGCAACAAAACCTTTACAGCCTATCTACTTCCCATGTCTGCCTCCTTCTCAGCATATCTACCTCCCATGCCTGCCTCCTTCTCAACATTATATTTACTGGTTCGCAAAACCCATTGCCATATGCAAGAAAAAAATAAAAAAGCCCTCCTAGGATGAATCTTTTCTGGGGGTTTTTCCCCACAATACCAGAGGCTTGCATTATAACAAACAATGCTAGTTCTAATTACGACTTTTTCATTAAGTCAGATGCTGCCCCTAAATTTCCCATTTGACAACAGCCTGAAGGAGGCACACTGATGAGGATTTCATAGTGCCTGATCTCTAGCAGGTGCCTTGTACCTCCCTCTCAGCCCAGCCTGAGAAAAGCTCATTAATTATCTCACTTTTCATTAACATATTGAATGGGATGCACACTGCCTAATATGCTAATTGGCCTTTAATTACAGAGTTATTAAGAGCCTTCCAGGTATCCAAGGAGTGACATCTGCTACCAAACTTAGATAACAATTGAGGATCATCTATCACAGGAAGAGACATATCCCTGCCCTTCTATTAAACACAACCCACACATCCAGTGTCTGCCTTCAGTCTTAATTGAAGGTAATTAGGGGGTTAAGAAAACCATATGTTCCTTTGAGATTCCCCTCATTAACATTGTACGGATTCTCCACACAATGGGAGAAACAATATGGAACCACTCAAGCCAACCACCTGCAAAGGAGAACCTGTTTTATCCTCCGTCGTGTGATCTTCTACCTCTGTGGGCTTACAGAACCTTCTCACAAAATTTGGTCACAACACACCTTTTTAATGGAGTTTTGAGGGATGATGAAGTATCAGTAACCACACAGCATATAAGGTTTTAAATCAAGGGCATTGAATAAAAATTCAAGGTCTGGTCAGTAAAATTTTCAGGTCAGAATCTAATGTTTGTGCTATGACTCAGATCCTAGTATACTGTATATGTACTCCTTTTATGTCTATCAAAAGATAAGTGTAGCCATGCCCCCATAGGGGTTGCTGAATGTTGTGGTTCACCTGTCACCCTGCCCAGCCCGACATACATCTTTTAGACACTCAGAGACATAGAACAGTCCATAAGCTTTGTTTTTTTTTGTTTTTTTTATTGAGGGGATTGAACTGTTGGATGGGAATGGGGAATTATCGGATGCCCAGAAATATTCAGCACAACTTGCTCGGGACTTCTATTTACACTCTAGTATATACACTCCAGTCTTCTCTCCGGTACAAACTCTTCCTTAAGACCTCTAAGACCTCTTATTCTTCACTCCTCCAGCACTTCACTTGCTGCATACCGTTACTCCTCCAGCACTTCACTTGCTGCACACTGTTACTCCTCCAGACTAGCTAGCACTGCATGGTTAGGCCTGACAATAACTCAGCCAGGCCTCAGTGAACTGCCTTTTGCGGGCAGGGACCTCAGGCCTCTCTGGTGCAGAAATAGTTCAGGTGCAAACTGTCCTCTGCACAGCTACCAATCCCAGATAGCTCTTTTCAGGCCTTGCCAGCCAGCCTGGCTGCAATGACCTCCTTCCACTGCCCCCCCCCCCCAGTCCTCTCTTCTGGTTCTGCACTCATCTCTCTAACTGCAAACTCCCAGTTCTCTCAGACGTGCCTCCCCAGTCCTCCCGACTGTGCTCCAAACACCAGTAGTCCTCCCTGGAGTCTCTTAGAAGTGTTCTCTCCCGCTGTCCTCTCCTTGCTCTCTCATGTGCCTCTCCTTCCAGAATCTCTTCACTCCTCCTGGATGCACCCGAGCCCCGGCCGAGGGTCACCAGCCCCCCCCCCCCCCCCCCCAGACTGATGAGCTCCCTGTGGGCCCCGTCAGCCTCCATACTCCTTCACTCCAGCTCTTCCACCTAACAACTCCTCCCCAGCTGGGCTGAACCTGGATATTTAAGGAGGCCTGCCCCCTGCCAGTCCAAGTTGGGGATTGGTCAAGGCTCCTCAGAATACCCCAGGGAGCTCTACCTCTCCTCTCCTCCTTTCTTTCCAGCACCTTCTAGAAAGAAGAGGGAGGTGACAGTGATGCTCCCTGTGAGTCACCCAGCCCTGCCCTGAGCCACTCCCAGCCCAGAATGAAAACAAACATGCCTAGACACCAGCTAGGCCTGCCTAAATTTTCCTACTCTCCAGAAAAATCTTCACTCTAGCACTAACTAACTAGAGGGTGCTACATAAGCATGGTACAATTTCCATAGCATTTTAATAATATTTATTCCAAATTTTCCTTACATGCCTCCTTACATGCGGTGTCCTTATTAAAGTGCCTTCTTACTTGATGTGTCCTTATCAGAGTGCCCCTTACATGAGATGTCCTTATCAGAGTGGCCCTTACTTGAGGTGTCCTTATCAGAGTGCCCCTTACATGAGATGTCCTTATCAGAGTGCCTCCTTACTTGAGGTGTCCCTATCAGAGTGCCCCTTACATGAGATGTCCTTATCAGAGTGCCCCTACATGAGATGTCCTTATCAGAGTGGCCCTTACTTAAGGTGTCCTTATCAGAGTGCCTCCTTACTTGAGGTGTCCTTATCAGAGTTCCCCTTACTTGAGGTGTCCCTATCAGAGTGCCCCTTACATGAGATGTCCTTATCAGAGTTCCCCTTACATGAGATGTCCTTATCAGAGTGCCCCTTACTTGAGGTGTCCTTATCAGAGTGCCCCTTACATGAGATGTCCTTATCAGAGTGCCCCTTACATGAGATGCCCTTATCAGAGTGCCCCTTACATGAGATGTCCTTATCAGAGTGCCCCTTACATGAGATGTCCTTATCAGAGTGGCCCTTACTTAAGGTGTCCTTATCAGAGTGCCCCTTACTTGAGGTGTCCTTATCAGAGTGCCCCTTACATGAGATGTCCTTATCAGAGTGCCCCTTACATGAGATGTCCTTATCAGAGTGCCCCTTACATGAGATGTCCTTATCAGAGTGCCCCTTACATTAGATGTCCTTATCAGAGCGCCTCTTACTTGAGGTGTCCTTATCAGAGTGCCCCTTACATTAGATGTCCTTATCAGAGTGCCCCTTACATGAGATGTCCTTATCAGAGTGCCCCTTACATGAGATGTCCTTATCAGAGTGCCCCTTACATGAGATGTCCTTATCAGAGTGCCCCCCCCTACATGAGATGTCCTTATCAGAGTGCCCCTTACTTGAGGTGTCCTTATCAGAGTGCCCCTTACATTAGATGTCCTTATCAGAGTGCCTCTTACTTGAGGTGTCCTTATCAGAGTGCCCCTTACATTAGATGTCCTTATCAGAGTGCCCCTTATTTAAGGTGTCCTTATCAGAGTGCCCCTTACATGAGATGTCCTTATCAGAGTGCCCCTTACTTAACGTGTCCTTATCAGAGTGCCCCTTACTTGAGGTGTCCTTATCAGAGTGCCCCTTACATGAGATGTCCTTATCAGAGTGCCCCTTACTTAACGTGTCCTTATCAGAGTGCCCCTTACTTGAGGTGTCCTTATCAGAGTTCCCGTTACTTAAGGTGTCGTTATCAGAGTGCCCCTTACTTGAGGTGTCCTTATCAGAGTGCCCCTTACATGAGATGTCCTTATCAGAGTGCCCCTTACTTAACGTGTCCTTATCAGAGTGCCCCTTACTTGAGGTGTCCTTATCAGAGTGCCCCTTACTTGAGGTGTCCCTATCAGAGTGCCCCTTACATGAGATGTCCTTATCAGAGTTCCCCTTACATGAGATGTCCTTTTTAGAGTGCCCCTTACTTGAGGTGTCCTTATCAGAGTGCCCCATACATGAGATGTCCTTATCAGAGTGCCCCTTACATGAGATGTCCTTATCAGAGTGCCCCTTACATGAGATGTCCTTATCAGAGTGCCCCTTACATGAGATGTCCTTATCAGAGTGCCCCTTACATGAGATGTCCTTATCAGAGTGCCCCTTACTTAAGGTGTCCTTATCAGAGTGCCCCTTACTTGAGGTGTCCTTATCAGAGTGCCCCTTACTTAACGTGTCCTTATCAGAGTGCCCCTTACTTGAGGTGCCCTTATCAGAGTGCCCCTTACTTGAGGTGTCCCTATCAGAGTGCCCCTTACATGAGATGTCCTTATCAGAGTTCCCCTTACATGAGATGTCCTTTTTAGAGTGCCCCTTACTTGAGGTGTCCTTATCAGAGTGCCCCTTACATGAGATGTCCTTATCAGAGTGCCCCTTACATGAGATGTCCTTATCAGAGTGCCCCTTACATGAGATGTCCTTATCAGAGTGCCCCTTACTTAAGGTGTCCTTATCAGAGTGCCCCTTACATGAGATGTCCTTATCAGAGTGCCCCTTACATTAGATGTCCTTATCAGAGTGCCCCTTACATGAGATGTCCTTATCAGAGTGCCCCTTACTTAAGGTGTCCTTATCAGAGTGCCCCTTACATGAGATGTCCTTATCAGAGCGCCCCTTACATGAGATGTCCTTATCAGAGTGCCCCTTACATTAGATGTCCTTATCAAAGCGCCACTTACATGAGATGTCCTTATCAGAGTGCCCCTTACATGAGATGTCCTTATCAGAGTGCCCCTTACATGAGATGTCCTTATCAGAGTGCACCTTACATGAGATGTCCTTATCAGAGTGCCCCTTACTTGAGGTGTCCTTATCAGAGTGCCCCTTACATTAGATGTCCTTATCAGAGTGCCCCTTACTTAAGGTGTCCTTATCAGAGTGCCCCTTACTTGAGGTGTCCTTATCAGAGTGCCCCTTACATAAGATGTCCTTATCAGAGTGCCCCTTACTTAACGTGTCCTTATCAGAGTGCCCCTTACTTAACGTGTCCTTATCAGAGTGCCCCTTACTTGAGGTGTCCTTATCAGAGTGCCCCTTACTTGAGGTGTCCTTATCAGAGTGCCCCTTACATGAGATGTCCTTATCAGAGTGCCCCTTACTTAACGTGTCCTTATCAGAGTGCCCCTTACTTGAGGTGTCCTTATCAGAGTGCCCCTTACTTAAGGTGTCCTTATCAGAGTGCCCCATACATGAGATGTCCCTATCAGAGTGCCCCTTACATGAAATGTCCTTATCAGAGTGTCCCTTATTTGAAGTGTCCTTATCAGAGTGCCCCTTACTTGAGGTGTCCTTATCAGAGTGCCCCATACATTAAATGTCCTTATCAGAGTGCCCCTTACATGAGATGTCCTTATCAGAGTGCCCCTTACTTGAGATGTCCTTATCAGAGTGCCCCTTACATGAGATGTCCTTATCAGAGTGCCCCTTACTTGAGGTGTCCTTATCAGAATGCCCCATACATGAGATGTCTTTATCAGAGTGCCCCTTACATGAGATGTCCTTATCAGAGTGCCCCTTACATGAGATGTCCTTATCAGAGTGCCCCTTACTTGAGGTGTCCTTATCAGAATGCCCCATACATGAGATGTCCTTATCAGAGTGCCCCTTACTTGAGATGTCCTTATCAGAGTGCCCCTTACTTGAAGTATTGTCAGGGAAGACACTTGCATGTGAGCAGGTGCATGGTTCTTGTAAGCCCTGTTCTTGGCCTTTTAGCAGGTGTGCGGTCTTCTACATTCCTGAAGCATCTGTGTATCTGTTCCTGTATTGCTCACCCGTTGCCGACCCGATCTGCTCCTGACTTTGCCTGAACTCTGCCTGCACTGAACCCTGGCTTTCCCCTGGATTACGCTTCTCTGCCTTATCCTTCTACTCATCTGCCTTGTTGTTACTGACCCCAGCCTAACTTCTGACTACTCCTCTGCCTGACGCCTGTGTCTGATCTGTGTGCTAGTCATAGTAAAACAAAGGTCAAGGTGATGGCGCTATAAATCAATTTGATATAATCGACATATAAATCAATAGATGAAAATCATGAAATCGCAAACATATATAGTAGGTGAGGTCGAAAAAAGACACATCAAGTCCAACCTATGTATATAAAGTCCAAATGTGACCATCCCAACACCATGAAAATGAATGCATTCTTCTGGTTTAAGACTTCTTCAAAGACTTCACCACGAGTGCTCAGAAGGTAGATGGCAACTCACCAGAGGTGTTTGACCACTTTTTAAGGTTGGTCAAAATGCGCTTTTGTTAAATAAACCAGCAAGATCCTTGTCAGAACATCTCTCCACTGTGAGATCCCCTCCGTCAGCAACCGAGGATGTGGGGATAGATACCACCAGGGACGCAAAAGAGAGCTCTTAAGGTGTAGTAAATTTTATTTTAATTGGTTTTTCAAAAGTAACAAGAATTTTTGCACTCACATGTGACTGTGCCAGGCCCGGAACCAAGGTGTCTACAGCATGTGCGGATGGATATATCAGACTCGCCACGGCGTGCGATTCACGGCTCGTTCTGATTAGTAATAGGAAAGTCACATATGTGACCCGGAAATGACAAATCCCTGCCCCTTACATGAGATGTCCTTATCAGAGTGCCCCTTACTTAACGTGTCCTTATCAGAGTGCCCCTTACTTGAGGTGTCCTTATCAGAGTGCCCCTTACTTGAGGTGTCCTTATCAGAGTGCCCCTTACATGAGATGTCCTTATCAGAGTGCCCCTTACTTAACGTGTCCTTATCAGAGTGCCCCTTACTTGAGGTGTCCTTATCAGAGTGCCCCTTACTTGAGGTGTCCTTATCAGAGTGCCCCTTACATGAGATGTCCTTATCAGAGTGCCCCTTACTTAACGTGTCCTTATCAGAGTGCCCCTTACTTGAGGTGTCCTTATCAGAGTGCCCCTTACTTAAGGTGTCGTTATCAGAGTGCCCCTTACTTGAGGTGTCCTTATCAGAGTGCCCCTTACATGAGATGTCCTTATCAGAGTGCCCCTTACTTAACGTGTCCTTATCAGAGTGCCCCTTACTTGAGGTGTCCTTATCAGAGTGCCCCTTACTTGAGGTGTCCCTATCAGAGTGCCCCTTACATGAGATGTCCTTATCAGAGTTCCCCTTACATGAGATGTCCTTTTTAGAGTGCCCCTTACTTGAGGTGTCCTTATCAGAGTGCCCCTTACATGAGATGTCCTTATCAGAGTGCCCCTTACATGAGATGTCCTTATCAGAGTGCCCCTTACATGAGATGTCCTTATCAGAGTGCCCCTTACATGAGATGTCCTTATCAGAGTGCCCCTTACATGAGATGTCCTTATCAGAGTGCCCCTTACTTAAGGTGTCCTTATCAGAGTGCCCCTTACTTGAGGTGTCCTTATCAGAGTGCCCCTTACTTAACGTGTCCTTATCAGAGTGCCCCTTACTTGAGGTGTCCTTATCAGAGTGCCCCTTACTTGAGGTGTCCCTATCAGAGTGCCCCTTACATGAGATGTCCTTATCAGAGTTCCCCTTACATGAGATGTCCTTTTTAGAGTGCCCCTTACTTGAGGTGTCCTTATCAGAGTGCCCCTTACATGAGATGTCCTTATCAGAGTGCCCCTTACATGAGATGTCCTTATCAGAGTGCCCCTTACATGAGATGTCCTTATCAGAGTGCCCCTTACTTAAGGTGTCCTTATCAGAGTGCCCCTTACACGAGATGTCCTTATCAGAGCGCCCCTTACATGAGATGTCCTTATCAGAGTGCCCCTTACATTAGATGTCCTTATCAAAGCGCCACTTACATGAGATGTCCTTATCAGAGTGCCCCTTACATGAGATGTCCTTATCAGAGTGCCCCTTACATGAGATGTCCTTATCAGAGTGCCCCTTACTTGAGGTGTCCTTATCAGAGTGCCCCTTACATTAGATGTCCTTATCAGAGTGCCCCTTACTTAAGGTGTCCTTATCAGAGTGCCCCTTACTTGAGGTGTCCTTATCAGAGTGCCCCTTACATAAGATGTCCTTATCAGAGTGCCCCTTACTTAACGTGTCCTTATCAGAGTGCCCCTTACTTAACGTGTCCTTATCAGAGTGCCCCTTACTTGAGGTGTCCTTATCAGAGTGCCCCTTACTTGAGGTGTCCTTATCAGAGTGCCCCTTACATGAGATGTCCTTATCAGAGTGCCCCTTACTTAACGTGTCCTTATCAGAGTGCCCCTTACTTGAGGTGTCCTTATCAGAGTGCCCCTTACTTAAGGTGTCCTTATCAGAGTGCCCCATACATGAGATGTCCCTATCAGAGTGCCCCTTACATGAAATGTCCTTATCAGAGTGCCCCTTACTTGAAGTGTCCTTATCAGAGTGCCCCTTACTTGAGGTGTCCTTATCAGAGTGCCCCATACATTAAATGTCCTTATCAGAGTGCCCCTTACATGAGATGTCCTTATCAGAGTGCCCCTTACTTGAGATGTCCTTATCAGAGTGCCCCTTACATGAGATGTCCTTATCAGAGTGCCCCTTACTTGAGGTGTCCTTATCAGAATGCCCCATACATGAGATGTCTTTATCAGAGTGCCCCTTACATGAGATGTCCTTATCAGAGTGCCCCTTACATGAGATGTCCTTATCAGAGTGCCCCTTACTTGAGGTGTCCTTATCAGAATGCCCCATACATGAGATGTCCTTATCAGAGTGCCCCTTACTTGAGATGTCCTTATCAGAGTGCCCCTTACTTGAAGTATTGTCAGGGAAGACACTTGCATGTGAGCAGGTGCATGGTTCTTGTAAGCCCTGTTCTTGGCCTTTTAGCAGGTGTGCGGTCTTCTACATTCCTGAAGCATCTGTGTATCTGTTCCTGTATTGCTCACCCGTTGCCGACCCGATCTGCTCCTGACTTTGCCTGAACTCTGCCTGCACTGAACCCTGGCTTTCCCCTGGATTACGCTTCTCTGCCTTATCCTTCTACTCATCTGCCTTGTTGTTACTGACCCCAGCCTAACTTCTGACTACTCCTCTGCCTGACGCCTGTGTCTGATCTGTGTGCTAGTCATAGTAAAACAAAGGTCAAGGTGATGGCGCTATAAATCAATTTGATATAATCGACATATAAATCAATAGATGAAAATCATGAAATCGCAAACATATATAGTAGGTGAGGTCGAAAAAAGACACATCAAGTCCAACCTATGTATATAAAGTCCAAATGTGACCATCCCAACACCATGAAAATGAATGCATTCTTCTGGTTTAAGACTTCTTCAAAGACTTCACCACGAGTGCTCAGAAGGTAGATGGCAACTCACCAGAGGTGTTTGACCACTTTTTAAGGTTGGTCAAAATGCGCTTTTGTTAAATAAACCAGCAAGATCCTTGTCAGAACATCTCTCCACTGTGAGATCCCCTCCGTCAGCAACCGAGGATGTGGGGATAGATACCACCAGGGACGCAAAAGAGAGCTCTTAAGGTGTAGTAAATTTTATTTTAATTGGTTTTTCAAAAGTAACAAGAATTTTTGCACTCACATGTGACTGTGCCAGGCCCGGAACCAAGGTGTCTACAGCATGTGCGGATGGATATATCAGACTCGCCACGGCGTGCGATTCACGGCTCGTTCTGATTAGTAATAGGAAAGTCACATATGTGACCCGGAAATGACAAATCCCTGCCCCTTACATGAGATGTCCTTATCAGAGTGCCCCTTACTTAACGTGTCCTTATCAGAGTGCCCCTTACTTGAGGTGTCCTTATCAGAGTGCCCCTTACTTGAGGTGTCCTTATCAGAGTGCCCCTTACATGAGATGTCCTTATCAGAGTGCCCCTTACTTAACGTGTCCTTATCAGAGTGCCCCTTACTTGAGGTGTCCTTATCAGAGTGCCCCTTACTTAAGGTGTCGTTATCAGAGTGCCCCTTACTTGAGGTGTCCTTATCAGAGTGCCCCTTACATGAGATGTCCTTATCAGAGTGCCCCTTACATGAGATGTCCTTTTTAGAGTGCCCCTTACTTGAGGTGTCCTTATCAGAGTGCCCCTTACATGAGATGTCCTTATCAGAGTGCCCCTTACTTAAGGTGTCCTTATCAGAGTGCCCCTTACATGAGATGTCCTTATCAGAGTGCCCCTTACTTAACGTGTCCTTATCAGAGTGCCCCTTACTTGAGGTGTCCTTATCAGAGTGCCCCTTACTTGAGGTGTCCCTATCAGAGTGCCCCTTACATGAGATGTCCTTATCAGAGTTCCCCTTACATGAGATGTCCTTTTTAGAGTGCCCCTTACTTGAGGTGTCCTTATCAGAGTGCCCCTTACATGAGATGTCCTTATCAGAGTGCCCCTTACATGAGATGTCCTTATCAGAGTGCCCCTTACATGAGATGTCCTTATCAGAGTGCCCCTTACTTAAGGTGTCCTTATCAGAGTGCCCCTTACACGAGATGTCCTTATCAGAGCGCCCCTTACATGAGATGTCCTTATCAGAGTGCCCCTTACATTAGATGTCCTTATCAAAGCGCCACTTACATGAGATGTCCTTATCAGAGTGCCCCTTACATGAGATGTCCTTATCAGAGTGCCCCTTACATGAGATGTCCTTATCAGAGTGCCCCTTACTTGAGGTGTCCTTATCAGAGTGCCCCTTACATTAGATGTCCTTATCAGAGTGCCCCTTACTTAAGGTGTCCTTATCAGAGTGCCCCTTACTTGAGGTGTCCTTATCAGAGTGCCCCTTACATAAGATGTCCTTATCAGAGTGCCCCTTACTTAACGTGTCCTTATCAGAGTGCCCCTTACTTAACGTGTCCTTATCAGAGTGCCCCTTACTTGAGGTGTCCTTATCAGAGTGCCCCTTACTTGAGGTGTCCTTATCAGAGTGCCCCTTACATGAGATGTCCTTATCAGAGTGCCCCTTACTTAACGTGTCCTTATCAGAGTGCCCCTTACTTGAGGTGTCCTTATCAGAGTGCCCCTTACTTAAGGTGTCCTTATCAGAGTGCCCCATACATGAGATGTCCCTATCAGAGTGCCCCTTACATGAAATGTCCTTATCAGAGTGCCCCTTACTTGAAGTGTCCTTATCAGAGTGCCCCTTACTTGAGGTGTCCTTATCAGAGTGCCCCATACATTAAATGTCCTTATCAGAGTGCCCCTTACATGAGATGTCCTTATCAGAGTGCCCCTTACTTGAGATGTCCTTATCAGAGTGCCCCTTACATGAGATGTCCTTATCAGAGTGCCCCTTACTTGAGGTGTCCTTATCAGAATGCCCCATACATGAGATGTCTTTATCAGAGTGCCCCTTACATGAGATGTCCTTATCAGAGTGCCCCTTACATGAGATGTCCTTATCAGAGTGCCCCTTACTTGAGGTGTCCTTATCAGAATGCCCCATACATGAGATGTCCTTATCAGAGTGCCCCTTACTTGAGATGTCCTTATCAGAGTGCCCCTTACTTGAAGTATTGTCAGGGAAGACACTTGCATGTGAGCAGGTGCATGGTTCTTGTAAGCCCTGTTCTTGGCCTTTTAGCAGGTGTGCGGTCTTCTACATTCCTGAAGCATCTGTGTATCTGTTCCTGTATTGCTCACCCGTTGCCGACCCGATCTGCTCCCGACTTTGCCTGAACTCTGCCTGCACTGAACCCTGGCTTTCCCCTGGATTACGCTTCTCTGCCTTATCCTTCTACTCATCTGCCTTGTTGTTACTGACCCCAGCCTAACTTCTGACTACTCCTCTGCCTGACGCCTGTGTCTGATCTGTGTGCTAGTCATAGTAAAACAAAGGTCAAGGTGATGGCGCTATAAATCAATTTGATATAATCGACATATAAATCAATAGATGAAAATCATGAAATCGCAAACATATATAGTAGGTGAGGTCGAAAAAAGACACATCAAGTCCAACCTATGTATATAAAGTCCAAATGTGACCATCCCAACACCATGAAAATGAATGCATTCTTCTGGTTTAAGACTTCTTCAAAGACTTCATCACGAGTGCTCAGAAGGTAGATGGAAACTCACCAGAGGTGTTTGACCACTTTTTAAGGTTGTGCGGATGGATATATCAGACTCGCCACGGCGTGCGATTCACGGCTCGTTCTGATTAGTAATAGGAAAGTCACATATGTGACCCGGAAATGACAAATCCCTGCTCTGTCTGCTTGTTGCTGACCTGGACTGCCTGACCTTGCCTTGGCTCTTCTTCCTGCACCTGATCCAGCCATAGCTGTGCCTGTCATCAGTTCCTGCCAGCCAGTTGCTCCTACGTATCCCAATGCACATCAGCATTCTCCAGCAGAAGTCCTATTAGGCACTCGTGACATATGGCATTCCCTGTTTCTCTACCAGGGCTCTTGAGCAAGAGCTGTAAGAGAGGCCTTCACCTATACTTCAGGCTTCATCATCAGATACGTTACAGGTGTCCTTATCAGAGTGCCCCCTTATATCAGGTGTCCTTATTAAAGTGCCCCCTTACATGAGGTGTCCTTATCAGAGTGCCCCCTTATATCAGGTGTCCTTATTAAAGTGCCCCCTTACATGAGGTGTCCTTATCAGAGCATCCCCTTACATCAAGTGTTCCAATCGCAGTGGCCCTTACATCAGTGTCCCTATCAGAGTGTCCCCTTACATGAGGTGTCCCCAATGGAGTATCTCCTTACATCAGGGTCTCCATCAGAGTGCCCCATTACATGAAGTGTCTCAAACAGACCAATGAGCAGGGCTATCTTAATGCATGGGCACCCCTGGGCACTGCCCGGGGGCCCCAAGTATATGGGGGCCCCACAATAATTGCATTACACCAGATTTGCCAACTGTCCCGGATTTGCCGGGACAGTCACGGTTTTTTACTAAGTTATCCCAGAATGACCATGTCCCTGGCAGCATCCCGGGAACCTGTACTGTGCTGTCCTGATCCCAGTATTGTGCACTCATCACCACCCCCCCCCCCCCCCCCCCGCTTTTATTGAAAGTACTAATAATAATATATGTTTAACTTTATCAGTTATTTACACTTTAATTCTTGAGAGTAGGTGTGTAAATTGGGGCAGGCTGGTAGGGGCCCCAGTGCATTACTTTGCCCAGGGGCCCATGATGATATTAAGACAGCCCTGCTAATGAGAGTGCTTCCTTACATCAGGTGTCCCCATTACAGTGCTTCCCTACTTCACGTGTCCTCATCATAGTGCCCTTATTTAAGGTTTCCCTATCAGAGTGCCACCATATATCAAATGTCCCAATCAGTGTCAGGACAAGGTCACCAAGCACCCAGTTCAAAGATGCCAAACTGCACCCCTCCTATTCATGATGTGTAAGCTTAGGGGATCCTGCGCCCAGTAGTCTCTCGCCTGTCAAAATCACAGTGAAGCTCAGTTTTAACACTGGGCACATGCTTGTGTTGACGGCTCTCTTCTCCACTCCCGTCTCTCTCCTGGACACGTCTCCATTCAGCGGTGCAGGCTGTGCTCTCTCTCCACCTCCTACTAATTCCTGCGAGTGCAGCTCCTGTGTGTCTGTGAACACCACCACCTGCCCATTAATACAGGAGTGTTGCACTGTCAGGAAGGAGAAGGGGGAGTGAGAACACAGCCTGCACCACGCCGGGGCTCTCTCCTCGCTTCTCCCAGAGCTGGGCTGACAGGAGTAGTGATGCCATTGTCACTACTCATGTCAGCCTTGTACAAGAAGGAAAGAGCCCCCATCCCTACAGTAAACAATTGCTCTCAGGGCAGCCGCCCCCCCTTGTCCCAGCCCTGGTCCTAATTACAGTGCTCCTTTACATTAGGTGTCCCCATCACAGTGCCCCTTACATTAGGTGTCCCCATCACAGTGCCCCCTTACATTAGGTGTCTCCATCACAGTGCCCCCTTACATTAGGTGTCCCCATCACAGTGCCCCTTACATTAGGTGTCCCCATCACAGTGCCCCATTACATTAGGTGTTCCCATCACAGTGCCCCTTACATTAGGTGTCCCCATCACAGTGCCCCCTTACATTGGGTGTCGCCACCACAGTGCACCTTTATATTAGGGTCCCCACCACAGTGCCCCTTACATTAGGTGTCGCAACCAGAGTGCACCTTTATATTGGGGTCCCCACCACAGTGCCCCCTTACATAAGGTGGACCCATAAGAGTGTCCCCTTACATGAGGTGTCCCCAATATAGTGTCCCTTTACATCAGGGTCCCTATCAGATTGTCCCTTTACATCAGGGTCCCTATCAGAGTGTCCCCTTACATCAGGTGTCCTCATCAGAATGCTCCCTTATATGAGGTGTGCCCATCACAGTGCCCCCCTTACATTAGGTATCCCCATCAGAGTGTTCCCTATAACAGTTCCCCATTACATCAGATGACAGCTCTCTCTCTCTCTCTCTTAACTGTTCCGTTTTGTCACCCTGTCATCAAATCTCCAAATTAAGACCACCACAAGCGGTTATACTAACCCACAGACAGGAAATGGCTGCAAAGAGGCTGGATGAGATCAGCAGAACTGAGATGTAACAAAGAAGAAGAAGAAAAAGGCGGAAATAGTATTTTACTTTAAAAAAATGATACACCATGCGCCGAGCAAAATGAAACATTATCCATAGTTAGCATTTACTATAGGTGCGCCATGGGGGAGTCCCCTCCGCACACGGCAGATCCTCTCTGGTTTTTCTCAAATAATAGATGGATGAATACGATGAGACAGAGCCGGTTATCCACACATTATATTTTTCCAAGGAAAACGAACATTAAATTGCGTATTATGAGCTTGGAATGTAACGTTTTTGTTTTTTTTGGCCAGCTAAGTTGAAACCAATTAAAGTTATTTTTTTCCAAAGTCAGCCCATTGCAAACAAATAATAAAAATCCTTTCTGCAGGTCTTACCAGCTTATTATCACCTCATCGTTCGGAATTCCGCATAGCTCAACGCCCGCCTGCTGTGAACGCGTCTAGGAGTCCAATTCTCAGACGGGAAGTAAATTGTAAAATAAAATGTTTGGAGATGGAATTGCAATCAACATAATTAAAACAATAATGTAACAATCTACAGAGACAGAGATATACTTGGGGTAAAATATGTAATTTGTAGGTTAATCTACTCGTCTGTTATAGATGAACGCTAGCCGGCACCTTCTCCATGACACCCCTTCATCTGAGCTTTCAGTTCCACCCATTCGTAACAACCTTTAAAAGGTGCACTCACTTTATTTTACATTGCAGGTGGGTGGGGTATGAAATGCAAGGAGTTCAATGATTGCATTAAAATTGAGCCCATAGCGAAATGACCAATTTATAAAACAAGGAAATAGGGTTAGCTTTAGGGGTGATCAGTGGCTTTGTTGGTAAAAAATGCCATCCCTAACATTAAACCTAACACATGTCTGTTTGTAAACCAAGGGCTAGGGTTAGTTTTAGGGGTAATCATTGGTTTGGGTGGTAAACAAAGCCACCTCCAACACTATCCCTCACACACGTCTTTGTTTATAAAACAAGGGATAGGGTTAGCTTAAAGGGGTAATCATGTTTTGTTTGGTAAACAAAGCCATCCCCACCACTATCCCTAACACACATCTTTGTTTATAAACAAAGGGATAGGGTTAGCTTTAGGGATAATCATTGGTTTGGTTGGTAAACAAAGCCATTCCCAACACTATCCCTAACACATGTCTTTGTTTATAAACAAAGGGCTAAGGTTAGTTTTAGGGACAATCTTTGATTTGGTTGGTAAACAAAGCCTTCCCCAACACTCTCCCTAACACACATCTTTGTTTATAAACAAAGGGCTAGGGTTAGCTTTCAGGGGTAACTATTGGTTTGGTTGATAAACAAAGCCATCCCTAACACATGTCTATGTTTATAAACAAAGGGATAGGGTTAGCTTTACAGGTAATCATTGTTGTTGGTAAACAAAGCCATCCCTAACACATGTTTTTGTTTATAAATAAAGGCTGGCCATAAATTATAAAATTTTCTTGTACATTTTTCCTTTAGCTTTACCAAAACCATGTAATATGAGACCAAACCTAAACACCGTCAATTTGTATGCAATCATACACTACATAGTTGAAGGTAAATCTAAAGGAAATCAAATCAAAGAAAATTGTATAATGTGTGGCTAGCTTTAGCTGATTACCGACTTTGTTGGTAAACAAAGCCATAGCTATAATATGACTTTGTTTATAAACAGATCATTGACTTTGCTAGTAAACAAAGCCATACTCACCCTAACACACCTCTTTGTTTATAAACAAAGTGCTCAGGTTAGCATCAGGGTAAAGATCCATCTCTGTTCCTCGTTTTTAAAAATTGAATTTCCAGTTAAATTGATTGTAAACGATCACCTTGTAAAACAACCCATTCAGTTTAAAATAGAAATGAAAGGCAAAACATTTTTGTATAGATATAAAAAAAAAACATTATAAATTTGTATCTAATATTTTTGTGTATATGTTACTATTGAAGGTATACTTAACCACTTGAGCCCCGGACCATTATGCTGCCTAAGGACCAGAGGTCTTTTTCCAATTTGGCACTGCGTCGCTTTAACTGCTAATTGCGCAGTCATGCAATGCTCTACCCAAACGAAATTTGCGTCCTTTTCTTCCCACAAATAGAGCTTTCTTTTGATGGTATTTGATCACCTCTGCGGTTTTTATTTTTTGCGCTATAAATGGAAAAAGACCGAAAATTTTGAAAAAAAATGATATTTTCTACTTTTTGTTAAAAAAAATCCAATAAACTCAATTTTAGTCATACATTTAGGCCAAAATGTATTCGGCCACATGTTTTTGGTAAAAAAAATGTCAATAAGCGTATATTTATTGGTTTGCGCAAAAGTTATAGCGTCTACAAACTAGGGTACATTTTCTGTAATTTACACAGCTTTTAGTTTATGACTGCCTATGTCATTTCTTGAGGTGCTAAAATGGCAGGGCAGTACAAAACCCCCCCAAATGACCCCATTTTGGAAAGTAGACACCCCAAGGAAATTGCTGAGAGGCATGTTGAACCCATTGAATATTTATTTTTTTTGTCCCAAGTGATTGAATAATGACAAAAAAAAAAAAAAATATTTACAAAAAGTTGTCACTAAATGATATATTGCTCACACAGGCCATGGGCCTATGTGGAATTGCACCCCAAAATACATTCTGCTGCTTCTCCTGAATATGGGGATACCACATGTGTGGGACTTTTTGGGAGCCTAGCCGCGTACGGGGCCCCGAAATCCAATCACCGCCTTCAGGATTTCTAAGGGCGTAAATTTATGATTTCACTCTTTACTGCCTATCACAGTTTCGGAGGCCATGGAATGCCCAGGTGGCACAAAACCCCCCCCAAATGACCCCATTTTGGAAAGTAGACACCCCAAGCTATTTCCAGAGAGGCATATTGAGTCCATGGAATATTTTATATTTTGACACAAGTTGCGGGAAAGTGACACATTTTTTTTTTTTGCACAAAGTTGTCACTAAATGATATATTGCTCACACAGGCCATGGGCATATGTGGAATTGCACCCCAAAATACATTTAGCTACTTCTCCTGAGTACGGGGATACCACATGTGTGGGACTTTTTGGGAGCCTAGCCGTGTACGGGACCCCGAAAACCAATCACCGCCTTCAGGATTTCTAAGGGTGAAAATTTTTGATTTCACTCTTCACTGCCTATCACAGTTTCGGAGGCCATGGAATGCCCAGGTGGCACAAAACCCCCCCAAATGACCCCATTTTGGAAAGTAGACACCCCAAGCTATTTGCTGAGAGGCATGGTGAGTATTTTGCAGCTCTCATTTGTTTTTGAAAATGAAGAAAGACAAGAAAAAACTTTTTTTTTTTTCTTTTTTCAATTTTCAAAACTTTGTGACAAAAAGTGAGGTCTGCAAAATACTCACTATACCTCTCATCAAATAGCTTGGGGTGTCTACTTTCCAAAATGGGGTCATTTGGGGGGGGTTTGTGCCACCTGGGCATTCCATGGTCTCCGAAACTGTGATAAGCAGTCAAGAGAGAAATCAAAAATTCACGCCCTTAGAAAGCCTGAAGGCGGTGCTTGGTTTTCGGGGTTCCGTACGCGGCTAGGCTCCCAAAAAGTCTCACACATGTGGTATCCCCGTACTCAGGAGAAGCAGCAGAATGTATTTTGGGGTGTAATTTCACATATTCCCATGGCATGTTTGAGCAATATATCATTTAGTGACAATTTTGTGCAAAAAAAAAAAATTGTCTCTTTCCCGCAACTTGTGTCGCAATATAAAATATTTCATGGACTCGACATGCCTCTCAGCAAATAGCTTGGGGTGTCTACTTTCCAAAATGGGGTCATTTGGGGGGGTTTTGAACTGTCCTGGCATTTTATGCACAACATTTAGAAGCTTATGTCACACATCACCCACTCTTCTAACCACTTGAAGACAAAGCCCTTTCTGACACTTATTGTTTACATGAAAAAGTTTTTTTTTTTTGCAAGAAAATTACTTTGAACCCCCAAACATTATATATTTTT
This sequence comes from Lithobates septentrionalis, assembly GCA_037952835.1. Classification (NCBI taxonomy): domain Eukaryota; kingdom Metazoa; phylum Chordata; class Amphibia; order Anura; family Ranidae; genus Lithobates; species Lithobates septentrionalis. Next base: position 779,448 of record JBBDGP010000259.1, read on the forward strand.
TTAAAGCAAATGCCCTACAGATTAAAATGGTGGGTGTTTCATTTTTTTTTTTCACACAGTATTTGCGCAGCGATTTTTCAAACGCATTTTTTGGGGAAAAAACACACTTTTTTAAATTTTAATGCACTAAAACACACTATATTGCCCAAATGTTTGATGAAATAAAAAAGATGATCTTAGGCCGAGTACATGGATACCAAACATGACATGCTTTACAATTGCGCACAAACGTGCAGTGGCAACAAAATAAATACATTTTTAAAAGCCTTTAAAAGCCTTTACAGGTTACCACTTTAGATTTACAGAGGAGGTCTACTGCAAAAATTACTGCCCTCGATCTAACCTTCGCGGTGATACCTCACATGCATGGTGCAATTGCTGTTTAAGTTTGACGACAGACCGCCGCTTGCGTTCGCCTTAGTGCGAGAGCAGGGGGCGACAGGGGTGCTTTTTTTTTTTTTTTTCTTTATCATTTTTTTGCTTTTTTATCTTATTTTTAAACTGTTCCTTTCATTTTTATTTTTTTTTAATCATTTTTATTGTTATCTCGGGGAATGTAAATATCCCCTATGATAGCAATAGGTAGTGACAGGTACTCTTTTTTGAAAAAATTGGGGTCTATTAGACCCTAGATCTCTCCTCTGCCCTCAAAGCATCTGACCACACCAAGATCGGTGTGATAAAATGCTTCCCCAATTTCCCAATGGCGCTATTTACATCCAGCGAAATCTGAGTCATAAAATGCTCGTAGCTTCCGGTTTCTTAGGCCATAGAGATGTTTGGAGCCACTCTGGTCTCTGATCAGCTCTATGGTCAGCTGGCTGAATCACCGGCTGCATTTTCAGGTTCCCTGTTGAGACAGGAGAGCCAGAGAAAAACACGGAAGACGGTGGGGGGGGGCATTCCCTCCCACGGCTTGTAAAAGCAGTCTAGAGGCTAATTAGCCGCTAGGATTGCTTTTACATGAAAGCCGACCGCTGGCTGAAAAGAATGATACCAAGATGATACCTAAACCTGCAGGCATCATTCTGGTATAACCACTCAAAGTTGTGAATGGCGTACCTGAAGACAAAAAAATGGTTAACAATAAAGCACAGTAAACGGTAAAGTATAAAAAATTGCATACCTGAAAAGCAAACATGATAAAACATAATAACAATAAAACATTGCAGAATAGAATACAGTAAAAAAGAGCAGAACAATAGAGAGAATAGAGAGAGAGAGAACAATAAAACGACAACTATTTTTTTTTATTTTATATATATATTTTTTTTTTTTTTTACACTTTTTTTGTAACTAACTTTTATAACTGTAACCGGTTCCAGGTTCGGGTCTCTCAAAATGCGATGGCATCTTGGGAGACCCTGTGAAAGTGTGCCTAGTCTGTGCAATGCTGTACCCTACGCTAATACTCAACTAGTGCATGGTAGTGTTCAAAACATTCACCAATGCAAAGACCAGGATTGTCAGGACAGGAGGGACAATAATAGCGGGTGTCACGCCTATATCCGCGCTAGCTGCAGACACAACATCTTTTTTGGGGGCGTTCGCTGGGTAGGGGTACTCGGGAGGACATAAAGAAAATGCCTCTCATGCAGCCGACTGCATTTGGTTGGGGATGTGAATGGGGGAAGTACGGGCGCTGCAGAAGCGGTGGGTTCCCAATTAGGATTGGCGAATGCAGTAGGAAGGGCACTATGGGCACGACGGGCCTGTGTTTGTCTTTTTGGTGGCAGCGGGACACTACTTGTGCTTGCCACCTCACCAGCTTGAACTGCACTTATGGGACTCGCCACGTCACCAAGTGTTACTGCAGTGCTGGTTTGACTACGACCGGGGTGTACTAGGTCGCTGGCGCTTGCCAGTTCACCAAAACGCTACCAAAAAATCTGTTGGCGATCGCAGGGATCAGGCCTGACTCTGCGAACGCTGCAGTTATGCGTTTTAGTCTTTTGTAAGTGACAGTGATCGATCGATACTGCACTTGGGTGGGCTGGGCCGGGCCGGGCGGAGGGGCAAAACGCAGGTGCTAGCAGGTATCTGGGCTGATCCCGCTAACACTGCGTTTGTGAGAACCCTAAACTGCTGGGGATGCTAGTATAGATCTGATCGGATCAGATATTGATCCGTTCAGATTCAATACCACTAAGGGTGGTGTACAGTGCGTGCGTGGGTGTTAGCGGTACTGGCGCTAACCTGACGCTGCCTGGGGCTGGTGCTTGCCAGTTCACCAAAATACTACCAAAAAAACTGTTAGCGATCGCAGGTATCAGGCCTGACTCTGCGAATGCTGCAGTTATGCGTTTTAGTCTTTTGTAAGTGACAGTGATCGATCGATACTGCACTTGGGTGGGCTGGGCTGGGCTGGGCCGGGCGGAGGGGCAAAACGCAGGTGCTAGCAGGTATCTGGGCTGATCCCGCTAACACTGCGTTTGTGAGAACCCTAAACTGCTGGGGATGCCAGTATAGATCTGATCGGATCAGATATTGATCCATTCAGATACTATACCACTAAGGGAGGTGTATGCTGCGTGCGTGGGTGTTAGCGGTACTGGCGCTAACCTGACGCTGCCTGGGGCTGGTGCTTGCCAGTTCACCAAAATACTACCAAAAAAACTGTTAGCGATCGCAGGGATCAGGCCTGACTCTGCGAACGCTGCAGTTATGCGTTTAGTGTTTTGTAAGTGACAGTGATCGATCGATACTGCACTTGGGTGGGCTGGGCTGGGCCGGGCGGAGGGGCAAAACGCAGGTGCTAGCAGGTATCTGGGCTGATTCCGCTAACACTGCGTTTTTGGGAACCCTAAACTGCTGGGGACGCTAGTATAGATCTGATCGGATCAGATATTGATGCGTTCAGATACTATACCACTAAGGGAGGTGTATGCTGCGTGCGTGGGTGTTAGCGGTACTGGCGCTAATCTGACGCTGCCTGGGGCGACGCATATCACCGCCGGGCGATCAGGGGGCTAAACCTTTATTCGGTAATAAACGGCGGGTGCCCTGACACTATAAAAAATAAACAAACTAACCAGCGTCAACCGTAACGGTTATACGGTGATCAGTGGTGAAAGGGTTAACTAGGGGGCAATCAAGGGGTTAAAACATTTATTCGGTAGTATATGGGGGTCCCTGACGCTATAAAACGCTGACGGCGAACCTAAATATTTATGTCCCTAACTAGCGTCACCAGCGACACTACTACAGCGATCAGAAAAATGATCGCTTAGTGACACTGGTGACAGGGGGTGATCAAGGGGTTAAAACTTTATTAGGGGGGGTTAGGGGGGTACCCTAGACCTAAAGGGGGGTAACAGTAACTGTCCCAACACTGTAACTGTCACAAACTGACACTATGCAGTAATCAGAAAAAAAAAAAAAAAAAAACTGCTGGTGTCAGTTTGTGACAGGGGGGGGGTGATTGGGGGGGGATCGGGGGGGGATCGGGGTGTTTAGTGTGCCTGGCATGTTCTACTGTGTGTGTGTGTGTTGGTGCACTCACATTGATGTCTTCTCCCCTCGGGCCGGAACGGAAATTACCGAGCCGAGGAGAGATGACATCATTTCCTTTGCTGCTGTTTAGCATACAGCAGCAAAGGAATGATTCGATTGGCCGGCGGCGATCGCGAGGGGGGGGCCACGAACGGATGGTCTCCCCCTCACCACCGATCGCCGCTGGACAAACGACGACCGCCTCGGGCACCGGGGGGGGGGGTCCGATCGGACCCCCCACCCGCGGAAGGCAAATCACGTACCATGTACGTGATTTTGCCTGTCCGTGCCACTTTGCCGACGTACATCGGCGTGAGGCGGTCGTCAAGTGGTTAAAGTCCCCTTTATTATGTTTTTGTTTTGTTTTATGGCCTTTAGATTCCTTCCTCTCCTGCCCCTTAGGTTCCTTCCTCCTCTGCCCCTTAGGTTCCTTCTTCCTCCGCCACTTAGGTTCCTTCCTCCTCTGCCCCTTAGCTTCCTTCCTCATCTGCCCCTTAGCTTCCTTCCTCCTTGTCCCCTTAAGTTCCTTCCTCCTTGTCCCCTTAGCTTCCTTCCTCATCTGCCCCCTAAGTTCCTTCCTCCTCTGCCCTTTAGGTTCCTTCCTCATCTGCCCCTTAGGTACCTTCCTCCTCTGACCCTTAGGTTCCTTCCTCCCCTGCCCCTTAGGCTCCTTCCTCCTCTGCCCCTTAGGTTCCTTCCTCTCCTGCCCCTTAGGTTCCTTGCTCCTCTGCCCCTTAGGTTCCTTGCTCCTCTGCCCCTTAGATTCCTTCCTCCCCTGCCCCTTAAGTTCCTTACTCCCCTGCCCCTTAAGTTCCTTACTCCTCTGCCCCTTAGGTTCCTTCCTCCTCTGCCGCTTAAATTCCTTCCTCCCCTGCCCCTTAGGTTCCTTCCTCCCCTGCCCCTTAGGTTCCTTCCTCCTCTGCTCCTTAGGTTCCTTCCTCCCCTGCCCCTTAAGTTCCTTCCTCCTCTGCCCCTTAGGTTCCTTCCTCCCCTGCCCCTTAAGTTCCTTCCTCCCCTGCCCCTTAAGTTCCTTACTCCTCTGCCCCTTAGCTTCCTTCCTCCTCTGCCCCTTTGGTTCCTTTTTCCTCTGCCCCTTAGGTTCCTTCCTCCTCTGCCCCTTAGGTTCCTTCCTCCCCTGCCTCTTAGGTTCCTTCCTCCTCTGCCCCTTAGGTTCATTCCTCCCATGCCCCTTAGGTTCCTTCCTCCCCTGCCCCTTAGGTTCCTTCCTCCTTTGCCCCTTAGATTCCTTCCTCCTCTGCCCCTTAGGTTTCTTCCTCCCCTGCCCCTTAGGTTCCTTCCTCCTCTGCCCCTTAGGTCCCTTCCTCCTCTGCCCCTTAGGTTCCTTCCTCCCCTGCCCCCTAGGTTCCTTCCTCCCCTGCCCCTTAAGTTCCTTCCTTCCCTGCCCTTTAGGTTCCTTCCTCCTCTGCCCCTTAGGTTCCTTCCTCCCCTGCCCCTTAAGTTCTTTCCACTCCTGCCCCTTAAGTTCCTTACTCCTCTGCCCCTTAGGTTCCTTCCTCCTCTGCCCCTTTGGTTCCTTCTTCCTCTGCCCCTTAGGTTCCTTACTCCTCTGCCCCTTAGGTTCCTTCCTCCCCTGCCTCTTAGGTTCCTTACTCCTCTGCCCCTTAGGTTCCTTCATCCTATTTCTGTTAGGTTCCTTCCTCCTCTGCCCCTTAGGTTCCTTCCTCATCTGCCCCTTAGGTTCCTTCCTCATCTGCTCCTTAGGTTCCTTCCTCCTCTGCCCCTTAGGTTCCTTCCTCCCCTGCCCCTTAGGTTCCTTCCTCCTCTGCCCCTTAGGTTCCTTCCTCCCCTGCCCCTTAAGTTCCTTCCTCCCCTGCCCCTTAAGTTCCTTACTCCTCTGCCCCTTAGCTTCCTTCCTCCTCTGCCCCTTTGGTTCCTTTTTCCTCTGCCCCTTAGGTTCCTTCCTCCTCTGCCCCTTAGGTTCCTTCTTCCTCCGCCCCTCAGGTTCCATCCTCCTCTGACCCTTAGGTTCCTTCCTCATCTGCCTCTTAGCTTCCTTCCTCATCTGCCCCTTAAGTTCCTTCCTCCTTGTCCCCTTAAGTTCCTTCCTCCTTGGCCCCTTAGCTTCCTTCCCCATCTGCCCCTTAAGTTCCTTCCTCCTCTGCCCTTTAGGTTCCTTCCTCATCTGACCCTTAGGTACCTTCCTCCTCTGACCCTTAGGTTCCTTCCTCCCCTGCCCCTTAGGCTCCTTCCTCCTCTGCCCCTTAGGTTCCTTCCTCTCCTGCCCCTTAGGTTCCTTGCTCCTCTGCCCCTTAGGTTCCTTGCTCCTCTGTCCCTTAGGTTTCTTCCTCCCCTGCCCCTTAAGTTCCTTACTCCCCTGCCCCTTAAGTTCCCTACTCCCCTGCCCCTTAGGTTCCTTCCTCCTCTGCCGCTTAAGTTCCTTCCTCCCCTGCCCCTTAGCTTCCTTCCTCCCCTGCCCCTTAGGTTCCTTCCTCCTCTGCTCCTTAGGTTCCTTCCTCCCCTGCCCCTTAGGTTCCTTCCTCCCCTGCCCCTTAGGTTCCTTCCTCCTCTGCCCCTTAAGTTCCTTCCTCCTCTGCCCCTTAGCTTCCTTCCTCCTCTGCCCCTTTGGTTCCTTTTTCCTCTGCCCCTTAGGTTCCTTCCTCCTCTGCCCCTTAGGTTCCTTCCTCCCCTGCCCCTTAAGTTCCTTACTCCTCTGCCCCTTAGCTTCCTTCCTCCTCTGCCCCTTTGGTTCCTTTTTCCTCTGCCCCTTAGGTTCCTTCCTCCCCTGCCTTTTAGGTTCCTTCCTCCTCTGCCCCTTAGGTTCCTTCCTCCCCTGCCCCTTAAGTTCCTTACTCCTCTGCCCCTTAGCTTCCTTCCTCCTCTGCCCCTTTGGTTCCTTTTTCCTCTGCCCCTTAGGTTCCTTCCTCCCCTGCCTCTTAGGTTCCTTCCTCCTCTGCCCCTTAGGTTCCTTCCTCCCCTGCCCCTTAGGTTCCTTCCTCCCATGCCCCTTAGGTTCCTTCCTCCCCTGCCCCTTAGGTTCCTTCCTCCTTTGCCCCTTAGATTCCTTCCTCCTCTGCCCCTTAGGTTTCTTCCTCCCCTGCCCCTTAGGTTCCTTCCTCCTCCGCCCCTTAGGTCCCTTCCTCCTCTGCCCTTTAGGTTCCTTCCTCCCCTGCCCCCTAGGTTCCTTCCTCCCCTGCCCCTTAAGTTCCTTCCTTCCCTGCCCCTTAGGTTCCTTCCTCCTCTGCCCCTTAGGTTCCTTCCTCCCCTGCCCCTTAAGTTCCTTACTCCTCTGCCCCTTAGGTTCCTTCCTCCTCTGCCCCTTTGGTTCCTTCTTCCTCTGCCCCTTAGGTTCCTTCCTCCTCTGCCCCTTAGGTTCCTTCCTCCCCTGCCTCTTAGGTTCCTTCTTCCTCTGCCCCTTAGGTTCCTTCCTCCTCTGCCCCTTAGATTCCCTCCTCCCCTGCCCCTTAGGTTCCTTCCTCATCTGCCCCTTTAGTTCCTTCATCCTCTTTCCGTTAGGTTCCTTCCTCCTCTGCCCCTTAGGTTCCTTCCTCATCTGCCCCTTAGGTTCCTCCCCCCCCTGCCCCTTAGGTTCCTTCCTCCTCTGCCCCTTTGGTTCCTTCTTCCTCTGCCCCTTAGGTTCCTTCCTCCTCTGCCCCTTAGGTTCCTTCCTCCCCTGCCTCTTAGGTTCCTTCTTCCTCTGCCCCTTAGGTTCCTTCCTCCTCTGCCCCTTAGATTCCTTCCTCCCCTGCCCCTTAGGTTCCTTCCTCCCCTGCCCCTTAGATTCCTTCCTCCTCTGCCCCTTAGGTTTCTTCCTCCCCTGCCCCTTAGGTTCCTTCCTCCTCCGCCCCTTAGGTCCCTTCCTCCTCTGCCCTTTAGGTTCCTTCCTCCCCTGCCCCCTAGGTTCCTTCCTCCCCTGCCCCTTAAGTTCCTTCCTTCCCTGCCCCTTAGGTTCCTTCCTCCTCTGCCCCTTAGGTTCCTTCCTCCCCTGCCCCTTAAGTTCCTTCCTCCCCTGCCCCTTAAGTTCCTTACTCCTCTGCCCCTTAGCTTCCTTCCTCCTCTGCCCCTTTGGTTCCTTCTTCCTCTGCCCCTTAGGTTCCTTCCTCCTCTGCCCCTTAGGTTCCTTCCTCCCCTGCCTCTTAGGTTCCTTCTTCCTCTGCCCCTTAGGTTCCTTCCTCCTCTGCCCCTTAGATTCCCTCCTCCCCTGCCCCTTAGGTTCCTTCCTCATCTGCCCCTTTAGTTCCTTCATCCTCTTTCCGTTAGGTTCCTTCCTCCTCTGCCCCTTAGGTTCCTTCCTCATCTGCCCCTTAGGTTCCTCCCCCCCCTGCCCCTTAGGTTCCTTCCTCCTCTGCCCCTTTGGTTCCTTCTTCCTCTGCCCCTTAGGTTCCTTCCTCCTCTGCCCCTTAGGTTCCTTCCTCCCCTGCCTCTTAGGTTCCTTCTTCCTCTGCCCCTTAGGTTCCTTCCTCCTCTGCCCCTTAGATTCCTTCCTCCCCTGCCCCTTAGGTTCCTTCCTCCCATGCGCTTTAGGTTTCATCCTCTTCTGCCCCTTAGGTTCCTTCCTCCTCTGCCTGAGGGCGTCTCTTCGGGAGAGCTCCTAATCTAGTACTCATGGTCGGCGGTCTTCCAGGCTTTTTGGCCAGGTGCACAAGACTGTCCTTGTCCCTGTTAGGGGCCTTGTGTTCTGGGAGGTCAGAGAAGGTCTTTCTTCTTTGGGAGGTGACCAGTTACACACCCTTTGCACTTTTTTGGTTTATTTGATGTCTATTTTTTGGCACCACACCATGGGCTCAAGTACTAGAGCTGGAGTTCAGCTTTAACACTGATAAAAATACAAGAAAACGATTTCTGATCCTAAAACTGCAGAGTAATGAAGAATCACAAGTAGGTTTCTCTGAGTTACCTGACAGCAGCACTTCTTAAACCTGGCCGGTAATATAAACCTCATCTGCATGTGATTGCGAAGACTCCAGTGCCAGTTCTATCACCTCCTGAGTCATGTCAGCAGATTCCTCTCTAGGTAGAAAGTTTCACAGAGAAAGACATTCTTCACTGCCGGTGTGGCCGATGGACCTGGACCAAGAGAACCGTGCCAGATAGACAAATTTCTGGAGGAGAAGAGAGTGTGATTCCCGAAACTGGCAGAACACCTGGAAATTCAGATTAACAGCCAGCAGAGAAATATTTGGAGAGGATTCGGCTTTCCTAAATCTGCTACTGACTGCACCGGGGCCACCAGGGTGGAAGGTGGAGGGGAGCAGAACCTGGTGACTATCTGGTATGAAAGAGTGAGGAAGAGAGAAGGCCAACAAAACATGGTTCCTCGGGGGAATGCGGCATGTGAGGTTTATTTACACCTCTATGTTTCTGGCCTTCATAACCTGTAAAAAGGATAACATTTTATGGGATCTGTAGTATGGATAACGCCAATACTATTTGCGTTGGTAAATAGATTTGCATATTTGTAAAACTTGTAAAAAGACAACGTTAAATACCTTCAAAAAGTATAATTAGGGCCTTTGAGGTTACCAAATACAACTGGGGAGAATTATCAAAGAGTGGTGCAGACATAAAGCCTACACTGCTCTTCTAAATCGAGAAAATGGAGCAGAGCTTGCCCTTAATTAACAAAGGATTAGTAGGCCCCACTCCCTTTTCTATGCAGACACAGCATAGAGATCAGGAGAGCTTGAGCTTTTTGCTCCAACTCCCTCTTCCTAGACCCACTCAGTTGAGAACGAGAGGGGGGAGGAAAGCTGTTAGGCAGGCCATACACGGTCGAATTTCAAACTAATTTTCTTTTCAAAATCAGAAAGTTCATTTTTTTTTGTGATCCGATGACGCCACCATTGATTTTCGAAATTCGGCCGACCAAGCCTTCAATTTCACCTCATGTTGCTACAGAAAAGAATTTTCGTGGCCGGGAATCTTCTTTTCTCTCCGTAAATTTTCTTTTCTTATTACATTTCTCACACGATTCTCCCATCATTGATTAGAAAATCGTTCGTTTTTCTAAAAATTTCCAACATGTGCGATTTCTCAAATTTTATTGCCGCACGAAAATCGGCCGTTGCTGCAGCCCACTAATGGTGCGAAATTCGTACGAAAATTCTTAAGAAATTGGAACCGTGCATGGCCGGCATTAGACCTTCTTTTGCCATCGTTGACAGCTAGGTGTATAGGTCAGGAAAGACATGTGCTCTTCCTGATGAGGTGGCTTGGATGTGGCTGTAATGAAAGTAGATTTATATTGAGGCAGTGAACATAGGACTGGAGAGCCTCCATATAGGATATGGGATATGGCAATCTATTGAGAGCCTTTTGGATTTAGCCCTGTTGGGAATCCCATAGAGTTGATGACCGCTGCTATTTTATATACAGCGGGCAAAATAAGTATTGAAGACGTCACCATTTTTCTCTGTAAATATATTTCTAAAGGTGCTATGGACATTAAATGTTCACCACCACATGTCGGTAACAACCCATGCAATCTATACATACAAAGCCACCAAAACAAAGAAGTTCAGAAATTGAGTTCTGTGTAATAAGGACACGGGGAAATAGTATTGAATACACTAACTGAAATTTATTTAATACTTGGTACAAAATCCTTTGTTGGTAATGACAGCTTCAAGACGCAGGCTCCCGTATGGAGAAACGAGTCGCATGCGTTGCTGAGGTGTGATTTTAGACCATTCTACCACACAAACAGTCTTCAAATCTTGAAGGTTCCGTGGGCCTCTTCTATGGACTCTGGTCTTTAGTTCTTTCCATGGATTTTTCTATTGGATTCAAGTCAGGTGATTGGCTGGGCCAGATTTATTTTCCTTCTTTGAAACCAATGGAGAGTTTCCTTGGCTTGGTGTTTGGGATCATTGCCTTGCTGGGATGTCCTCCTGGGATGTCCACCCTCGTTTCATCTTCATCATCCTGGTAGATGGCAGCAGATTTTTATCATTCATCCTTCCTTCAACTATATGAAATCTGCCAGTACCGTATGCTAAAAAACAGCCCCGCCCACAGCATGATGTTCCCACCTCCAAACTTCACTGTTGTTATGGGGGGGGGGGGGGGTTTGGGGTGATGTGCCATTTGACCTCCAAACATGGTGTATATTATGGCATCCAAAGGGTTCAATTTTGGTCTCATCTGACCAGACTATATTCTCCCAGTACTTCACAGGCTTGTTTAAATGTTGTGCAGCAAACTTTAAAAGGGCTTCAACATTCTTTTTCTTTTCAGCAATGGAGTTTTGCATGGTGAGTGTGCATACAGGCCATGGCGGGTGAGTGCATTATTTATTGTTGTACCTGCTAATTCCAGGTCTTTCTGAAGCTCTCCACAAGTGGTCCTTGGTTCTTGGACAACTCTTCTGATAATTCTTTCCACTCCTCTGTCAGAAATCTTGCGAGGAGCACCTGGTCGTGGCCGGTTTATGGTGAAATTATGTTGTTTCCACTTCCAGATTATGGCCCCAACAGTGCTCACTGGAACATTTAGAAGTTTATAAATCCTTCTGTAACCAGTGCCATCAGTATGTTTTACAACAATAAGGTTGCAAAGGTCTTGAGAGAGCTCCTTTTGGCACTTCCCTTTCTTCATGTGTTGAATACTTTTTCCCTGTGTCCTTCCATTGTATTACACAGAACTTAACCACTTGCTTACCGGGCACTTTCACCCCCTTCCTGCCCAGGCCATTTTTCAGCTTTCAATGATGTCACACTTTGAATGACAATTGCGCGATCATACAACGCTGTACACATATGACATTTTTAGCATTTTTTTCACACAAATAGAGTTTTCTTTCGGTGGTATTTAATCACCGCTGGGGTTTTTTACTTTTTGCTAAACAAAACAAAAAAAACCTGAAAATTTTGAAGAAAAAAAAAAGTTTTCATAGTTTGTTATAAAATGTTGCAAACAGGTCATTTTTCTCCTTCATTGATGTGCACTGATAGGCTGCACTGATGGGCACTGATAGGCTGCACTGATGGGCACTGATAGGCTGCACTGATAGGCACTGATAGGCTGCACTGTTGTGCACTGATAGGCTACACTGATAGGCACTGATGAGGCTGCACTGATAGGCACTGATAGGCTGCACTGATAGGCACTGATAGGCTGCACTGATGAGCACTGATAGGCTACACTGATAGGCACTGATGAGGCTGCACTGATGGGCACTGATAGGCTGCACTGATAGGCACTGTAAAGGTGGCACTGATGAGCACTGATAAGGGGGCACTGATGGGCACATATAGGTGGCACTGGTGCGCACTGAGGAGGAGGCACTGGTAGGCAGTGATCAGGAGGCACTGATGAAGCTGCACTAATAGGTGGCACTAATAGACACTGATAGGTGGCACTGATGGGCACTGATAGGCTGCGCTGATAGGCAGTGATGAGGCTGCACTGATGAGCACTGATAGGCTGCACTGATAGGCACTGGAAAGGTGGCACTGATGAGCACTGATAAGGTGGCACTGATGGGCACATATAGGGGGCAATGGTGGGCACTGAGGAGGCGGCACTGGTAGGCACTGATCAGGAGGCACTGATGAGGCTGCATGAATAGGTGGCACTGAAGGGCACTGATAGGTGGCACTGATGGGCAGCACTAATAGGCACTGGTAGGTGGCACTGATAGGTGGCACTGATGGGCACTGGTAGGTGACACTGATAGGTGGCACTGTGATGTGGCACTGGTGGGCACTGGTAGGTGGCACTGGTGGGCACTGCTTTGCAGCAGTGGCTGTTGGTGTGTTTTATATGAGCCGGTAATCGGCTTGCTTTTTCTCCTCACGCTTCACGTGGTAAAAGGCCTGGGACCAGTAATCACAGAGCATGCCACCTGCGGGCCGCGGGAGGCAGGTGGGCAGTGCGAGCACATGTACGCCCTCCCGACAATTTAAGCCCGCGCTGCAGCCGTGTTTTGGTTATTTTCTGGTTTATTTCTGAACGTGTTTGTTTTGGTGTCTTAGTATGTATGGATTGGATGGGTTGTTACCGACATGTGGGGAAAATTTCATGTTAATAGCACCTTACAAAAAGATTTACCTAGAAAAATGGTGACGTGTTCAATACTTACAAAATATTTTACAGCGCACACATACAAGAATGACATTTCCTGCAGGGCTAGTTAAAAACACCTGAACACCTGAACATATTCAAAAAATACGGGGGTTTGGTCACACTATATGGTCATATAGTGCTAAGCCCACTTACTGCGACAAAGTACCCCGAATTAGTGGGTCCTACACTAGTAATAGAATGGAAGATCCTTTGTCTCAACCATGGGAGCTGAACTCCTCTATGTGGGAGAACTGAAAGGGATACATCCTAAACACTGGTGGCCACTAAATAGGAGGTAATGAGGAGGGGGAGGGGTGCTCCAGCCCAAAAACCTGGTCAGGGCCTATTACAACATACAAGAACATATTTGGGGGGCACACCCTACAATGCATTTAAATTCAAGATGGTGCTGCTATAAGACCTACAAACAGTACAAAATATTTTACAGTGCACACATACAAGAATGACATTTCACTAGTGTAGGACCCACTAATTCGGGGTACTTTGTCGCAGTAAGTGGGCTTAGCACTATATGACCATATAGTGTGACCAAACCCCCGTATTTTTGAATATGTTCAGGTGTTTTTAACTAGCCCTGCAGGAAATGTCATTCTTGTATGTGTGCGCTGTAAAATATTTTGTACTGTTTGTAGGTCTTATAGCAGCACCATCTTGAATTTAAATGCATTGTAGGGTGTGCCCCCCAAATATGTTCTTGTGTGTTCAATACTTATTTTACCCGCTGTATGTGTGTTGATAAAAATTGAACATCTTCACATATTTTTCTACATTTTCACCAATGCGCACCGGTGCATGCGTTAAACGGAGCCCCCCGCTGGTGCGAATCGGTAAGTGCAAAGAGAAAAGACACCACAGACAGTACTCAATTATATTCGCGCACTAATACGGCAGTGGTGGGGTCTGCGGAAGACTTTGCCAGCAGGGAAGTCTTCTGCGGCCCCCGCTGCAAATCAAAGAGGACCTGTCACATTCTTCACATAATCCACATTGCGTCTGGTGAGTAGACAGCTGAAGCAGGCGCCGGGGGGGAAAGCAGCGGGAACCTTTATTCCCTCCACAAAGTAACAGACACAGAAGACATCTTTTTTTTCTTTCTCTGTGTGTAGGCTTGGCCTGAACACACATCTGATCCAGACGCCGTACGCCGTCGCTGGTACGCCCGTATATCGGCACCCGCAGGTCAGAGAATCAGATGAGCGATAAGGTACTCTCTGATGTTCCATGTACCCCCCCTTCCGAGATATAATTTAACCAGCCGCATGACATGAGAGGTAACGTCACATTCCTGCGCAAGACGCGCCGCGGGCTTTAATCCTCACCGCCATCACAAACGTCGTCCTGGAATTAACAGCAGCTAAAAAAACTCCCTTGATGTCGACAGAATTCTCAGCCTGCAGCTTTCCGCCGCTGGGATTAAGTAAAGACTCATAACAAGATTCTCCTCGCTGTGTTCCCTGTTAAATATAACGCAGCGGAACCATATTATACCAAATAGACACTTCCAGGCGAAAAGACATTTAAAGAGCTCTGCTCATGGGAAGGGCTGGTGCGCCCTCATGTGGACACTTAGAGCAACACACAACTCCCTGCACTATACAGTCTACACTCAGCCAGACACTTTGGGGTTGAATTAATAAAACTGGAGAGTGCAAAATCAGGTGCAGCTGTGCATGGGAGCCAATCAGCTTCCAGGTTTTTTGTCAATGCTTAACCCCTTGCCTACTGGGCACTTATACCCCCTTCCTGCCCAGGCCAATTTTCAGCTTTCAGCGCTGTCACACTTTGAATGGACAATTTACGTGGTCACATAACACTGTACACATAGGACCATTTTTTTTCACACAAACAGTCATATTTAATTACTGCTGGGGTTTTTATTTTTGAAAAACAACCAAAAAAACAAACAAAAAAAAAACACTTTTTTATAGTTCGATATAGCATTTTGGAAACAGGTAATTTTTCTCCTTCACTGATGTGCACTGATGAGGTGGCACTAGTGGGCACTGATGAGGAGGAACTGGTGGGCACTGATGAGGGCATTGATGGGCAGATAGGCTGCACTGATGGGCACTGATGAAGGCACTGATGGGGGCTGATAGGCTGTACTGATGGGCACTGATTAGGGCATTGATGGGCAGATAGAATGCACTGATGGGAACTGATAGCCTGCACTGATGGGCACTGATTAGGGCATTGATGGGCGCTGATAGGTTGCAATGATGTGCACTAATGAGGCTACACTGATAGGCTGCACTGATGGGCACTGGTAAGGTGGCACTAATGGGCACTGGGGATGAGACACTGGTGGGCACTGATGAGGCTGCACTGATGGGTCCTGATAGGCTGCACTGATGGGCACTGATGGGGGCATTGATGGGCACTGATAGGCTGCACTGATGGGCACTGATGATGCGGCACTGATGAGGGCATTGATGAGCACTGATAGGCTGCACTGATGGGCACTGAGATGCGGCACTGGTGGGCACTGAGATGTGGCACTGATGGGCACTGATAGGTGGGAATGATGGGCATTGATAGGCAGTACTGATGGCAGCACTAATGGGTGGCACTGATGGGTGGCATTGATAGATGGCACTGATAGTGGCATGGATGGGCACTGATAGGGGCACTGGTGGACACTAAGATGCGGAACTGATGGGCACTGATAGTTGGCACTGATGGGCACTGATGGGCATTGATAGGCGGTACTGATGGCACTGATGGGTGGCATTGATAGATGGTACTGATAGGCGGCACTGATAGGTGACACTGATTGGCAGCACTGGTGGGCACTGTTGGGACTGCACTGATAAGCAGTGTACATGTCCCTTTTAGAGAAGTCGGTGATCAGCTCTCTTCTCCAATCCTCTGTCAGCATGAGAAAAGAAGTGCTGATTACCGGCTTCTGTTTACATCTGTGATCAGCTGTGATTGGATGGCACTGATTGGACACAGCTGATCATGGGGTAAAAAAACACTGATTGGCGGACACTCCGGACACTGCGATCACAGAGGGGGCAAGTGGAGCGGTCATTTGGTTGGCAAGTAGTTAATTGAACAAGCTGAAGTTAGAAGCGGATTGGCTACCATGCAGAGCTGCACCAGATTTTACACTCCCCAGTTTTAGTAAATAAACCCCTTAGTTAGGAATGGCTTCAAGTGTATTTTATCTCCAAAAATTAGGTGTCAGAGATGCCACAGTCATTTATATTCTGGTGCCTGTGCAGTTCCTGGCTGTGTTCATAAATGTCTGACAAAGATGAGCCCCTGCTGCAGCTTCTCACCTTGTGACTCGCTACAATTGTATCAAATCCATGAATAAAATACTAAATACTAAGGTTCCTTTCAAATCGGCGCGTCTCTAAAGTTGCACGATTTGCAGTACGACTTTGATGTGACTTTTGGTAAAATTTTGAATCGACTTTACATTTTATGGATCAAAGTGGCATCAAAAGTTGCACCAA
This sequence comes from Lithobates septentrionalis, assembly GCA_037952835.1. Lineage (NCBI taxonomy): Eukaryota > Metazoa > Chordata > Amphibia > Anura > Ranidae > Lithobates > Lithobates septentrionalis. The sequence goes on from JBBDGP010000259.1 coordinate 795,449, forward strand.
AGTGGTGCCCCTTTTCAAAGTCGCTGTGATTTGAACGGGTGCCATTTGACATGTGACTTTGATGTCCACAGTCGCATGACAAATCACACAAGTGTGAATGGATTCTAAAGTTCAACTTTTTTAAACATAAAACAAAGATGTTATACTTACTGGCTCTGTGTAATGGTTTTGCACAGAGCAGCCCCGATACTCCTCTTCTGGGGTCCCCTGCTGGCGCTCCTGGCCCCTCCCCCCTGCTGAGTGCCCCTAGAGCAAGCTGCTCACTCCCGAGCCACCTCTGTGAGACACACATGGTGTGGCTCCGCCCTGCCCCCCCCCCCCCCCCGCTCCCTCCTCACTGGCTGTGATTGACAGCAGCAGGATCCAATGGCTCCCACTGCTGTGTCTGAGCCAATGAGGAGGGAGAGACCCGGCAGAGATGCTGCTCTTATGCATATTGCTGGATTGAGATGGAGCTCAGGTGAGTATTAGGGGGGCTGGGGGGGGGGGCTTCACACTGAAGGTATTTACCTTCCTCCATAGAGTGCATGAGGGTAAAAAAACCTTCAGCCTGTAGAAGCACTTTAAATAAGGAGAATTTGGGAGCAAAGTTACAGTGTTGCAGTCTGATCACAGTCTGATGTACAGCAGAGCTTAACCACTTGCTTACCGGGCGCTTAAACCCCCCCTCCTATACAGACCAATTTTCAGCTTTCAGCGCTTGGCACTACAGGTGGGCATTGATAGGTGGCACTTGTGGGCATTGATAGGTGGCACTTGTTGGCACTGTTAGGTGGCACTGTGGGCACTGTTAGGTGGCACTGTGGGCACTGTTAGGTGGCACTGTGGGCACTATTAGGTGGCACTGTGGGCACTATTAGGTGGCACTTTCAGGTGGCACTGATGAGGCAGATGTGCCTCTTCCACTTGGGGACCGATGTCCCTCACATCCTAGCCGGTGATCGGCTTTTTTTTCTACTCACGCTGTCAGCGTGAGTAAAAAAAAAAAACGATTACCGATCTTTTGTTTACATCATGTGATCAGGTGTCATTGGCTGACAGCTGATCACATGTAAGGGGGCTGGGACCGGCCCCTTACTTAGATCGGTGATCAGCCGAGTCTCAGTGACTCAGTGATCACATCGCGCCCGGCGCGCCCTGCAAGGCGCGCGCAGGAAGCGTGCACAGGGGAGGCTGTCATATGACGGCCTCCCGGGAATGCAGGTCCGCGCTGTGGCCATCATTCGGCCATAGCGCGGATGCCAGGAGGTTAAAGAGAGTCAGGGGTCATGCAGCCTCATAGGACAATCAGAGGAGAAGGAAAACTCCTCCTACAAGTCACAAGACTGCTTTATATTGTTTATAAGAAAATGTATTTAGCAGTTTATCTATACTAAAATAACTGGATTTCTATGTTCTGTGTACTGTGGGAGACCAGATATAGTAAATGCAGGCTCCTGGGGAGACCAGATATAGTGAATGCAGGCTCCTGGGGAGACCAGATATAGTGACTGCAGGATCCTAGGGAGATCAGATATAGTGACTGCAGGCTCCTGGGGTGAGCAGATATAGTGAATGCAGGCTCCTGGGGGGGAGCAGATATAGTGAATGCAGGCTCCTGGGGAGACCAGATATAGTGAATGCAGGCTCCTGGGGAGATCAGATATAGTGACTGCAGGCTCCTGGGGAGGCCAGATATAGTGAATGCAGGCTCCTGGGGAGATCAAATATAGTGAATGCAGGCCCCTGGGGAGACCAGATATAGTGACTGCAGGCTCCTGGGGGGAGCAGATATAGTGATTGCAGGTTCCTGGGGAGACTAGATATAGTGAATGCAGGCTCCTGGGGAGACCAGATATAGTGAATGCAGGATCCTGGGGAGAGCAGATATAGTGAATGCAGGCTCCCGGGGAGAGCAGATATAGTGAATGCAGGCTCCTGGGGAGAGCAGATATAGTGAATGCAGGCTCCTGGGGAGATCAGATATAGTGAATGCAGGCTCCTGGGGAGCCCAGATATAGTGACTGCAGGCTCCTGGGGAGGCCAGATATAGTGAATGCAGGCTCCTGGGGAGAACAGATATAGTGAATGCAGGCTCCTGGGGAGATCAGATATAGTGAATGCAGGCTCCTGGGGGGGAGCAGATATAGTGAATGCAGGATCCTGGGGAGAGCAGATATAGTGACTGCAGGCTCCTGGGTAGACCAGATATAGTGAATGCAGGCTCCTAGGGAGATCAGATATAGTGACTGCAGGCTCCTCGGGAGACCAGATATAGCGAATGCAGGCTCCTGGGGGGGAGCAGATATAGTGAATGCAGGATCCTGGGGAGACCAGATATAGTGAATGCAGACTCCTGGGGAGACCAGATATAGTGAATGCAGAGTCCTGGGGAGACCAGATACAGTGAATGCAGGCTCCTGGGGAGATCAGATATAGTGATTGCAGAGTCCTGGGGAGACCAGATATAGTGAATGCAGAGTCCTGGGGAGACCAGATATAGTGAATGCAGAGTCCTGGGGAGACCAGATACAGTGAATGCAGGCTCCTGGGGAGATCAGATATAGTGACTGCAGGCTCCTGGGGAGACCAGATACAGTGAATGCAGAGTCCTGGGGAGACCAGATACAGTGAATGCAGGCTCCTCGGGAGAGTAGATATAATGAATGCACGCTCCTGGGGAGACCAGATATAGTGAATGCAGGCTCCGGGGGAGACCAGATAAAGTGAATGCAGAGTCCTGGGGAGACCAGATACAGTGAATGCAGGCTCCTGGGGAGACCAGATATAGTGAATGCAGGCTCCTGGGGGGGGGAGCAGATATAGTGAATGCAGGCTCCTGGGGAGATCAGATATAATGATCCGCTGACTGTTGATTATCTGCAAATGGAATTCTGATTAAAAAAATATCCTTCCATTGTTTCAGTCCGCTCCTAATTCTCTGATCTTGTTTTATGTGCACAGAACATTAAAGGGCCCCTTTAAAACCCAAGTGAACCATGGCCCACTGGTGACACCTAGTGGTTGGATCATACTGTCTGCACCTTTAACCTCTGACCCCCGCTGTGTCATTGGTCTATTGACCATGCAATGCACCTGGGCTCAGCAGCTATTTGTCTGGTGTGTGCCGGACTCAGAACAAAGACATTAATGGCCCGGGGAAACAAACTGGCACCCCCCTCCTGTGTGTTCAATGGTATTTACATAATGTTCTGTCTAAAAAAGTAAAATGACTCCTTTAATATCAGTTTCAGCGGCCGGGGCTAGAGCAGCAACCCGTCCTTCCAGGACTTACAGAACGCGATGACGTCAGTACGTCACTCCGACCTACGCATTTTGTCATAGGGTGAGCAGATATAGTGAATGCAGGCTCCTGGGGAGACCAGATATAGTGACTGCAGGATCCTAGGGAGATCAGATATAGTGACTGCAGGCTCCTGGGGTGAGCAGATATAGTGAATGCAGGCTCCTGGGGAGACCAGATATAGTGAATGCAGGCTCCTGGGGAGATCAGATATAGTGACTGCAGGCTCCTGGGGAGGCCAGATATAGTGAATGCAGGCTCCTGGGGAGATCAAATATAGTGAATGCAGGCCCCTGGGGAGACCAGATATAGTGACTGCAGGCTCCTGGGGGGAGCAGATATAGTGATTGCAGGTTCCTGGGGAGACCAGATATAGTGAATGCAGGCTCCTAGGGAGACCAGATATAGTGAATGCAGGATCCTGGGGAGAGCAGATATAGTGAATGCAGGCTCCTGGGGAGAGCAAATATAGTGAATGCAGGCTCCTGGGGAGATCAGATATAGTGAATGCAGGCTCCTGGGGAGACCAGATATAGTGACTGCAGGCTCCTGGGGAGGCCAGATATAGTGAATGCAGGCTCCTGGGGAGACCAGATATAGTGAATGCAGGCTCCTGGGGAGATCAGATATAGTGAATGCAGGCTCCTGGGGGGGAGCAGATATAGTGAATGCAGGATCCTGGGAAGAGCAGATATAGTGACTGCAGGCTCCTGGGTAGACCAGATATAGTGAATGCAGGCTCCTAGGGAGATCAGATATAGTGACTGCAGGCTCCTCGGGAGACCAGATATAGCGAATGCAGGCTCCTGGGGGGGAGCAGATATAGTGAATGCAGGATCCTGAGGAGACCAGATATAGTGAATGCAGACTCCTGGGGAGACCAGATATAGTGAATGCAGAGTCCTGGGGAGACCAGATACAGTGAATGCAGGCTCCTGGGGAGATCAGATATATCGATTGCAGAGTCCTGGGGAGACCAGATATAGTGAATGCAGAGTCCTGGGGAGACCAGATACAGTGAATGCAGGCTCCTTGGGAGATCAGATATAGTGACTGCAGGCTCCTGGGGAGACCAGATACAGTGAATGCAGAGTCCTGGGGAGACCAGATACAGTGAATGCAGGCTCCTCGGGAGAGTAGATATAATGAATGCACGCTCCTGGGGAGACCAGATATAGTGAATGCAGGCTCCGGGGGAGACCAGATAAAGTGAATGCAGAGTCCTGGGGAAACCAGATACAGTGAATGCAGGCTCCTGGGGAGACCAGATATCGTGAATGCAGGCTCCTGGGGGGGGGGGAGCAGATATAGTGAATGCAGGCTCCTGGGGAGATCAGATATAGTGATCTGCTGACTGTTGATTATCTGCAAATGGAATTCTGATTAAAAAAATGTTCTTCCATTGTTTCAGTCCGCTCCTAATTCTCTGATCTTGTTTTATGTGCACAGAACATTAAAGGGCCCCTTTAAAACCCAAGTGAACCATGGCCCACTGGTGACACCTAGTGGTTGGATCATACTGTCTGCACATTTAACCTCTGACCCCCGCTGTGTCATTGGTCTATTGACCATGCAATGCACCTGGGCTCAGCAGCTATTTGTCTGGTGTGTGCCGGACTCAGAACAAAGACATTAATGGCCCGGGGAAACAAACTGACACCCCCCTCCTGTGTGTTCAATGGTATTTACATAATGTTCTGTCTAAAAAAGTAAAATGACTCCTTTAATATCAGTTTCAGCGGCCGGGGCTAGAGCAGCAACCCGTCCTTCCAGGACTTACAGAACGCGATGATGTCAGTACGTCACTCCGACCTACGCATTTTGTCATAGGGTGAGCAGATATAGTGAATGCAGGCTCCTGGGGAGACCAGATATAGTGACTGCAGGATCCTAGGGAGATCAGATATAGTGACTGCAGGCTCCTGGGGTGAGCAGATATAGTGAATGCAGGCTCCTGGGGGGGAGCAGATATAGTGAATGCAGGCTCCTGGGGACACCAGATATAGTGAATGCAGGCTCCTGGGGAGATCAGATATAGTGACTGCAGGCTCCTGGGGAGGCCAGATATAGTGAATGCAGGCTCCTGGGAGATCAAATATAGTGAATGCAGGCCCCTGGGGAGACCAGATATAGTGACTGCAGGCTCCTGGGGGGAGCAGATATAGTGATTGCAGGTTTCCTGGGGAGACCAGATATAGTGAATGCAGGCTCCTGGGGAGACCAGATATAGTGAATGCAGGATCCTGGGGAGAGCAGATATAGTGAATGCAGGCTCCCGGGGAGAGCAGATATAGTGAATGCAGGCTCCTGGGGAGAGCAGATATAGTGAATGCAGGCTCCTGGGGAGATCAGATATAGTGAATGCAGGCTCCTGGGGAGACCAGATATAGTGACTGCAGGCTCCTGGGGAGGCCAGATATAGTGAATGCAGGCTCCTGGGGAGACCAGATATAGTGAATGCAGGCTCCTGGGGAGATCAGATATAGTGAATGCAGGCTCCTGGGGGGGAGCAGATATAGTGAATGCAGGATCCTGGGGAGAGCAGATATAGTGACTGCAGGCTCCTGGGTAGACCAGATATAGTGAATGCAGGCTCCTAGGGAGATCAGATATAGTGACTGCAGGCTCCTCGGGAGACCAGATATAGCGAATGCAGGCTCCTGGGGGGGAGCAGACATAGTGAATGCAGGATCCTGGGGAGACCAGATATAGTGAATGCAGACTCCTGGGGAGACCAGATATAGTGAATGCAGAGTCCTGGGGAGACCAGATACAGTGAATGCAGGCTCCTGGGGAGATCAGATATAGTGATTGCAGAGTCCTGGGGAGACCAGATATAGTGAATGCAGAGTCCTGGGGAGACCAGATACAGTGAATGCAGGCTCCTGGGGAGATCAGATATAGTGACTGCAGGCTCCTGGGGAGACCAGATACAGTGAATGCAGAGTCCTGGGGAGACCAGATACAGTGAATGCAGGCTCCTCGGGAGAGTAGATATAATGAATGCACGCTCCTGGGGAGACCAGATATAGTGAATGCAGGCTCCAGGGGAGACCAGATAAAGTGAATGCAGAGTCCTGGGGGGGAGCAGATATAGTGAATGCAGGATCCTGGGGAGAGCAGATATAGTGAATGCAGGCTCCTGGGGAGACCAGATATAGTGAATGCAGGCTCCGGGGGAGATCAGATATAGTGAATGCAGGCTCCTGGGGGGGAGCAGATATAGTGAATGCAGGATCCTGGGGAGAGCAGATATAGTGACTGCAGGCTCCTGGGTAGACCAGATATAGTGAATGCAGGCTCCTAGGGAGATCAGATATAGTGACTGCAGGCTCCTCGGGAGACCAGATATAGCGAATGCAGGCTCCTGGGAGGGAGCAAATATAGTGAATGCAGGATCCTGGGGAGACCAGATATAGTGAATGCAGACTCCTGGGGAGACCAGATATAGTGAATGCAGAGTCCTGGGGAGACCAGATACAGTGAATGCAGGCTCCTGGGGAGATCAGATATAGTGAATGCAGAGTCCTGGGGAGACCAGATACAGTGAATGCAGGCTCCTGGAGAGATCAGATATAGTAACTGCAGGCTCCTGGGGAGACCAGATACAGTGAATGCAGAGTCCTGGGGAGACCAGATACAGTGAATGCAGGCTCCTCGGGAGAGTAGATATAATGAATGCACGCTCCTGGGGAGACCAGATATAGTGAATGCAGGCTCTGGGGGAGACCAGATAAAGTGAATGCAGAGTCCTGGGGAGACCAGATACAGTGAATGCAGGCTCCTGGGGAGATCAGATATAGTGACTGCAGGCTCCTGGGGAGACCAGATACAGTGAATGCAGAGTCCTGGGGAGACCAGATACAGTGAATGCAGGCTCCTCGGGAGAGTAGATATAATGAATGCACGCTCCTGGGGAGACCAGATATAGTGAATGCAGGCTCCAGGGGAGACCAGATAAAGTGAATGCAGAGTCCTGGGGGGGAGCAGATATAGTGAATGCAGGATCCTGGGGAGAGCAGATATAGTGAATGCAGGCTCCTGGGGAGACCAGATATAGTGAATGCAGGCTCCGGGGGAGATCAGATATAGTGAATGCAGGCTCCTGGGGGGGAGCAGATATAGTGAATGCAGGATCCTGGGGAGAGCAGATATAGTGACTGCAGGCTCCTGGGTAGACCAGATATAGTGAATGCAGGCTCCTAGGGAGATCAGATATAGTGACTGCAGGCTCCTCGGGAGACCAGATATAGCGAATGCAGGCTCCTGGGAGGGAGCAAATATATTGAATGCAGGATCCTGGGGAGACCAGATATAGTGAATGCAGACTCCTGGGGAGACCAGATATAGTGAATGCAGAGTCCTGGGGAGACCAGATACAGTGAATGCAGGCTCCTGGGGAGATCAGATATAGTGAATGCAGAGTCCTGGGGAGACCAGATACAGTGAATGCAGGCTCCTGGGGAGATCAGATATAGTAACTGCAGGCTCCTGGGGAGACCAGATACAGTGAATGCAGAGTCCTGGGGAGACCAGATACAGTGAATGCAGGCTCCTCGGGAGAGTAGATATAATGAATGCACGCTCCTGGGGAGACCAGATATAGTGAATGCAGGCTCTGGGGGAGACCAGATAAAGTGAATGCAGAGTCCTGGGGAGACCAGATACAGTGAATGCAGGCTCCTGGGGAGACCAGATATAGTGAATGCAGGCTCCTGGGGGGGGAGCAGATATAGTGAATGCAGGCTCCTGGGGAGATCAGATATAGTGATCCGCTGACTGTTGATTATCTGCAAATTGAATTCTGATTAAAAAAATATTCTTCCATTGTTTCAGTCCGCTCCTAATTCTCTGATCTTATTTTATGTGCACAGAACATTAAAGGGCCCCTTTAAAACCCAAGTGAACCATGGCCCACTGGTGACACCTAGTGGTTGGATTATACTGTCTGCACATTTAACCTCTGACCCCCGCTGTGTCATTGGTCTATTGACCATGCAATGCACCTGGGCTCAGCAGCTATTTGTCTGGTGTGTGCCGGACTCAGAACAAAGACATTAATGGCCCGGGGAAACAAACTGACACCCCCCTCCTGTGTGTTCAATGGTATTTACATAATGTTCTGTCTAAAAAAGTAAAATGACTCCTTTAATATCAGTTTCAGCGGCCGGGGCTAGAGCAGCAACCCGTCCTTCCAGGACTTACAGAACGCGATGATGTCAGTATGTCACTCCGACCTACGCATTTTGTCATAGGGTGAGCAGATATAGTGAATGCAGGCTCCTGGGGAGACCAGATATAGTGACTGCAGGATCCTAGGGAGATCAGATATAGTGACTGCAGGCTCCTGGGGTGAGCAGATATAGTGAATGCAGGCTCCTCGGGAGAGTAGATATAATGAATGCACGCTCCTGGGGAGACCAGATATAGTGAATGCAGGCTCTGGGGGAGACCAGATAAAGTGAATGCAGAGTCCTGGGGAGACCAGATACAGTGAATGCAGGCTCCTGGGGAGATCAGATATAGTGACTGCAGGCTCCTGGGGAGACCAGATACAGTGAATGCAGAGTCCTGGGGAGACCAGATACAGTGAATGCAGGCTCCTCGGGAGAGTAGATATAATGAATGCACGCTCCTGGGGAGACCAGATATAGTGAATGCAGGCTCCAGGGGAGACCAGATAAAGTGAATGCAGAGTCCTGGGGGGGAGCAGATATAGTGAATGCAGGATCCTGGGGAGAGCAGATATAGTGAATGCAGGCTCCTGGGGAGACCAGATATAGTGAATGCAGGCTCCGGGGGAGATCAGATATAGTGAATGCAGGCTCCTGGGGGGGAGCAGATATAGTGAATGCAGGATCCTGGGGAGAGCAGATATAGTGACTGCAGGCTCCTGGGTAGACCAGATATAGTGAATGCAGGCTCCTAGGGAGATCAGATATAGTGACTGCAGGCTCCTCGGGAGACCAGATATAGCGAATGCAGGCTCCTGGGAGGGAGCAAATATATTGAATGCAGGATCCTGGGGAGACCAGATATAGTGAATGCAGACTCCTGGGGAGACCAGATATAGTGAATGCAGAGTCCTGGGGAGACCAGATACAGTGAATGCAGGCTCCTGGGGAGATCAGATATAGTGAATGCAGAGTCCTGGGGAGACCAGATACAGTGAATGCAGGCTCCTGGGGAGATCAGATATAGTAACTGCAGGCTCCTGGGGAGACCAGATACAGTGAATGCAGAGTCCTGGGGAGACCAGATACAGTGAATGCAGGCTCCTCGGGAGAGTAGATATAATGAATGCACGCTCCTGGGGAGACCAGATATAGTGAATGCAGGCTCTGGGGGAGACCAGATAAAGTGAATGCAGAGTCCTGGGGAGACCAGATACAGTGAATGCAGGCTCCTGGGGAGACCAGATATAGTGAATGCAGGCTCCTGGGGGGGGAGCAGATATAGTGAATGCAGGCTCCTGGGGAGATCAGATATAGTGATCCGCTGACTGTTGATTATCTGCAAATTGAATTCTGATTAAAAAAATATTCTTCCATTGTTTCAGTCCGCTCCTAATTCTCTGATCTTGTTTTATGTGCACAGAACATTAAAGGGCCCCTTTAAAACCCAAGTGAACCATTGCCCACTGGTGACACCTAGTGGTTGGATTATACTGTCTGCACATTTAACCTCTGACCCCCGCTGTGTCATTGGTCTATTGACCATGCAATGCACCTGGGCTCAGCAGCTATTTGTCTGGTGTGTGCCGGACTCAGAACAAAGACATTAATGGCCCGGGGAAACAAACTGACACCCCCCTCCTGTGTGTTCAATGGTATTTACATAATGTTCTGTCTAAAAAAGTAAAATGACTCCTTTAATATCAGTTTCAGCGGCCGGGGCTAGAGCAGCAACCCGTCCTTCCAGGACTTACAGAACGCGATGATGTCAGTATGTCACTCCGACCTACGCATTTTGTCATAGGGTGAGCAGATATAGTGAATGCAGGCTCCTGGGGAGACCAGATATAGTGACTGCAGGATCCTAGGGAGATCAGATATAGTGACTGCAGGCTCCTGGGGTGAGCAGATATAGTGAATGCAGGCTCCTGGGGGGGAGCAGATATAGTGAATGCAGGCTCCTGGGGAGACCAGATATAGTGAATGCAGGCTCCTGGGGAGATCAGATATAGTGACTGCAGGCTCCTGGGGAGGCCAGATATAGTGAATGCAGGCTCCTGGGAGATCAAATATAGTGAATGCAGGCCCCTGGGGAGACCAGATATAGTGACTGCAGGCTCCTGGGGGGAGCAGATATAGTGATTGCAGGTTCCTGGGGAGACCAGATATAGTGAATGCAGGCTCCTGGGGAGACCAGATATAGTGAATGCAGGATCCTGGGGAGAGCAGATATAGTGAATGCAGGCTCCCGGGGAGAGCAGATATAGTGAATGCAGGCTCCTGGGGAGAGCAGATATAGTGAATGCAGGCTCCTGGGGAGATCAGATATAGTGAATGCAGGCTCCTGGGGAGACCAGATATAGTGACTGCAGGCTCCTGGGGAGGCCAGATATAGTGAATGCAGGCTCCTGAGGAGACCAGATATAGTGAATGCAGGCTCCTGGGGAGATCAGATATAGTGAATGCAGGCTTCTGGGGGGGAGCAGATATAGTGAATTCAGGATCCTGGGGAGAGCAGATATAGTGACTGCAGGCTCCTGGGTAGACCATATATATTGAATGCAGGCTCCTAGGGAGATCAGATATAGTGACTGCAGGCTTCTCGGGAGACCAGATATAGCGAATGCAGGCTCCTGGGGGGGGAGCAGATATAGTGAATGCAGGATCCTGGGGAGACCAGATATAGTGAATGCAGACTCCTGGGGAGACCAGATATAGTGAATGCAGAGTCCTGGGGAGACCAGATACAGTGAATGCAGGCTCCTGGGGAGATCAGATATATCGATTGCAGAGTCCTGGGGAGACCAGATATAGTGAATGCAGAGTCCTGGGGAGACCAGATACAGTGAATGCAGGCTCCTGGGGAGATCAGATATAGTGACTGCAGGCTCCTGGGGAGACCAGATACAGTGAATGCAGAGTCCTGGGGAGACCAGATACAGTGAATGCAGGCTCCTCGGGAGAGTAGATATAATGAATGCACGCTCCTGGGGAGACCAGATATAGTGAATGCAGGCTCCGGGGGAGACCAGATAAAGTGAATGCAGAGTCCTGGGGAGACCAGATACAGTGAATGCAGGCTCCTGGGGAGACCAGATATAGTGAATGCAGGCTCCTGGGGGGGGGGAGCAGATATAGTGAATGCAGGCTCCTGGGGAGATCAGATATAGTGATCCGCTGACTGTTGATTATCTGCAAATGGAATTCTGATTAAAAAATATTCTTCCATTGTTTCAGTCCGCTCCTAATTCTCTGATCTTGTTTTATGTGCACAGAACATTAAAGGGGCCCCTTTAAAACCTAAGTGAACCATGGCCCACTGGTGACACCTAGTGGTTGGATCATACTGTCTGCACCTTTAACCTCTGACCCCCGCTGTGTCATTGGTCTATTGACCATGCAATGCACCTGGGCTCAGCAGCTATTTGTCTGGTGTGTGCCGGACTCAGAACAAAGACATTAATGGCCCGGGGAAACAAACTGACACCCCCCTCCTGTGTGTTCAATGGTATTTACATAATGTTCTGTCTCAGCATAATAAGACCGGTCAGATCTCATTACATTTCCAAATCTTTATTACATTAATTACATAATAACGGTTGTGTTTTATTCTAATCTTCACCACTAATTCACATCACAGAAAGTATAACTACAACGAGAGGTATTCTATAGGATTTGTATAACTTAAATAATTATATCTAATCAGAATGTCAAATATTATAAATGTAAATGATATTTTATGCGTTTATACTAAATGGTAATAATATGTATCCAATCAAATATTCTTATACATAAAATATAACCTTGAGTGATATGTTATATTATACAGGAGTGACATCACCGCTCTCCAGATATAAGATATATTATACAGGAGTGACATCACCGCTCTCCAGATATAAGATATATTATACAGAGTGACATCACCGCTCTCCAGATATAAGATATATTATACAGGAGTGACATCACCGCTTTTCAGATATAAGATATATTATACAGGAGTGACATCACCGCTCTACAGATATAAGATATATTATACAGGAGTGACATCACCGCTCTACAGATATAAGATATATTATACCATTCTCTCCATGTGATCAGTCACCCCTCTTGGCACCCCCGTCACCTCCTCCTGGCACCCCCCCAAGTGATTGGTCTCTCCTCCTGGCACCCCCCAAGTGATTGGTCTCTCCTCCTGGCACCCCCCCAAGTGATTGGTCTCTCCTCCTGGCACCCAACCCCCCCCCCCCCCCCAATGGATTGGTCTCTCCCCCTGGCAGCCCCATGTGATCAATCTCTCCTGCTCTTCCTCTCCATGTGATCTCTTTCTTTTCCTGGCACCCCCCCCCCCCCAACTTATTTGTCTCTCCTCCTGGCACCCACCCCCCCAAGTGATTGGTCTCTCCTCCTGGCACCCCCCAAGTGATTGGTCTCTCCTCCTGGCACCCCCCAAGTGATTGGTCTCTCCTCCTGGCACCCCCCCAAGTGATTGGTCTCTCCTCCTGGCACCCCCCAAGTGATTGGTCTCTCCTCCTGGCACCCCCCCAAGTGATTGGTCTCTCCTCCTGGCACCCCCCCCCCCCCCCCAAGTGATTGGTCTCTCCCCCTGGCAGCCCCATGTGATCAATCTCTCCTGCTCTTCCTCTCCATGTGATCTCTTTCTTTTCCTGGCACCCCCCCCCCCAACTTATTTGTCTCTCCTCCTGGCACCCACCCCCCCAAGTGATTGGTCTCTCCTCCTGGCACCCCCCTCCCAAGTGATTGGTCTCTCCTCCTGGCACCCCCCTCCCAAGTGGTCTTTTCTCCTGGCATCCCCTATGACTCTGTATGGTACCATCCATGACAGGGCACACCGGGGAATGTGACGTACCGTCCAGGAGATGACCATCAATAATTTCCCCTTTGTGTCCCATAAGTGTGGTGGCTTCTCTTCTAATAAAGGAGGACATAAGTCACATTGGTCATGGTTCTCCGTTCTATGGCTGGTCCCATCTGCACCCCCCGTTAATGGTGAAGGTATATTATCATATGATCAGAGGGCCACCTGCAGACAGACACAGGAGGCCAGACAGGACAATGGAGGAGCACGAGGAACCCTCACTGTTATCTGCAAGAGTATTGATCGTCTATTGATAAGAGTTCACCATCACATCTGCTCTACAGAATACAAAATACTTCCAAAGAAAATGAAAGTGTGTGGAACCCTAAATCTGTTTTCCAGGATATTTGACTGGATGAGCCTAAAGTTGTGTTCAGACTAAACCTTGACTGTCCGGGTATTTGGTACTTCTACTATCGTACGTGAAAGCTTCCCGCTGTCAATGATTCTTAAAGAGGTACTAAACCCAAAATGTTTTATATTGAAGCTTACCAGAGGTGGCCCGTCCATTGTGGGCACACAGGCGCCACCCCTCTATCCATGCCCTGCCGTCCTCCCTATCCATGCCTTGCCGCCATCCCTATCCATGCGCCCGGTTCCTTTCAAGATGCCGGGTGCATGATTTACAGCGGCCGGAGTTTTTTTTTTAAGCACCTGATTAGAACCAAAGGCTCCAATAGGCTTCAAAATAGGGTGGGCTCAGGGCGCAGAACATTGTGTCTAGAGCCCACCCAGTTGTGTTGTAAAAGCGAATGAATATTCACTGTTGCAACACTAATCCTCCTCCCGGCCAATCGGGAAGCGGGTCTGATACCCGTCACCTGATTGGCTGAAAGGACAGGCGATCCTATTGGACGCCTAGGAGGAGGGGAGGAGACGCACGGGGAAGCGAGGAGGAGAAGAGCTGCTGGATGATGCCTGGATGCCCGATCCCTGCCCCTGCTTGGTTCCCCGATCCCCACCGCTCCTCGCATGCCCGATCATCACCACTCCTCAGATGCCCAATGGCCGCCACTCCTCGCATGCCCGATCTCCGCCGTTCCTTGCATGCCCGATCCTCACCGCTCCTCAGATGCCTGATCTCCGCCGCTCCTCGCATGCCCGATCCCCACTGCTCCTCAGATGCCCGATCTCCGCCGCTCTTCGCATGCCCGATCCCCGCCGCTCCTCGCATGGCCGCTCCCCGCTGCTTCTTGCATGCCCGATCCTCTTGCCGCTCCCCCGCCGCTCCTCACATGCCCGATCCCCGCCGCATCTCGCATGCCCGATCCCCGCCGCTCCTCGCATGGCCGCTCCCCCGCCGCTCCTTGCATGCCCAATCCTCTTGCCGCTCCCCACCGCTCCTCGGATGCCCGATCCCAGCCACTGCTCCTCGGATCCCCGCAGATGCCCGATGCCTAGATGGGGTAAGGACCTGCAGACAGCAGGGGGGGTTTGGTTGTTTGCCCCCCCCCCCAAACAAAAATCTACCAGCCGCCACTGCAGCTTACCAATCATTAGATGTGGCGGCTGCATTTCTTTTCTTTCTTTTTTTTTTTGTCTTTTTTTCCCCCTCTCCCTGGTGATCCGGCCAGTAACACACCACCTGTATCAATAAGACACAACTCTGGAGGAATGACCACAAGAGGCACAGCAGGCAGCAGCATTGTCAGTCTAAGGGGAGAGGGGAGTGTTAGGTGAACTAGCAGATTTAGAACCACTAACACATGAAAGACAAACTCCATCTCACACTTTAGAATCAGGTACAGCAAACCTTTGGGATAAAGGTTTTACATAAATAAATAAATAAAAGGTGATCATTTTAATCGCCCCTTCCAGTGTTAAACGGTTTGTCTCATCCATGTAAACTGATACATTCTGCTTACAGACTTACTAGCTGGATCTGTAAAAAAAGAAAAAAACTGCGCTATTAAATTCAATTGACCAAATAATATACCAATTATCTGAGCAGCGGCTCTCCTGTGAGATATAAACACAGTCCCAGAACAATAGAAAACATTCCGAGTCACGCTGATTAAATGGTTTATCCAATTAAATCCAATTAAATAAAGTCCAAAAATAATGTGATAATGTTCAATTGGAGGATATTCTTTATCAATACACCGACATCGCCACCATCTGCCACCTGGAAGTACTTACAGCTCGCACAGACCTCCTATCACAGAAGTGACACTTGTGGCTGTACACCCAGCCAGGGCCTTTGGGTGCCGAGGATCCGCTTGTAAACCCTCCAGAGAATGTTGTCAAAGGTCGTCCCCAAAATGTCAAATCTTTAAAACTTTATTTGAAAAGCTCAAAATTGCACTTACATCAAGAAAAGTAAAATGACTCCTTTAATATCAGTTTCAGCGGCCGGGGCTAGAGCAGCAACCCGTCCTTCCAGGACTTACAGAACGCGATGACGTCAGTACGTCACTCCGACCTACGCATTTTGTCATAGGGTGACATCGTCTGGGGGACCGGCGGTGTGCTGCGTCACCGCTTTAAATACATTACAAATGAACCAAGCCTCGATCTGAGTTCCCGGGACTTACAGAACGCGATGGCGTCAGTACGCCGCTCCGACCTACGCATTTCGCCACAGGGTGACGTCGTCAGGGGGGACCGGCGGTGTGCTGCGTCACCGCTTTAAATACTTACAAATGAGCCAAGCCTCAATCTGAGTCTCAGGCGGCCATATAAAGGAGAAGTCCAGCCTAAGCTCGTTTGGCTGGGCTTCTCCTATGGATCACAGGAGTGCAGTTCGTTTCGCACTTCTGTGACCCGTTTTCTGCAGAGAGCGCTGTCTGCTGACGTCACCGATATCAGTCCAGGCACCGCGCCATCCTGACAATAAAGTCTGGATTTGTCAGGTGCCTGGACTGACTGACACCCGTCTCAGCCTCTCAGCGAACCGCTGAGAGGCTGAGACGGGGCCCACTCCGCCCCCTCCACGGCTCAGCGCTCCAATGAGCACGGAGGGAGATGAGCCTATCTAACAGTCTACAGCTCTCTGCTCACGGAGCTTTGAAAACTGAGCAATCGACAATGTTCAATCGCTCGGTTTTCAGTGCAGAGGCTCCGAGGGACAGACGCATCAGACCAGTGCTGCATCCACCAAGGTAAGTATTAAACTGAAATAAAAAAGAAAACCCATACTTCTCTTTTAAACCATCAATGCAGGACCAAACCTCTTACCATGTGCAAGCATGGAATGGCAATAGCAACACCCACATTCCTGGGACATTCCTGGCAGGAAGTGTTTTAGTCTCATTATCAACACTTTTTAGTGTTTAGTCACTTCTATGCGATCGAAGTTTGAGCATTGTTAGAGGTTTGGTCCTGTATCGATGATTTAATTGGTCGCCTGAGACTCAGATCGAGGCTTGGTCCATTTGTAATGTATTTAAAGCGTGACGCAGCACACCGCCTGTGCCCTGGACAATGCCACTATATGACGAAGCGCGTAGGGTGGAGCGACGTGCTGACGTCATCTGTGAGTCCTGGAAAGGATGGGTTGCTCTATCGCTGGCCGGCGAGACTGATATTAAAGGCCATATTTTACTTTTCTTGATGTAAGTGCAATTTTGAGCTTTTCTAATAAAGTTTTAAAGATTTTAGTGGAGCTTTTCACATTTTGGGGACAATCTTTTTCATGAAGGATTTCCGTGAGAATCCTGGTGGGGGTGCTTCAAGTGATCACACATTCCAGGTGGCGGATGGTGGCGATGTCGGTGTTTTGATAAGGAATGCCCTCAATTTGAACATTATCACATTAGATACCGCACATGTGTGGTGCGAACACCGTTTATGTGTGTGCACATGAGCATGGGGGGGGGGGGGGGTGGAGGGCGCTTTAAAAATGTTTCTTTTTTTTTCATATTTATTTTACTTTTTTTTTTTTTTACACTGTCCCTTTAATTTTGCCAATATTTCAAACAAACCTCTTTCGCGTGATTTGAATCCATTTTGGAATAAGGCCGTAACGTAACAGGATGTGGAAAAAGTGAAGCGCTGTGAATACTTTCTGGATGCGCTGTATATCATCCAGACTTTGGAGGATAAGTGACTGCTATGGGCAATGTGTGTTTTTTTTTTAAAGTAGGTTTTCTCATATAATACAACACACAGGCTTCAGAATTATTGGAGGTAACAGTGTCTTACCACTATCTGCCAGCAGAGGGCAGGCTAACATTACTATTGAATGCCGATGATCTAAAATCTCCTTGTCTGGCTCATGAGCATTGACAGACTTCAGAAAGCAATGATGCTGCTTGCACATTCTTTAAAGAGGAACTGCAGTCTGCTCACATCATTTGTAATAAAAACATCTTTGCCATTCTGAAGCTTCCCTCCATCCACTTTGCATATTATTTTATATATACTGCGATTCTGTACTTACCAAATATGCTGCAGAAATCTCCCTCCACTGAGTCTGGCTGCAGCCATTTTAACTGTGGGCAGCTGAAGCCGCTGCCTGTTCACTTCCTGGATTTACACAGAGGCACGCCTCCCGCTCTGCAGCTCTCATTGGCCCTCCTATGACTCATCCCCCTCCCTTCCTGGCAAACTCTCAGGTGAGTGAGAGAGAGAGCTGTGTATGATGTCATAAGCCTAGGCCAATGACCAGACAAGAAACAGGAAGTGGGCTGTATAAGGGATTTACTGGCAGAAAAAAATGTTTTACTATCCAAAAGATAAAACAACAACAACAAGAGCAGAAGATTTAATAGATGGAAAGATGGAAAAATGACTGCTACTACATGTAAAATCTACGTTTTTTTTTGCTAGAAAACTACCTAGAACCCCCAACAATATATATATATATATAGATATATATATATATATATATCTATATATATATATATATATATATAGATATATATATATATATATCTATATATATATATATATATTTTTTTTTTTTTTTGCAGAGCCCATATAGAATAAAATGGTGGGTGTTGCAATTTTTTTTTAATGTCACGCTGCATTTGCGCAGCGGTTTTTCAAACACATTTTTTTTTGGGGGGGGGGACACTTTCATGAAAAAAAAAAAACCCCACTATAGATAGCCAGATTATTTTGTATAATGTGAAAGATGATGTTACACCGAGTGAATAGATACCCAACATGTCACACTTTAAAATTGCGTCTGCCCGTGGTGGCAAACGGCGGCAAACTACTGTGCTTAAAATTCTCCATAGGCGACGCTTTAAACGGCCTTACAGGTTACCAGTTTAGAGTTACAAAGGGGTTCTAGAATTATTGCTCTCGCTCGGACGTGGTTCGATCGCCCTTTTGTGTGCAAGCACGGTAAGACGGGGGCACTTTAAAAAATTTTATTCTTTTTTTATTTATTTTATACAAAAATATTTTTTCTTACTTTTTTTTTTGCACTAACTTTATTGCTATCACAAGGGATGAACAACATTCCTTGTGATAGCATGGGCCGTAACAGGTCCTCTTTATTCAGAGATTTGGGGTCCCATACAGGCGATCGGACACAGATCGGTCCGATCCGCTACTTACCTGCCCGCTGATGGCCAGGTGAACAAGGGGGCAGAACCGGAACTTCTCATCACTCCCGGTTTCTGGGGCTACAGAGAGAAACGCCCCCCCCCCCACCCCCCAAGCTCAAATCCTCTCTCTATACGCTACCCCCCCCCCCCCCCCAATAAAGAAATACCACCTCACACAAATCCTCTACCCCCTCAAATTTCCCCTCCAAGAACAAATCGCCCCCCCCCCCTTTAAATAAGGTGGGGCTTATGCAGTAAACACCGAATCATGTGCTTTTAAAAAAAAGTCTAAAATGTTTCTGCTGTGACCAGAAGAGGAATAGAGGAGAAATCTTCCAATGGGGATACCTTTCCAATGACAACTCTCTGAGGGAGAGGATTTCTCATTTCCTGCTGTGCCCCCCCTCCCCTCCCCCAGACAGGAAGTCAAAGAAAAGTGCCCCAATGTGACAAATCGTGACGAGGTTTTAATCATTCCTTACACAATTCAGCTGGGTGTTTTCGAATAGGCACAGAAGACTATGTGCAGTCTTTAATGACATGAAACACCCACAATGCTCTAGGCAGCTCAGGACCATGGTGTCTAGGTTGCTTTGGCTGGGAACTTAAATATTATACCCACCTTCAGAATATACAGTACAAACACCTTCAAGTTCTAACCCAGGGGTCTCCAAACTTTCTACACAAAGGGCCAGTTTAGTGTCCTTCAAACATTAGGGGGGCCGGACTATGGCCAGTGAGAGTAAAACATGACATGGTGTCAATTGGAGTAAACAGTGCCCCATCTTTGGTATTAGAGAGATGAATAGTTCCCCATAGTGCCCCATCATTGGTATCAGTGGGAGGAATAGTACCCCATCATTGGTGTCAGTGGGAGGAATAGTGTCCCATCATTGGTATCAGTGGAAGGAATAGTGTCCCATCATTGGTGTCAGTGGGAGGAATAGTGTCCCATCATTGGTGTCAGTGGAAGGAATAGTGTCCCATCATTGGTGTCAGTGGAAGGAATAGTGTCCCATCATTGGTGTCAGTGGGAGGAATAGTGTCCCATCATTGGTGTTAGTGGAAGGAATAGTGCCCCACCCATCATTGGTGTCAGTGGGAGGAATAGTGCCCCACCCATCATTGGAGCACAGGTGTGTCAGGAGGAAGGTGTCTCTCTGAAGCTCCTCCAGGTGATCCGTGTGAGAGGGGAGTGGTGGAGAAATCTCTCCCAGCCCTCCTGGCCCCTTTCTGGGGAAGCCATGGAGGACAGCAGGGCCTCTCCTGCTGGAAGCTCCCAGCCATCTCCTGGGCCATCAGGTGACATGCCTTCCTCTGTACAAACCATGGCTTGTGATCTTTCTGCCCCTGGTAAGGATGAAGGCTCAGAGGCAATTCAGGAGCGAGTGGTGGCCGGGATTAAAGCCCTGAATAGGGAAAGAGACAAGCTCTATAAACTGAGAGCGGAGCTGAAGCGCCTGAGAAGGCAGCGTGAGGGCTTGCATAGCCAGAGACGTGGGTCCATGGATCTGGAGATCCAACTGGCCAAGGTCCGGGTGGAACATCAGGAGACCATTGTGGCCATGATGGAAGGCAGAGATGGGCCATTTAAGGTAAAGTTTTACAATGATAAAAGGTTTGCGAGGATGACAAAGATGGAGGTGGAGAAGGAGACCCCCAGTTCTGACCCCCTGCCCCCTCAGGTAGAGGTAAGCAGCCCCATGCCTTCCCAGGACTCAGGAGGCATGCTCAGGGCCATCCAGGTAATGGAGTCTCCTATGCGGGGGGATCAGCTGACGTTTGGTGATGAGGATATAACAGATAATGTGCCTGATAATGTCAAGCCCCAAGCAGGGGATGAATCTGTTTTTGTGTCATCTAACACCATGAGCAATGTTGAAAGTGTGTCCAGTGACAATCAAGTTTCTAATGCTATGTGTAGCAATGTTGTACCTTCTAATGCTGCAGCGCAGCAAGAGCTGCATTTAAAAAATTACATTTCTGAAAAGGAACTACCGGTGTCAGCAGAGCCTATTAATTCTCCTTTGGCTGAGTCTAAAGCTGTTTGCCCCACAGCTGCTGGAGACTCTACAGTGCAGCATCAGGAGACAGCTGGTATTGCAGCAACTGTGACTATTCCTGATGGGAAATTGAACGTGTGTGTGACTGATAGCAATTGTACAAGTGTGATGGACAATCGTCCCAGCTCAGTCCAAGCAAATAATAATAATGAACAGACTACTGTGACTTCAGTGTGGGGCCTTGGCCCTGATAAACCTACATTTGCTCAGGTGGTACGCTCTGCTCCTGGTAGCTCCGCTCCCAAGCGGGTTTTCCCCCTGCAGCCTACCACTTTGGGCACCCCGGGATCTGGTCTTGGGTCTCTGGCTTCTGCTGGGGGTCCAAGAAGAAATGTGGTAATTCTCAAATGGGAAGGTGGTGCAATCCCTCCAGCACGGCGTGCAGTGGTGGACATGATTTTGGAGATGGGTTTTGGGGCAAACGACCTGTATGCTCTAATACATGTAGCTGGGACACAGGATTATACCATTAGCTTCACCAGGCCAGAGGGTCTTGACCTGTTCTGGGAGCGATATGAGGCTCGGTGCAGGTCAAGACCTGAATGGGAAGGTCTGGCCCCAGTTGCGGTTTCGTAAAGGTCAACGGTGAAAAAGATAACCATCATACTCGCCAATGAGAGTGTTCCTGCTCAGGACCTAGAGGTCTGGTTAAGGAACTATGGTGAGGTTTTGACTAAGCCCAGCAAAATCCTTGATGAGCGTAACATCTGGACTGGGGGTTGGTCAGTAACAGTCAGGTTGGCCAGGGATGGGAATGTTGTCCGTCACCTGCCCTCCTCAGCTTTTATAGGGAGGGATAGGATGACTATTTTCTACCCTGGTCAGCCGAAGCTGTGTCACCGCTGTGGAGAAAAGGGGCATTTGAGCTCCTCCTGTTCAGCCTTGATATGTTCAGTGTGTCGGGGTCAGGGTCATATGGCTAAGGACTGCACCGAGATGATCAGGTGCAACTTGTGCCTGCGCCTTGGCCACCCCTACAGCAGATGTCCTGAAGCCTGGCACAATATGGAGAAGGAGGTAATTGATGACATGTCAAGGCTGGACAGGATGGAGGGTGAGGCCCCTGGTGTACCATCCTCCTCTGCGGTGACTGACTCCCCTGGTCCTGCTCAGGGTCCCTCCCCAGTTCTGTGGCCACCCCTCCTGTGTCTGTAAGTATTTCCTTCTGTATCTGTCTCTGTGTCCCCCCCAGCCTACTGTATCCCCTCCTCTTGTGTCAGAACCTTCCAAGTCTGTGCCCCCCGAGTCAGTTCCCCCCCAGGAGTCTACCCCTCCTAAGTCTGATTCAAAAGGTCGTTTCTGCCTCTCTAAAGGAGTCTTCTGTAAAGACTTCAAAGAAAAAAACAGGAGATGAGGGCATCTCTGAAGCGGACCTGCAGTACCTGGAGGAGAGAAGGAAGGTTGGGAAGCGGAAGAAGCAGGTGGTGAGGACGGAACAGGCTCCAGTGCCTGTCTCCAACCGTTATAGGTCCTCTAATTGGGATATTTCTTCATCTGGAGCTTCTTCGGAGCGAAGTTCTGATTCCGAAATGGAGTTTGAGACGGCCTCAAGAAAGAGAGAAGCATCTGGTGATGAGCAGCAGAGGGGAGCTAAGAAGCAATCCACCCAATAACCCAAATGGCGGTTCCCCCTCCGTTTAAAAGTGGTGACAATAAATGTCGCCAGCATTAAGTCAGTAAGAGCTCGTTCTATGGCCTTCTTTTTGTTCAGCCAATTAGATGCTGAAATTTTATTTTTGCAAGAGACTAGGCTCACCTCCTTGGCAGATATTCATATGACCAAGAGAGAGTGGAGGTATGGTCCATCTTACTGGTCTCTTGCGGCCGAGCCTTGCGGCGGTGTGGCGGTGTTGTTTAAAACCGGCATGGTAACTGTCCGGCGGGTTATTGAGGTGGAGATTGGGAGATGTATGGTCTTAGACGTCCTTGTGGGAGGGCAGGACCTGCGCCTAATTAATGTTTATGGGCCGCACACAAAGTGGGACAGGAAGTGCCTTTTTACAAGGATCAAGCCATTTCTTTTTACATCCCGGCAAGTGGTCTTTGGAGGTGACTTTAATACAGTAACTAGGCCCAAGGACAGGAAGGACTTCAAGGACAGGCTGGGATATGATAGCGTTTTTTTAAATAGTATGGTTAGGGATGCTGGTCTTGTGGATGTGCACATTAAGCACCTCCCGGATGACACCGGGTTCACCTTTCATCGAGGTAATAGTCAGAGTAGGATAGATAGGTTTTTTTTGAAGGAGACCGCTGCTTTCTCACCCCCAGTGGTGCAGGCAGTAGAGTTCTCTGATCACTGTATGCTATCTGTGGTCCTGAATGCTTCAGACGCCCCTCAGAGGGGCAAGGGCATCTGGAGATTGAATTCGACTCTACTCAAGGAAGAACATGTTAGACAATCCTTTGAGGAACTCTTTCAGGCACAGGTGACCATCCTGGACTTTTGTAGCAGCAAGGCTGAGTGGTGGGAGCTGACCAAAAAGAGGATCGCTGGATTCTTCAGGGGCCTAGCCAATAGAAAACAGTTTAATAAATACATGACCTACCAACGTTTACGGAGGAAGCTGGATATTCTTGTCTCGAGAGGAGGAGATCCTGGGGCAATCTCCGAAGTGAAACTCCTTCTCAGGAAGTGTCAATATGACCGGCATGCCTCTTTGGTTCTGGAGAGGGACTATGGGAAGTACCACTCGCCTGACCCTTACCAGAACTGCAAACAAGGTGTAGCAGTTAAAACGGTCGTTGGCCTTAAGGACAGTACAGGTTCCTTGACAAAGTCCAGGTCAGGGATTCTGGAGGTCGTGAGGTCCTTTTATGCTGACCTTCTTGGGAGGAAAGAGCTTGACCGTGACAAGATGGAAAGCTTTTTGGGCTCTACTCCAGGTCTAAATGATGAAGATGTCCCATTGATGAATTTGACAGAGGAGATCACAGTTGAAGAGGTGATAAGGGCAATTGAACAGCTTGCCATCAAAAAGTCACCTGGACCGGATGGCTTGACGGCTGAGTTTTACAAAGCTTTTAAGTCTATTCTGGCCCCACATTTGGTAGAGGTTTTTAACAGTTGCCTTGCAGAGGGGGTACTTCCCCCTTCCATGACGCGCTCAGCTGTGATTCTTCTTTCAAAGGGTAAAGATCCTTCGATGATTGAGAATTGGCGCCCCATCAGCCTTCTTAATGTCGATAGGAAGATACTGGCAAAGATATTTTTCTGGCGCCTATCGTCAGTAGCTGAGTCTTTGCTTTCTCGCCATCAGCACTGTTCGGTCCAGGGTAGGTGCACCTTCACTGCAGTTTTAGCTGTCCGGGAGGCCTTGGAGCGGTGCAGGGCTGCAGGCTGGGGAAAGTATTTGCTGACATTGGATCAGGCAAAAGCTTTTGATCGTGTTAACCATGAGTACCTGTGGTTGCTCCTTAGTAAGTACGGTCTGCCGGGTGGTTTTGTCGATTGGTTAAAAGTCTTGTATAAGGGGGCAGAAAGCTTTCCTCTTGTTAATGGTTGGGTTGGGCAGTCCTTTGAGGTTGGCTCCGGGGTGCGCCAGGGTTGTCCCCTGAGTCCCCTGCTCTATGTGTTTGCAATCGACCCCTTCATCAGGAGGCTAGAAAGCAGCATGTTGTGTGGGGTGCCAGTGGGGCTCCCGGGTGAGCCGCCTTTGAGGGTTGTTGCCTATGCGGACGATGTGTCCGTGATTGTCACTGGGGCGGATGAAGCAGAGGAGGTGGTCTCTCTGACATCACGGTATTCTGAAGCATCAGGCTCCAAGATCAATCAGGAAAAGAGTGAAGTCTTCTGGATGGGAAAGGAAGGTGAGGGTTTTGATCTCCCGGACACCTTTCCAGTGCCCCAGGAAAGAATTAAGATTCTAGGCATTGAATTTGGACCCGGCGATTATGGCCTCAAAAACTGGGAAGGCAGACTGGAAATTGCCAATACTAAGGTGGTCAGCTGGAAGAGATGGAAGTTATCTATGAGGGAAAGGGTTGATCTGATTAAGACTTACCTGATTCCGATCTTCTTGTATGTCAGCTTTGTCTGCATCTTGCCAGTGTCTCTCTATGCTAGGGTCAGTAGTGTGTTCTTCCAGATGTTGTGGGGGAACAGACTGAACCCCATCAAGAGGAATGTCACCTATCTATCCAGGAGGGAGGGTGGCTTAGGTATGGTCAACCCAGTTCTTTTCTTTTCACTGCTTTTTCTCAAGTTTAATATTGGTAATATGCTTGCAGTGGAACCTCCTGGATGGGCAGGCATATTTAGATCTTGGTTTAGGCCTTTTCTACGACTTTGGGAAGAAGGTGGCCAAGTGAAGAATCTCAGGGGTCATCGTGGTCAGCTACCAGCCTATGTCGCTCCGTGCCTGAAGTTACTACAGCAGTGGCGATTGTCAGCTGAAGATCTCAGATCGGTTCCGAGGAAAGTCCTTATGAGTCGAGTCTTGAGCGAAGTCTTTCATGACCCACTGGCCTTAAGGGATTGCCCAGGCCCAGTTTTGAGGGCAGGGTTAAGACTTATTAATTTGGACAGAGTACCCCCTAAATTCAGGGATCTGGCCTGGTTGTGCTTCCATGGGAGACTCTATGTTAGGGGCAATTTGAAATTCCGCAGTGGGGTGGATCGTAGCTGTCCTCGGGAGGAGTGTGCAGGTGAGGAGGAGACTATGGACCATTTTCTGCTTCATTGCCCTTTTAACATAGAGGTGTATAAACAGGTGGGGCGGGCCCTCGGTGTTCCTTTCCTCTCCAGGCTGGGTTATGCTGAGTGGGTGTATGGAGCATTCAATACTGGTGGTGTTTTTTGTTTAGATACACTTTTTCTAGTTAGCCTAGTAGTCCGTTATTTCACTTGGAACGCACGGTGTCAGGTCAGCATTCGGCGTAAAATCCTTCCTGTTCAGGTGGTGGTGTATGACATTTTGCAAGAGGTGGAGAAGATTCGGGTGCTCGAGAGAGAAAAGCGGAGTCAGGGGGCTTGGTTGAAGGCGTGGAGGGGTTTCAAGCCTCCCTGACTGCCAGGAGTCTCTTTCCCGGGTGTGGCTGTCTGTCTCTTATCACCCTAGATTTTTTTTTTTGGATTAATTTTTGATAAATGGCTGCGTACATAGGTGATGGGTTGTGCCTCTTAGGCCCTCTCTGCTGCTTTATGTAAATAGCTTTGGTAGTGGATTATGTATATATTGTATATATTCTGAACATGGATGTGTATTCCTTGAATTTCTGTTGAAGTTTTGTACTATGGTTTTGTTTTTTACTTTTGTATAAAATTGGTTGCTTGATTCTTTTTAATAAAAGATCAATAGTGTCCCATCATTGGTGTCAGTGAGAGGAATAGTGCCCCATCATTGGTGTCAGTGGGAGGAATAGTGCCCCATCATTGGTGTCAGTGGGAGGAATAGAATGGCAAGAACTATGGCCCACTGTTGCTGACAGTGGGGGGAATAATGCCCCAGGGGACAGATAAAAGGGCCACATCTGGCCCCCCGGGCCGCAGTTTGGAGATCACTGTTCTAACCTGAATAATGATTGATTTTTTTTCTTTCTGATATTTTGTAACTCTTCCTCTTTGATCTTCATAGAAAACAATCCTCATACTCAGGGCTGGGACAAGGTGGGGCAGAAGGGGGAGCTGCCCTGGGCACTGTGGTATCATGTGAGGTGGGTGGGGGGGGCCACATGGAAATTGGGGGAGGGGATTTGTGTTGAGAGGAGGAATTGGGGGGGGTGCAGGAGATAAGTATTGTTCTAAGAGGGGACATTTGGGTGGGGCGCTCAGAGTGGTTATTTAGGTGGATTTGTGTTGGGAGGGGGGTTGAGGGGGGAGAAGATTTGTGTTAGGTGGGGGGATTTGGGGGCAATTTGTACTGGGTGGGGAGGATTTGAAGTGGGGGGGGGAGATGTGTTACTAGGAGGTGGCATTTTAGGGGTAGAGAAGTTGTGCTAGGGGGGGGTACATTTTTATTGGGGGGGAGGGGCTTTAAGCTGAGGGGATATGGGGGATGGCGGATGGGGGGTGTCAAAGATTTGTGCTGAGATGGAGGATTTCAGCAGGGGGTGGATTTGTACTGGGAAGAGGGAAATGCATTATTAGGGGTGAGCATGCAGGGGGCAATTTTTGCTGGGAGGAGATAATTTGAAGTGTGTGGGGGGGGGGGGGGTGGAAGATGTGTTACTAGGTGGGGACATTTTAGGGGTAGAGGATTTGTACTAGGAGCAGTGCCGATCCCGACCTCCCTGGGGCCCTAAGCAAAATCCTGCTAAGGGGCCCCCTACCTGACCCGTGATGCCGTGAGCTATGTAAACCATTTGCCACACAGTCACACCTGACACTTCAGAGCTCCCAATACAATCCTCCCTCCTTTAAATAAAACAGTCAAAGAATAAGTACAACAATAAAGAACAACATACATGTGTGTGTATATATATATATATATATATATATATATATATATATACTGTATACTGTATATATATGTATATATATATATATATATATATATATATATATATATATATATCTCGTTACATATCTGAGTGCGGATCCCCCACTTACATCAGGGTCCCAGAAAGCCCCCCTTAAATCAGTGTCCTGATCATTGCCGCCTCACCGTGCCAATCAATGTAGCCTCACCGTGCCCATCATTGCAGCCTTACTTTGCCCATCATTGCCACCTTACCGTGCCCATCATTGCCGCATCACCGTGCCCATCGTTGCAGCCTTATTGTGCCCATCATTGCCGCCTCACGATGCCCATCATTGCAGCTTTACTATGCCCATCATTGCCGCCTCACCATCCCCATCATTGCAGCCTTACTGTGCCCCTCATTGCCACCTCACCATGCCAATCAATTTAGCCTCACTGTGCCCATCATTGCCGCCTCACTGTGCCAATCATTGCCGCCTTACTGTGCCAATCAATGTAGCCTCACCGTGCCCATCATTGCAGCCTTACTTTGCCCATCATTGCCACCTTACCGTGCCCATCATTGCCGCATCACTGTGCCCATCGTTGCAGCCTTATTGTGCCCATCATTGCCGCCTCACGATGCCCATCATTACAGCTTTACTATGCCCATCATTGCCGCCTCACCATGCCCATCATTGCAGCCTTACTGTTCCCTCATTGCCACCTCACCATGCCAATCAATTTAGCCTCACTGTGCCCATCATTGCCGCCTCACTGTGCCAATCATTGCCGCCTTACCGTGCCAATCAATGTAGCCTCACCGTGCCCATCATTGCAGCCTTACTTTGCCCATCATTGCCACCTTACCGTACCCATCATTGCAGCATCACCGTGTCAATCAATGTAGCATCACCGTGCCCATCATTGCCGCATCACCATGCCCATCATTGCCGCCTCACCATGTCAATCAATGTAGCATCACCGTGCCCATCATTGCCGCATCACCATGCCCATCATTGCAGCCTTATTGTGCCCATCATTGCCGCCTCACCATGCCCATCATTGCAGCCTTACTATGCCCATCATTGCCGCCTCACCATGCCCATCATTGCAGCCTTACTGTGCCCCTCATTGCCACCTCACCATGCCAATCGATGTAGCCTCACTGTGCCCATCATTGCCGCCTCACTGTGCCAATCATTGCCACCTTACCATGCAAATCAATGTAGCCTCACCGTGCCCATCATTGCAGCCTTACTTTGCCCATCATTGCCATCTTACCGTGCCAATCATTGCCGCCTCACCGTGCCAATCAATGTAGCATCACCGTGCCCATCATTGCAGCCTTATTGTGCCCATCATTGCCACCTCACCATGCCCATCATTGCAGCCTTACTATGCCCATCATTGCCGCCTCACCATGGCCATCATTGCAGCCTTACTATGCCCATCATTGCCGCCTCACCATGCCCATCATTGCAGCCTTACTGTGCCCCTCTTTGCCACCTCACTGTGCCAATCAATGTAGCCTCACTGTGCCCATCATTGCAGCCTCACTGTGTCAATTATTGCCGCCTTACTGTGCCAATCAATGTAGCCTCACCGTGCCCATCATTGCAGCCTTACTTTGCCCATCATTGCCACCTTACCATACCAATCATTGCCGCCTCAACCGTGCCAATCAATGTAGCATCACCGTGCTCATCATTGCCGCATCACCGTGCCCATCATTGCAGCCTTACTATGCCCATCATTGCCGCATTACCGTGCCAATCATTGCCGCCTCACCGTGCCAATCAATGTAGCATCACCATACCCATCATTGCCGCATCACCGTGCCCATCATTGCAGCTTTATTGTGCCCATCATTGCCGCCTCACCATGCCAATCATTGCAGCCTTACTATGCCCATCATTGCTGCCTCACCATGCCAATCAATGTAGCCTCACTGTGCCCATCATTGCCGCCTCACTGTGCCAATCATTGCCGCCTTACTGTGCCAATCAATGTAGCCTTACTGCGCCCATCATTGCTGTCTTACCGTGCCAATCATTGCCACCTCACCAGTTAGTGCCAGTGGATTACGTACAGGCACAGTGCGCATCTCACGCTGTGTCTACATCTCTACGCAGCTTGTGTAGTGAGCGTACAGGGCGGGATTTAAGCTGAGGCCATTTTGGGGGGGGGCAAAGATTTATGCTGAGATGGGGGATTTCAGCAGGGGGTGGATTTTCACTGGGAGGAGGGGGGAATTTTTACTTAAGGGGTACGCATATAGATTAGTGCTCAGTGTTTCTGTGGGGGGATTTTTGCTGACACATAATGCTCATACTGGGTGTACTCATATGCAAATTGTCACATAATTTGCAAATGAATAGACCACCATGTTATTTGCATAGCATTGTTAAATATACCATTGGAATTGTTTTGCTCTATCAGTTTGATAATTGTAATTAATACCCGACGGAAATTCAGAGCTGTTCTGCGACTGTGAAGATGAGGACAGATTAGCAAAAGACAACTGGGCAGGGCTGACACCACTCAGTCCACAATATCCTGTATCATCCCGTAACAGTTATTTTTCTGTGCTTCCCGGGCCTTTAAAAAGGGATAAGACATGGGCAAATGAGCATGCAAAGATATATGGAATATGTTTTTTTTTTAACAGAGAAAAAGAAGGAACACAGCTCAGCAACCCGGTGTGTGAATATGTGAATGAGTGTGGCCTCACACACACACAAAAAAAAACGAACAGCAAAATAGAAAAAAATAAGTAAAAAGCACACAAAAATTGGTCACAAACACACAAAAGAAGAAAAAAAAAATAGAAAACAAATCTTAAAATTTAAAGAAAATAAACTAAACTCCTCTAAATGAACCCCCGACTTCACAAAAAAAGAAGAAAAAAAAACCATAAGCTCTAAATAAAGAAAAAAAAAATTTTTTTAAAGTAAATTTTGCCTAAACATTTCAAAAAAGTGAAACTGAGGGGGTCTACGTATGTATGCACATGCATCAAAATTTGACGTATTTTCTATAATACTTGTCATTCCTATATCATCAGCGCCACCTAGTGGTCATTTTTTTTTTTTTAAAGTACCTCCATCGGGCAAAACAAAATGTGTTGTGGGCCACTAGAGTGCATTGACCATATAGGAACCACAAATAATAGAGAAAGTACTGCAATTTTCGTCCCGATCATAAGTGTGCCCTAATTTATTAGGGTGTGCACCCCAAAGCACACCCACATGTGTGTGGGTGTATATATAATATATATTTATGGCAGTACGGTAGTGGGTGGTGTCATTAGAGTAGTGGACAATGTCAGTGGGACAGAGATTGGTGAAAGTCATTTATTTTTATTATTTTTTATTATTACTTTTTTTTTTTACAATTTAATTTTTGTATTTTTTACATTATTTAAAAAAAATATATATATATATATA
Organism: Lithobates septentrionalis; assembly: GCA_037952835.1. NCBI lineage: Eukaryota > Metazoa > Chordata > Amphibia > Anura > Ranidae > Lithobates > Lithobates septentrionalis. The sequence continues at coordinate 826,193 of JBBDGP010000259.1, forward strand.
TATATATTTATATATATACATATATATATATATATATATATATATATATATATATATATATATATATATATATATATATATATATATTTTACAATATATTTTTTTTTACAAAAATATTTATTTATTTTTTTTTAACAATTTTTTTTTTTTTTTAAAAATATTTTTTATTTTATTTTTTTTACAATTTTTTTTTAGGAACCCCATTGGGGGGTGGTGGGGGGCTTTTGGTGACATATCAGGGGTTTAAACCCTTGCCCCCTGATGTCTCACTTATGAGACAGAGAAAGGGACTGAGCAGCCAAGCAACAGGGGGGAGGGGGGGTAGATCTCCGCAGCACAGGGTGATTAGTGTGTGCCTAGGCCTATGGTCCCGATTGTGCGAATGTTTGTCACTCCTGCACAATAAATATTTTTATACATGAACCCCTAAGAGTTTCCCGTAATTTCATTGCCATTTGATCACAGTCACACTCGTCCAATCGAAACACAGCGCACAGTAAACACTTCACGAAAACTTCCAAGCAGCCAGTTATTTTTTTATTTATTTTTTTTATTAAATATTCACATAGACCTCACTTTAGAACTAGACAGGAAATTCAATAGTTTTATTCAAAAAAAAAAACCAAAAAAACAAAAAAAAAAAAACAACAAAAGAGACAGAAAACTAACGACAAAAAAAGAACTGTTACTGGGTCAGAAATGACGTCACTGTTAAAATATAAGGAATGGTCCAAACATTTTTTTTTTTTTTAATCATAGCACCACTTGGTTTTTCTTACGTTTTTAGTCTACACAGTGAGAAACTACTTCTTAAATTTTTGTCAGTCAGATTTCAGAAATATAAGTCGATTATTTTTTTCTCTTTTTTTTTTTTTTCCCGGAAGGGACGTTCAGTAAACAAATTTTGGCTACCTTTTTTTTTTTTCAATAATAGATATATTTCTATACGTATAATACATGCATATTGGTTAAAATAAAAAATATACACATATACTGCAAATCTCCTTCAGAATTATTTGAGCTCTCCGTTTAGAAAACCGGCGCACGTTCAGTTGGTACAGTCCCTCTCACTTTCTGGTGCTGCCAAAAAAAAAAATAAAAAATAAAGTCCACTAGCTCCGCTGGCCATCGAGAGTCACTGAAAAAAAAAAAAAAACCGCGAGAAAGCAGTAACACGGCGCCAAAAAATAAAAAAAATAATTAGGCGCTGTCTCCACCCTAACGCTTTCTCCGAAATGCCCGCAAACGATGAAATCCAAATGAAAAAAAAATTTATTTATTTTTTTTCATTTTTTTTCCCCCCACAGTACTTTGGTGTAGTTTCAGTGCAGCAACAACAACAGCAAAAAAATTTTTATTTTTTTTGCCGTTTTTTGAATGTTGACCCTCCCTCTGCGTCAGCCTCATTGCCCATCCTGCTTGGGCATGCCATTGCTCTACCCCCGTATGAGTCCCGGACAGGCCCCTTTCCTCTCTCTCATAATGGGCCTGGAGGGCGCTCAACTGCTCCGGAAGTCTCAGCCTTTTTTTTTTTTACCGAAAACGGGCCTTCGCGCCCACGAGCCTCTCTCTAAATTCACGCGGCGCCGGCGGCCGTTTTCTACCTGCGTCGTCAACCCAGGAAGCTGAAATCATCTCCGTATGTACGAGCAGGGGGGGGGGATAAGGACAAATTAAGACTGCTTTGGTACGGTACGCAAATTTTGGTAAAATTTTTTTTTTTGGGGGAGTGTTGTCCGCATACAAAAATGTTTTATTTTTGTAGCGAACTTTAATACTATTTTTTTTTTTTTTTACATTTTGGTTTTTTTAGCTTACGGAAGCTAGGAGGTCAAAATAAGCAAACGATACTATGTACATATATGTAAAAAGTGTTATAAATAGGTTTTTAAACCACAGATACTATTTACATCTTCAATGAACACAGGAACCTCCCCCACCGTCCTCTCTCATTTTAGGTGAGGGGAGGTTGAAATGTTTTGGGTTTTTATTTTTATTTATTTTTTTATTTCGATACTTTTAGGATCCCCTTTAGACTTTTGTATTCAGCGTTTTTGTTTTTTCTTTTATTTTTTTTCTCCCTCTCGTTCTTCTATTTTCCCGGCTTTTGGCCGACCGGGCGGCCTATTCGCGTTTCCGCAGGATGATGTAGATGATGCCGCTGATGGCGGCCAGCGGGAAGGCCACCCATGCCAGGATGTAGGCGAATCCGAAGCTGGCCGAGTCCTTATGCCAATCCGTGTGCCGCACGGTGAAGATGGAGGCTCCGGCGACTATGCACAGCGCTAAAAAAAAAAAAGAGACGGAGATTTATTAGGGGAGATATATTCAATGCAAAGATTTTTCTTCAGGACAACTAAAGGTAACATGGAGTCAATCTGTGGTGACTGTGCAGAAGTCTAACTATCAAATAAAAAAAAATAAAAAAAAAATCATTTATAGCGCAAAAGTAATCAATAGACTCTAAACGAGTCCCAGCTGAGAGTTCCTCAAATCCATAATAGGCACATAATTCATAATTCAGCTGGATACAAACAGGCTTAGTGCGGCTCCTCGGTAGATAAAAAGAATATCTGTAATACCATAAAGGAACACCAGAGGGAGTGTTCTAAGTGCAGAATAATGAATCATAATTAAACGTGTGCAATTCGTTTCGTTCCAAATTCGATTTTTGGCGAAATTCGTCAAATTCGTTAATTCGGAAATATTCAAATTAACAGAAACCCGTTCAACAAATTTTTCCAAAAATTAGAAAATTCGGAAATCCGAAAATAAGAGTGAAAATCCAAAATAATAACTAACTAACTAATAATAATAACTATTACTAACTATTAAATTATAGCTATTGGAATTTCCTATCAAATTTGGCTGCTAGTGAACGTAACGAATAAGAATTTATCTGAAGTTACTAATTACCTGAATTAACGAATGCCGCATCTAAACTAATGGAACGTAACAAATTAATAATAATAATAAATAATAATAAAAACTTTTTATTATAATTATTATTAATTATTATTATTAATTAGTTATGTTCCATTTGTTTAGATGCGGCATTCGTTATTTCGGATAATTAGTAACTTTGGATAAATTCATTATGTTCACTAGCAGCCACTAATGTGAAAGGAAATTCCAATACCTATAATTTAATTATTTAATTTTGTTTATTATTAGTTAGTTATTATTTCGGATTTTCGTTCTTTCGAATTTCCAGATTTTCGTTCTTATTTTTAAATTTCCGAATTTTCTAATTTCCAAATTTTCTAATTTCCAATTTTCCTAATTTCCGAATTTTTCGAATTTAGGATTTTCGAATTTTGGATTTTTCCGAATGATCGAAATAATGAATACTGCATATACACGAATGGAACGAATTTGAATTTTTATGAATTTAGGAATTCATTTGAAATAACAAATTTCGATCAACAAAAAAAAAACAAAAAACGAATGAAACTAAAACTAACTAATTTTTCAGCAGTGCACATGTCTATGCTGCACTTAGATCGTGCTCTCTTGTGTTCCTTTTTTTTTTCCAAAAACATTTTATTAATTTTTTCAGAATATTTTCTTTACAAAGACAAACAAATAAATTACACATTAAAAAAAAAAAAGGAAGTCCAATATTTAATAGTATCAATTATCGCAGTCTTTTCCTGAATCCTTCTCTTTATTACTCTGACCACAAAGTTCCTTTATGCTTCATTCATTGTTAATTTCTGACTTCTTCCACTCTCTCTTAGTATATAAGCTTTTTTTTTTTCTCCAATAGATCGAAATCTGGAGTCTAAGATGTGAAACATAGCATGTGGGAGTCCAACAATCAACTGCTGATCCACAACAGTTGAAAACCATAGAGAAGGAAAGAATGTAACAAGTTCTGCAATTTTGTAATTAAATAAGAGACCTGTGATAGCCGAGGAGACATTAGGGGGTCTTTTTTATACAGAAAATTGCACAAATAATCACCATCTTGTGTCTAATGTGTTTATTTTCCATGGCCGTCAGCTCTACCTAGTGGCCATAATCCCATATTTCCCTGAAATACCTTAATTATGAAAATACCACATTATAGCCACTAGATGGAGCTAGTGATCATTGAAAATAAACATAATAGACACATTACAGGGATTATTTGTAACAGCTGTGTGAATACAAGGCATTCATACAAAGAATCTTTAGTGGAAAGACCCCTATAAGCCTCCATCTCCTGAGGAACAACATGCCCAGCATAAAAGACAATAGAACTGTATTTTTTTAAAAGCAGAAGTCCAGCCAATAACAACAAGATATAAATGAATAATCCTTTAAATGTTAAAATGAAACCAGCTTTTGCTGCAACAATCAGCTTCAGTGCAGAACACGTTATTCTTATACGCCACTAGATGTCCTCAGTCCAATCGTGAGCATCATTTACTTCCTCCAGATCATTGTGGTCCGGCCCCAGTCTGTGAATGGAATGGACAGTGGAAGAAGAAGCAGCGCAGCGAAGAGCTCATTTCTCTGTCACTCTGCTCTCTTCTTCTATTAGCGTACTCTTTGTAGACACATGACCTGATTGGCTCTTTGTGTTGCTTTTTCCTCCCCCAGTCTGAGCTCTGTATTCATGAGCACAGAGCCTAATTATTATACATCTACCTGGAGTTCAGATTTAAAAAGACTAAATTAATTTCCATGGAATCTTAGGTTTCCTCCAAATGTTTCTTGGGAAGCTGTGGATTCGCATTGATCACCAATGTAAGGAACATTCTTCTCACTGATCACCAATGTAAGGAGAATTCTTCTCACTGATCACCAATGTAAGGAACATTCTTCTCACTGATCACCAATGTAAGGAACATTCATCCCACTGATCACCAATGTAAGGAACATTCTTCTCACTGATCACCAATGTAAGGAACATTCTTCTCACTGATCACCAATGTAAGGAGCATTCTTCTCACTGATCACCAATGTAAGGGACATTCTTCTCACTGATCACCAATGTAAGGAACATTCTTCTCACTGATCACCAATGTAAGGAACATTCTTCTCACTGATCACCAATGTAAGGAACATTCTTCTCACTGATCACCAATGTAAGGAACATTCTTCCCACTGACCACTAGGGATGAGCCGAACACCCCCCGGTTCGGTTCGCACCAGAACCCGCGAACGGACCGAAAGTTCGCACGAACGTTAGAACCCCATTGACGTCTATGGGACTCGAACGTTCGAAATCAAAAGTGCTCATTTTAAAGGCTAATTTGCATGGTATTGTCCTAAAAAGGGTTTGGGGACCCGGGTCCTACCCCAGGGGACATGTATCAATGCAAAAAAAACTTTTAAAAACGGCCGTTTTTTCGGGAGCAGTGATTTTAATGATGCTTAAAGTAAAAAAAAAAAAAGTGAAATATTCCTTTAAATATCGTACCTGGGGGGTGTCTATAGTATGCCTGTAAAGTGACGTGTGTTTCCCGTGTTTAGAACAGTCCCTGCACCAAATGTCATTTTTAAAGGAAAAAATCTCATTTAAAACTGCTTGCGGGTTTAATGTCATGTCGGGTCCTGGCAATATGGATGAAAATCAGTGAGACAAACGGCATGGGTACCCCCCAGTCCATTACCAGGCCCTTTGGGTCTTGTATGGATATTAAGGGGAACCCCGCACCCAAATTAAAATAAGGAAAGGTCCCTATATACTCTGAACAGCAGTATACAGGCGGTGCAAACAAGACAGGGACTGTAGGTTTGTTGTTAAGTAGAATTTGTTTGTAATTTTGAACATTTTTAACGTGTTTAGCTCCAGCCAAAAAATCTTTTCTAAGCTTTTTGGAAAACATAGGGAAGGGTTATCACCCCTGTGACATTTGTTTTGCTGTCTTTCCTCCTCTTCAGAAGATTTCACCTCACTTTTTTGTCCCAATGAAAAATGTTTTTTGAAAATTTGGGTTTTTTTGTGGAACAAGGATTGGAAAGCATCAGTGGAAAGGAGAAATTGTTTTCCCATATTAACTCTTACAGGAGAGAATTTCCCTTCCTAGGGGTAGATTTCATCTCACTTCCTGTTGTCTCCTTCCGTTTGCAAGTAGGAGTCGTTTGTAAGTTAGATGTTTGAAAGTAGGGTCCTGCCCTATATACTCAGCAGAAATTTGGGGTTAGGTGTTGCTGTGGCCACAACACTGTAAGCCCTCACAGGGCCCTGCTGTGAAATATTAGATCAAGAATTGTAATTACATGCCCCTGTTGAACAGGAGCTGAAAAATTAGGCCTTAGGCACTGGTGCTGGTGCCACAACACTGCAACCCCTCACAGACACTCTAGTTGGAACGCAGGAACGAGCCCTGCTGCAAAGTATTGCTTCAAAAATTGTAATTACACGCCCCTGTTAGACAGGGGCAGAAAAATTGGGCCTTAGGCACTGGTGCTGGTGCCACAACACTGCAACCTCTCACAGACACTCTAGTTGGAACGCAGGAACGAGCCCTGCTGCAAAGTATTGCATCAAAAATTGTAATTACACGCCCCTGTTAGACAGGGACAGAAAAATTGGGCCTTAGGCACTGGTGCTGGTGCCACAACACTGCAACCCCTCACAGACACTCTAGTTGGAACGCAGGAACGAGCCCTGCTGCAAAGTATTGCATCAAAAATTGTAATTACACGCCCCTGTTAGACAGGGGCAGAAAAATTGGGCCTTAGGCACTGGTGCTGGTGCCACAACACTGCAACCCCTCACAGACACTCTAGTTGGAATGCAGGAACGAGCCCTGCTGCAAAGTATTACATCAAAAATTGTAATTACACGCCCCTGTTAGACAGGGGCTGAAAAATTGTGCCTTAGGCACTGGTGGTGGCGCCCAGAACCAAAAATGTTCTTACAAGCTATCAGCGTGATGATTGAGGAGGAAGAGGATAATTACTCAGGGATAGTCACTCAGCATCAGCATAGGCAGTCTTTGAAGGGATCTGAGATTTCAAAAAAAATTATTCGGTTACATCAGCATCAGGTGCTTGGTAGCTGGTGGTGATCCAAGACTGATTCATTTTTATGAAGGTCAGCCGATCGACCGAGTCGGTGGACAGACGCACCCTGTGATCGGTTACCACGCCTCCAGCAGCACTGAATGTGCGTTCCGAAAGAACGCTGGATGCAGGACAGGCCAGTAGCTCAATTGCATACTGTGCAAGCTCTGGCCAGTGATCCATCCTCAAGACCCAGTAACCCAGAGGATTTTCGGTGGGAAAGGTGTCCAAGTCTGATCTTGCCCCTAGGTATTCCTGCACCATGTAAAACAGACGCTGGCGATGGTTGCTGGAACCGATCATACCTTGGGGCTGCGGACCAAAAAATTGTCTGAACGCATCGGTCAGACGGCCACCTTCTCCACCGCTCCTTCTTTGACTGACCGAAGCCTCAGCAACACGTTGTCCAGAAACAGGAGTTTGTAACCTCCCAGTCTCTGGGAACGCGTTGCACAGACCTTTCTGCAAGGCCTCCTGAAGATGTTTCATCCTCTGCTCCCTCTGCGATGGCAAGATAAGGTCCGCAACCTTACCCTTGTAACGTGGATCAAGGAGGGTTGCCAGCCAGTATTGGTCCTTCTCCTTGATACCACGAATACGAGGATCCTTACGCAGGCTTTGCAGGATCAGGGAGGCCATGCAGCGTAGGTTTGCTGAGGCATTCGGTCCGGAGTCCTCTGGGTCACTAAGGACAACAACGTCCGCAGCCACCTCCTCCCAGCCACGTACAAGTCCATGTGTTCCTTGGGACTGATCCCTTAAAGACTGCTGCTGATGCTGAGTGCCAGGCTCCACCTCCATACTGACACAATCTTCCTCCTCCTCCTCCTCCTCGTCCTCTTCCTGTGTGATCGGCGGGCACGCAGGAACACTGTCTGGATAAAGGGGGCCTTGAGAGCTAAGGAAGTCCTCCTCTTCCTGCCTCTGTTCTGCCTCAAGTGCCCTGTCCATTATTCCACGCAGCGTGTGCTCCAACAGGTGGACAAGGGGGACAGTGTCACTGATGCATGCACTGTCACTGCTCACCATCCTCGTGGCCTCCTCAAATGGTGACAGGACAGTGCATGCATCCCTGATCATGGCCCACTGGCGTGGGGAAAAAAAACCAAGCTCCCCTGACCCTGTCCTGGTGCCATAGTCACACAGGTACTCATTGATGGCCCTCTGCTGCGTGTGCAGCCGCTGCAGCATGGCCAACGTTGAGTTCCACCTGGTGGGCATGTCACAGATTAGGCGGTTCTTGGGCAGGTTAAACTCCTTTTGGAGGTCCGTCAGCCGAGCACTGGCATTATATGACCGGCGGAAATGCACACAGACTTTCCTGGCCTGCCTCAGGACATCCTGTAAGCCCGGGTACCTGCCCAAGAACCGCTGCACCACCAAGTTAAGGACGTGAGCCAAACAGGGCACATGGGTCATTTGTCCCTGTCGGAGGGCAGAGAGGAGGTTGGTGCCATTGTCGCAAACCACCATTCCTGCCTTAAGTTGGCGTGGCGTCAACCACCTCTGAACCTGCCCCTGCAGAGCTGACAGAACCTCTGCCCCAGTGTGGCTCCTGTCCCCCAAGCACACCAGCTCAAGCACCGCATGGCATCTTTTGGCCTGCGTACTTGCGTAGCCCCTTGAACACCTACGGAGCACCGCTGGTTCCGAGGAAGAGGCCATGGAGGAAGAAGAAGAGGAGGGGGTGGAGGAGAGAGGTGTGTCACAATCAGCATTTTGGAGGCGTGGTGGCGGAACAACCTCCAACACTACTGCACCTTGTCCTGCATCCTTCCCAGCTGCCAGCAGAGTCACCCAATGCGCCGTGAAACTTAGGTAACGTCCCTGTCCATGCCTGCTGGACCATGAGTCAGCGGTAATATGCACCTTACCGCTGACCGCCCTGTCCAGCGAGGCATGGACATTGCCTTCCACATGCCGGTAGAGAGCCGGAATCGCCTTCCGTGAGAAAAAGTGGCGTTTGGGTACCTGCCACTGAGGAACCGCACATTCCACAAACTCACGGAAGGGGGCAGAGTCTACCAACTGAAAAGGCAGCAGTTGAAGTGCTAGCAATTTTGCCAAGCTAGCATTCAACCGCTGGGCATGTGGATGGCTGGGAGCAAACTTCTTTCGGCGGTGCAGCAGCTGGGGCAGGGAAATTTGCCTGGTACAATCTGACGTCGGTGTACCAAAAGCAGATTGCCCACAAGTACTTGGCTGTGACACACCTAATTCTACACCTTCATTCCTCTCACTGCAGGTCTCAGAGAGGACTGAAGGTCTAGTGGGGTTGGAAATCTCAGCTGATGAGGAGCAAGGAGAGATCCTCTTTGTTCTTTGGTGTGGGTCTTTTAGATACGCTTGCCAACGAACTGCATGGCAGGTCAACATATGTCTGGTCAAGCATGTGGTACCCAAGCGGGAGATGTTTTGGCCACGCGAGATACGCTTGAGACATATGTTGCAAATAGCAGCGGTGCGATCTGATGCACTCGTCTCAAAAAAGGCCCACACCAAAGAACTTTTTGAATAACGCGCAGAGACTTTTGCGCCCTGCACATGTGGAGCTTTGGGGTGTGATGCAGTCAATGTGCTGCCCTTAGGCTGGCCCCTGGAGGGCATCCTGCCTCGTTGGTGATGTGCCGCCTCCTCCTCCTCCTCCTCCTCCTCCTCTCTCCTATCAGGCACCCACGTTGAGTCAGTGACCTCATCATCCCCTCCCTCCTCATCACTGGAGCAAACCTGGCAGTATGCTGCAGCAGGGGGAGCATGACTGCCAGATTGCTGTCCTTCTTGGGCACCCCCTCTGTCCGTGCTCATGTTACTGCCTTCATCGAGCTCAGTATCATCCTCAGAGCCTTCCAAACGCTGGGCATCCTCCTGGAGCATGTACCCAACACTGTGGTCAAACAGTTCTAGGGAATCCTCAGGAGGACATGGTGGAGCTAGGGAAGGAGTCACTGATGACATTGAGCTGAGGGAAGAGGCCGCTGCTTTGCCAGACAAAGCACCCTGGGCATGGGTGAGAGAGGATGAGGAGGATGAGGACGGCTTGGTCATCCACTCGACCAAGTCTTCCGCATGTTGCGGTTCAACACGGCCAGCTGCCGAAAAAAAGGCCAAGCGTGTCCCATGGCCACGTGCTGATGAGGATGCACCGTCTCCACGACCAGCACTAGACACAGAGCCTGCTTGCCCTCTCTTATTGGCTTGTGACTGTCTGCCTCTCCTTCTTGGCCTTCCAGACATACTAATGGCCTGTAGCTGCACTAAGCTGGGATAGAACACCTGTAATTTTCTTCAGGTAGCTTTATATACTGTAACCAGACAAGCCTGCCTGTCAGTAGGAAGATAACAGGAACGGATCTAGCTGAACACTGTGAGCAGGACGCACTGCACTAAATGTAAATAGCAGGAACGGATCTAGCTGAACACTGTGAGCAGGACGCACTGCACTAAATGTAAATAGCAGGAACGGATCTAGCTGAACACTGTGAGCAGGACGCACTGCACTAAATGTAAATAACAGGAACGGATCTAGCTGAACACTGTGAGCAGGACGCACTGCACTAAATGTAAATAGCAGGAACGGATCTAGCTGAACACTGTGAGCAGGACGCACTGCACTAAATGTAAATAGCAGTAACGGATCTAGCTGAACACTGTGAGCAGGACGCACTGCACTAAATGTAAATAGCAGGAACGGATCTAGCTGAACACTGTGAGCAGGACGCACTGCACTAAATGTAAATAACAGGAACGGATCTAGCTGAACACTGTGAGCAGGACGCACTGCACTAAATGTAAATAGCAGGAACGGATCTAGCTGAACACTGTGAGCAGGACGCACTGCACTAAATGTAAATAGCAGGAACGGATCTAGCTGAACACTGTGAGCAGGACGCACTGCACTAAATGTAAATAGCAGGAACGGATCTAGCTGAACACTGTGAGCAGGACGCACTGCACTAAATGTAAATAGCAGGAACGGATCTAGCTGAACACTGTGAGCAGGACGCACTGCACTAAATGTAAATAACAGGAACGGATCTAGCTGAACACTGTGAGCAGGACGCACTGCACTAAATGTAAATAGCAGGAACGGATCTAGCTGAACACTGTGAGCAGGACGCACTGCACTAAATGTAAATAACAGGAACAGATCTAGCTGAACACTGTGAGCAGGACGCACTGCACTAAATGTAAATAGCAGGAACGGATCTAGCTGAACACTGTGAGCAGGACGCACTGCACTAAATGTAAATAGCAGGAACGGATCTAGCTGAACACTGTGAGCAGGACGCACTGCACTAAATGTAAATAGCAGGAACGGATCTAGCTGAACACTGTGAGCAGGACGCACTGCACTAAATGTAAATAACAGGAACGGATCTAGCTGAACACTGTGAGCAGGACGCACTGCACTAAATGTAAATAGCAGGAACGGATCTAGCTGAACACTGTGAGCAGGACGCACTGCACTAAATGTAAATAGCAGGAACGGATCTAGCTGAACACTGTGAGCAGGACGCACTGCACTAAATGTAAATAACAGGAACGGATCTAGCTGAACACTGTGAGCAGGACGCACTGCACTAAATGTAAATAGCAGGAACGGATCTAGCTGAACACTGTGAGCAGGACGCACTGCACTAAATGTAAATAGCAGGAACGGATCTAGCTGAACACTGTGAGCAGGACGCACTGCACTAAATGTAAATAGTCTAGATAGAAGATAACAGGAACGGATCTAGCTAAACTGAATACAGTGTATATATATATATATGCAACACCTGGGATGCATATATATACACAATACACTGTAAGTGCAGCTAACTGACTGACTGTTCTGCCTAATCTATCTAACTCAAATCAAATGACACTGTCTCTCTCTCTCTCTCTATCTCTCAGCACACCGGAACACACACTACACAGGGCCGCCGTGCAGGCGGCCTTATATAGTGTGGGGCGTGTACTAAATCCCCTGAGCCATAATTGACCAAAGCCACCCTGGCTTTGGCCAATTACAGCTCTCTCTACTGACGGCGCTGTGATTGGCCAAGCATGCGGGTCATAGTGCATGCTTGGCCAATCATCAGCCAGCAATGCACTGCGATGCCGCAGTGAATTATGGGCCGTGACGCGCCACACGAATTTGGCGCGAACGGCCCATATCGTTCGCAATTCGACGGACGGTCGAACAGCCGATGTTCGAGTCGAACATGGGTTCGACTCGAACACGAAGCTCATCCCTACTGACCACCAATGTAAGGGACATTCTTCTCACTGATCACCAATGTAAGGAACATTCTTCCCACTGACCACCAATGTAAGGAACATTCTTCCCACTGACCACCAATGTAAGGAACATTCTTCTCACTGATCACCAATGTAAGGAGCATTCTTCTCACTGATCACCAATGTAAGGAACATTCTTCCCACTGACCACCAATGTAAGGAACATTCTTCCCACTGACCACCAATGTAAGGAACATTCTTCTCACTGATCACCAATGTAAGGAACATTCTTCTCACTGACCACCAATGTAAGGAACATTCTTCCCACTGACCACCAATGTAAGGAACATTCTTCTCACTGATCACCAATGTAAGGAACATTCTTCCCACTGACCACCAATGTAAGGAACATTCTTCTCACTGATCACCAATGTAAGGAACATTCTTCCCACTGACCACCAATGTAAGGAACATTCTTCTCACTGATCACCAATGTAAGGAACATTCTTCTCACTGATCACCAATGTAAGGAACATTCTTCTCACTGATCACCAATGTAAGGAACATTCTTCCCACTGACCACCAATGTAAGGAACATTCTTCCCACTGACCACCAATGTAAGGAACATTCTTCTCACTGATCACCAATGTAAGGAACATTCTTCTCACTGATCACCAATGTAAGGAACGTTTTTCTCACTGATCACCAATGTAAGGGACATTCTTCCCACTGATCACCAATGTAAGGAACATTCTTCTCACTGATCACCAATGTAAGGAACATTCTTCCCACTGATCACCAATGTAAGGAACATTCTTCTCACTGATCACCAATGTAAGGAACATTCTTCCCACTGATCACCAATGTAAGGAACATTCTTCTCACTGATCACCAATGTAAGGAACATTCTTCTCACTGATCACCAATGTAAGGAACGTTTTTCTCACTGATCACCAATGTAAGGGACATTCTTCCCACTGATCACCAATGTAAGGAACATTCTTCTCACTGATCACCAATGTAAGGAACATTCTTCTCACTGATCACCAATGTAAGGAACTTTCTTCCAATTACCGCCAAGAAAGTGGTTTTAGAAGGGGTTCCCTAAGACCTGAATTTTTTTTCAAGGTTTCCTCAAGGTTAAAAAGCTTAAAGTCAGGCCTATACATTTCCGAACTCTGAACTGTGTAGGATTTGAATGTTGGAAAACCTTTCAAGTTTCTCTTCTCGCTTGCACTTGATTTCCATGACCACCATTGTCCCATTGAATGGATTTTGCCCCTCTGGTCATTCCTCTTCATTAAGAATTGTAAAGCTTCTATAAGATTTTAATAATGGTTTTAGATCCACTTTGATTAAAATCATTTCCGTGGAACCTTAGGTTTCCTCCAAATGTTTCTTGGGGTTTCTTAAGCTGTGGCTTCCCATTGACCACCAATATAAGGAGCATTCTTCCCACTGACCACTGATGTAAGCTGAATTTCTTTCAATGACCCCCAATAAAGTGGTTTTAGAAGGGGTTCCCTAAGACCTGAATTTTTTTTAAAGGTTTCCTCATGGTTAAAAAGCTTGAGAAAGTCCGGTCTATACATTTCCGAATTCTGAACTGTGTAGGATTTGAATGTTGGAAGACCTTTAAGTTTCTCTTCTCGCTCGCACTGGATTTTCATGACCACCATTGTCCCATTGAATGGATTTTGCCTCTCTGGTCATTCCTCTATAATTGTGTACAGAGCAGTCCACAAGACACCTACTATGACCGCCAGCTACACTGTGTACTTTGTTCGAGAAAATGCAGCGGTGGGCATTCTCCAAATGTGCCGATTGTCTCCACCGGGCCAAGCCTCCTACTCTCGGTGCAACGACATTTAAAGACAAGGAAGACCGTGTGTGCTCCTACTTTTTTGGTCAGAAACAACAATATCTGAAGGCTGTGCCAAGACTGTGGCTGTGGAGACATGATCAGCAATTCCATCCAAGTGTGGCATTTCAATCGGCATGTCTTCCATCCAGGAGCTTGAACAGTTTGACTTCACAATGGTTTTTTGTTTGGTCCCACCAGTCTCTGCTTGTCAGGTAAGATTTAACGTGTATGTAGCACCCTTCTGGTTCACAGTAGGCTGCTAGAGTAAGTTAGCTCCTCTCTAATTAGTGTAGTAGGGATTGATTGCTTAGGGCTGCTCAGTGTCTCACAGGCTGCTGTTCAGCTACTCTCCCCTGTCTTCTAGAACACATATGTCAAACACAAGACTCACCAGACCTTGTCATGAGGCCCTCACACCCAGTTTTGCATTCGGAGCATGGCTGAACTCCATTCCACCACCTCCAGCCCTCGCTCTCTGCTCCCGCTACCTACTGTCACTTGCAAATTCAGAAGCTTTCTGTGTTTACAAGGGACAGCTTTGCTCTCAGCGGCTCCCCGTGCATGCACTCACAGAAGGCAGGGACAGATCTACAGAACCAGAGAGACAACACTCTTTCTGCAAGTCCAGGCAGAGCCGCCTACACAGGGAGGTACTAGAGCTGGGCCATGTTGGAGAGGGGGATGCCTGGAAGCTTTGGAGGGGTTGAGGTTGCACACAGTGCACCCCTGAACCCTGCACTCTGTACGTAGCACACCCCTAAACCCTGCACTCTGTACAGAATGCACCCCTGAATCCTGCACTCTATACGTAACAATCCCTAAACCCTGCACTCTGTACATTGCAACTCCTTATCCCTGCACTCTGTACTTAGCGCTCCATAAAAACTTGCACTCTGTACAGAACGCACCCCTGAATCCTGCCCTGTGATCTGATTGGCCCGTCCTGCCAGCTCTCAATACCACACCTCAGATGGCCGAAGACTATGCCTGACGAAGGAGCACGCATACTCCGAACGCGTGCACGTCATAGCTTCCCCCCATTGAGACCACGGACTTCCTGAGTGACGGCTTCCTCCTGCGCCCTGTACACTCTAGCCCGGGACACCGGAAACCACTGGCACCGCCGAGCAAGTTCTGGAAGCCTGCTGTCCATCTCACCTTTACCATGATGTGCCTGCTTTTATCCGTTTTCGAGTGAGTGCATTACTACTTAATTGAATATGTTACAATATTGCTGCACATAGATTGGTGCTGCTTGTCTGTTTTTCTTGTATTCTCCCCAGAGGTTCTTCTACTCTCCAGCGTGCTGCCTTCCCTGTGCCAGCTATACTCCCTGTGGTATTCACCCAGGCTATGGACTTTCCTTAAAAATCCTGTACCCCTACCATGAGTCATTCCTAACATCATTTTTTTTATTGACTCTCTGCTGCTCATTTGTCAGAACTTTGGACTATATGTTCAGAATCCTGACTTTTTAACCATTCCCTCACCACCCCAAACAACACAGCTTTTCCTGCTGGAAATACCTTAGCGCAACAATCATTGTGTGTTTTCCACTCTAAACGTAACAACCCCTAAACCCTTCAATCTGTACATTGCAACCCCTTAACCCTGCACGCTGTACATAGCGCACCCCTAAACCCTGCACTCTGTATGTTGCAACCCCTTATGCACAGAGTGCAGGGCTCAGTGGTTGCTATGTACAGAGTGCAGTGTTTAGGGGTGTGCTATGTACAGAGTGCAGGGTTTAGGGGCGCGGTATGTACTGAGTGCAGGGTTTGGGGGTTGTTATGTACAGAGTGCACTCTGTACATAGCAACCCTTAAACCGTGCACTCTGTACATAGCGCACCCCTGAACCCTGCACTCTGTATGTAGCAGCCCCTGAACCCTGCACTCTCTACGTAGCATACCCTAAACCCTGAACTCTCTACATAGAAA
The DNA here is from genome assembly GCA_037952835.1 of Lithobates septentrionalis. Lineage (NCBI taxonomy): Eukaryota > Metazoa > Chordata > Amphibia > Anura > Ranidae > Lithobates > Lithobates septentrionalis. The sequence continues at coordinate 842,223 of JBBDGP010000259.1, forward strand.
CCCCTAAACCCTGCATTTTGTACGTAGCAATCCCTAAACCCTGCGAGCTGTACGTAGCGAACCCCTAAACCCTGCGCTCTGTACAGAACCCACCCCTGAATCCTGCACTCTATACGTAACAACCCCTAAACCCTGCACTATGTACATTGCAACCCCTTATCCCTGCACTCTGTACATGGCAACCCCTAAACCCTGCACTCTGTATGTTGCAACCCCTTATCCCTGCACTCTATACATAGCAACCCTTAAACTGTGCACTCTGTACATAGTGCACCCCTAAACCCTACACTGTGTATGTAGCAACCCCTGAACCCTGCACTCTGTACATAGTAACCCCTGAATCCTGCACTCTATACGTAGCAACCCCCAAACCCTGCACTCTATACGTAGCAACCCCCTAAACCCTGCACTCTATATGTAGCAACCCCTGAACTCTGCTCTCTGTACATAGCGCATCCCTGAACTCTGCAATCTGTGCATAGGGCACACTGGAACTGCACTCTGTACACAGCACACTTCTGAACCTTGTACTCTGTACATAACACACTGCTGAACTCTGCACTACGTAGTATAATCCTGAACCCTGCACTCTGTACATAATGTAATCCTAATCTCTGCACGCAACGCACTCCTGAACTCTGAACTCTGTACATAACACACTCCTGAATTCAGCACTAGGTACTGTAATCCTGAACCCTGCACCCTGTACATAGTGGACCCCTAAAACCTGCACTCTGTATGCTGCAACCCCTTCTACCTGCACTCTGTACATAACAACCCCGAAACCCTGCACTCAGTACATAGCGCACCCCTAAACCCTGCACTCTGTACATAGCGCACCCCTAAACCCTGCACTCTGTACGTAGCAACCACTGAACCCTGCACTCTGTACATAGCAACCACTGATCCCTGCACTCTGTACATAGCAACCCCTGAACGCTGCACTCCATATTTAGCAATCCCTAAACCCTGGTCTCTGTACATAGAGCACCCCTGAACTCTGCAATCTGTGCATAGGGCACACTGGAACTGCACTCTGTACATAGCGCACCTCTGATCCCCACACTCTGTACTTAACACACTCCCAAACTCTGCACTCTGTACATAACACATTCTTGAACTCGGGCACTCTGTACATAACACATTCCTGAATTCTATAGTACGTAGTATAATCCTGAACCCTGCACTCTGTACTTAACACACTTCCGAACTCTGCACTCTGTACATAACACATTCCTGAACTCTGCATTACGTAGTATAATCCTAAACCCTGCACTCTGTACATAGCGCACCCCAGAAACAACTGGCTCTTTTATGGCAACCATTCTCCCCATCCCCCCTCTGCTCACAGCCATCTGACAATGCAGCAAGCATGGAGACAGCTGCATTGATAGACCTGGAGATAAGTGGCAGCTAAGCACTTTTATCAGACAAGCACTGGCAAGCTGAATGCAGTGGGGTGAAGATGGGAGGCCGACACACCCCTCTCTGCATTGTTCTGGCCGTTTCAGGTCTTGGGAAAGTGCTTTGAGTCAGGGAGAAGCACCAGGTGTCAACACAGATATCTGCTTGTTAGCTGTGTTGTTGGGTGGCCATGGAAGCCAAGGAGAAGCACCAACTATCAGCAATGGGAAATCTTCTTGCTAGCTGCATTGTTGGGTGGCCATGGGAGCCTGGGAGAAGCACCAACTGTCAGCACAGGCATCTCCTTGCTAGCTGGGTTGTCGGGTGGCCATGGGAGCCTGGGAGAAGCACCAACTGTCAGCACAGGCATCTCCTTGCTAGCTGGGTTGTCGGGTGGCCATGGGAGCCTGGGAGAAGCACCAACTGTCAGCACAGGCATCTCCTTGCTAGCTGGGTTGTTGGGTGGCCATGGGAGCCAGGAAGAAGCACCAACTGTTAACACAGCCATCTCCTTGCTAGCTGCATTGTCAGGTGGCCATGTGAGCCAGCGAAGAAGCAACACCTATCTACACAACCATCTCCTTGCTAGCTGAGTTGTCGGGTGGCCATGGGAGCCTGGCTGGGAGAAGCACCAACTGTCAGCACAGGCATCTCCTTGCTAGCTGGGTTGTCGGGTATCCATTGGAGCCAGGGAGAAGCACCAACTGTCAGCACAGGTATCTCCTTGCTAGCTGGGTTGTCTGGTGGCCATGGGAGCCAGGGAGAAGCACCAACTGTCAGCACAGGCATCTCCTTGCTAGCTGGGTTGTCGGGTGGCCATGGGAGCCAGGGAGAAGCACCAACTGTTAACACAGCCATCTCCTTGCTAGTTGAGTTGCCGGGTGGCCATAGGAGGAGGGGTTGTTCAGTCTGACCTCTTAGCTAGCCTTCCACAGCATGTAGGACGACAGGACAATGTAGTACATGCACTTTGTCCCCTGGGGAACATAACACACTAATAAAAGAGGAAAGGAGACTTCTTCAATTGGGATCAGTACAGCATTCAGAGTCAATCAGGTGTGCTGCTTGCACATGCATGTGCTGACCCTGAACATGCTGACAGGAGAAGAGAGATGAGCTCATCAGTCGGCTGCTGCTCTTTTACTATCCTATCACAGGCAGGGGATGCGGAGGGGTGACCTATCTTTAATGCTTATCTGCAGTAAAGAAAAGTCATAGATAAGTCATACAAGTTAAAGTTGTATTTGGCGGTTTGCCTGGAGTTTACCTTTAAAGGTTATTGCTGGAGATCAGTTGTAGTAACAAAAAAGGTTACAATGAGAACACGGAGTGAACAGGTACTAAATAAATATGACCAACGCCTTCCCTATGAGGGTTTTACAATGGAGAGGCGATGTAACTTTACACTGTGGTTGGAGCTGTCAGAATACAAGTGACAATCCAGGAGAGGCCCGGAGAACAGTTGTCCAATTAATAACCCAGGATGAGTCAGCGGCCAGCTATGCCGCAGCACACAGAACTGGTAATCCTCGGCTCAGCCCGCCGGGCCGCTCTGAATGGGGCACTGAATGAGCACTAATCTCCACCCTACCAGGGCAGACTCTGCAAACTTTTGCTCAGCTTCTCCATTTCAGCCAAACGCTGGGGAGGCCCCATGGTGTGGTTCAGAAAATGTTCTTGTTTAGACCTGCTGCATTTGGAACACAAAAAATAAAAATCTGCATAGAAATTTGCCTAGTGAAAGTAAATGTACATTAATTCTGTGCGAATTGGGTAAAAAAACCCCAAAAAAACGAATGCTTAATAGGCTATAACCTGTGCTGATCGAACGTTTTTCATTGAATAACATGAGAAATACTGCATTTGGCCCCTAGATGGTGCCAAGTACGATAGGGATTTCCTATGACATGTATAGCCATCTAGTGGCCAAATGTGGTATTTTCTATTTGAAATCAATGAAAACATTCGACCAGCTCAGGAAATAGCATAACATTTGTTTTTGAATGAATGTGCGTGGACCTTCACTGGGCCAATTGCTATGCAATTTTTTTATGAATGCATTTGCTCTCTGCTGTCTCTCTCAATGCATACACATCAGCAGTGATTATAAGACAGCTACTTCTCTGGAACTCTGATCTTTTTATGCATGTTTTAGGAAGAGTGGGGTTAGGGTTAGAACCTCTTTCAGGTTTTTGTTTCAGTCTGTGTCCCTACTTTGGAAGTCTACCCTCACTTACTGTGCAATCACCTGGTTCAGAGGGGAATCTCTACTACAGGGAGCAAAAAGGACCTGGAAGAGGGTCTAAGCCTTCCATACTCCATTCAAAACGCATAAACTGTGTGAGCGAGCTTTAAGATATCATGGTGTCTGATTTGGGTGCCTTACCTGCAAGAAGCTGGAAGATTCCAGTTAGATAGAAGCGTCCACCCTTTGTAAGCGTGAACAGCTGGCAGAAGAAGAGAAACAAGGACAGGACACTGAAGATGATCGACAATATCATCATGGCTTGGACGGACTGGAGCCATTCTGTCAATGAAATAAAAAAAAAATCAAATCAAAACTATGATCATTAATTATTCATAATCTCATTTCAAAGCAGGAAGCACTTAACTGGTCTGTGCAAAATGTTATAGATCACGCTGGGTGTGAGAGCCTGGACCATAGTCTACACTGGATGCATCATTCTGAATGTTCATTGATTCAATGCAATAAGACATTCGGATGGAGCTTGGCAGAGATTAAGAACATTAATCTAAATCTAATCGCTTTACAATGGATAGAACATCTGGGAACTCTGCCCAATTATCAACTCAAGATCAGTGACATCATCGAGACGCTGAATATACCTGTTCCTTCACTAGAGACTAGTGACATCACCGAGACCCTTCATATTCATGAGAACACAGCCTATCCTATCACTAGAGACCAGTGACATCACAGAGACCCTTCATATTCATAAGAACCCAGCCTATCCATTCACTAGAGACCAGTGACATTACCGATACCCTTCATATTCATAAGAACACAGCCTATCCATCACTAGAGACCAGTGACATCACAGAGACGCCTCATATTCATGAGAACACAGCCTATCCATTCACTAGAGACCAGTGACATCACCGAGACGCCTCATATTCATGAGAACACAGCCTATCCAATCACTAGAGACCAGTGACATCACAGAGACCCTTCATATTCGTGAGAACACAGCCTATCCAATCACTAGAGACCAGTGACATCACAGAGACCCTTCATATTCATAAGAACCCAGCCTATCCATTCACTAGAGACCAGTGACATTACCGATACCCTTCATATTCATAAGAACACAGCCTATCTATTCACTAGAGACCAGTGACATCACAGAGACCCTTCATATTCATGAGAACACAGCCTATCCGATCACTAGAGACCAGTGACATCACCGAGACCCTTCATATTCATGAGAACACAGCCTATCCCAATCACTAGAGACCAGTGACATCACCGAGACCCTTCATATTCATGAGAACACAGCCTATCCAATCACTAGAGACCAGTGACATCACCGGGACCCTTCATATTAATGAGAACACAGCCTATCCCAATCACTAGAGACCAGTGACATCACCGAGACCCTTCATATTCATGAGAACACAGCCTATCCATCACTAGAGACCAGTGACATCACCGAGACCCTTCATATTAATGAGAACACAGCCTATCCATCACTAGAGACCAGTGACATCACCGAGACCCTTCATATTCATGAGAACACAGCCTATCCAATCACTAGAGACCAGTGACATCACCGAGACCCTTCATATTCATGAGAACACAGCCTATCCATCACTAGAGACCAGTGACATCACCAAGACTCTTCATATTCATGAGAACACAGCCAATCCCAATCACTAGAGACCAGTGACATCACCGAGACCCTTCATATTAATGAGAACACAGCCTATCCAATCACTAGAGACCAGTGACATCACCGAGACCCTTCATATTCATGAGAACACAGCCTATCCAATCACTAGAGACCAGTGACATCACCGAGACCCTTCATATTCATGAGAACACAGCCTATCCGATCACTAGAGACCAGTGACATCACCGAGACCCTTCATATTCATGAGAACACAGCCTATCCAATCACTAGAGACCAGTGACATCACTGAGACCCTTCATATTCATGAGAACACAACCTATCCAATCACTAGAGACCAGTGACATCACCGAGACCCTTCATATTCATGAGTTAGTCAACCTAAATCATCATTTGGTGATAGGCTGAGCTCCTGGGTCTGCACATCTGCTCTCTCCTTCTTGAATTCTTCCCTTATTTTATGGTATGGCGACTATAACAGGAGAAGTGGGAACACCTGAAGGGCAGGAACTCTAAAGGTTGACAGTGCAACGCAAGCTACCAGAGCTTCCTGATACACTTTAATCAAAATTGCAACATTTTTTTTAACATGGCACACTGCAACGTACAGATGGTTCCATACCATATTGCATATTGTATTGTACACATTTCTGTGCTTGCATTGAGACTAAAACATGGATTGTTTCCCCAGAATTCTGTATATACTCCATGTGCAAGTAATAATTTTTTTCTGAATTACCCTTCAATAATTAAATCCTAAAATCTGTCATCTTGATACATTGTAAGCAATTGATGTTTCATAAATAACATGATAACATTCTCATCTACATTCATGTGTTTATTTCATACAGCCAAGGTCAATGTGGGAAGCAGGTCTCGCTGATCTGTCCAGGATACGCTGACATACGATTGGCTGCTAGGGGTTACAGAACTGTCACTTTTGGATCGCCCTGAATAAACCCCAAAGTGTCTGCACAGCTGTAGAATTCCATGTCTGCGATCAGTCCTAGATGAGTTTCTGAGGAGTGGCCAAATGACTCATACGTAATTTTCCACCAAATTAAACGCTCTGGGACCAAGTGAGACTTTGGTTTAAGGACTTGTAGGTCCTTTTAGCTGCAGTTATACAAAACAGCCACAAGAGGGAGCCCAAAGCTAAGGCTTCCCCCCAACCTTATGCTCCATGGGGAGCCTTTGAAACTGGAGAAGGGCCAATAGAAGCCCGACTATAACTCTATTTTTATCTGGGTTATAGCCAAACTATTTGAGAAACCAAAAGGGCACGAGGCAGAAATAACTTCCAAAGCGGTTCACATATTGCAGGTTTTGCGAATAGCGCAGTCTGGCGCCCAACGTTTTCAGGGGCCACGATCTTCATTGAAGGGCTGTTGGCACCAGCCAGATACATTCAGTTCAGATTTTATGACGTATGTGTTACTATTATTGTTGTCAATGTGTTCTCTTTTAAATCCAGTCTTTCTGTCTTAAAGGGTCAGGGTTGGGCAAACTCCTGCCCTCCAACTGTTGCAGAACTACAAGTCCCATGAGGCATTGCAAGACTACGTTAGCCACAAGCATGGCTCCAAGAGAGAGAGGCATGGTGGGACTTATAGTTCCACAACAATTGGAGGGCCGTAGATTGCCCATCCATGACTGTTTCCTAGATAAATCAGTCTAAGGTATCAGAAGGAGACTGCCTCTGTTTACTTCTCATATACAGCACATGGATTCCCAACCGTCATTGCGGCTGATCAGTGGTCTCCAAACTGCCGCCTGGGGGCCAGATGCCCTTGGGGCACTATTTCATTCACTGACACCAACAAAGGGACACAATTCCTCCCAATGACACCAGTGATGGGGCACAGTTCCTCCCAATGACACCAGTGATGGGGCACAGTTCCTCCCAATGACACCAGTGATGGGGCACAGTTCTTCACAATGACACCAAATAATGGGGCACTATTCCTCCCAATGACACCAACAACGGGGTTCAATAACATCAATGATGGGGCACAACTCCTCCTATTAAAACCAACAATGGGGCACAATTCCTTCCAATGACATCAAAGATGGGGCACTATTCCTACCAATGAAACCAAATATGGTGCACAATTCCTACCAATGACACCAATAATGGGGCAATAATCCTCCCAATGACATCAACCACGGGGTTCAATAACACCAACAATGGGGCAGAATTCCTAAAAATGGCACCAATGATGGAGCACAGTTCCTCCCAATGACAACAATGGGGTCCAATGACACCAATGATGGGGCACTATTCCTACCAATGAAACCAACAGTGGTGCGAAATTCCTACCAATGACACCAATGATGGGGCACTATTCCTCCCAATGACACCAACAAGGAGGTTCAATAACATCAACGATGGGGCGCAATTCCTCCTAATAAAACCAACAATGGGGCACAATTCCTTCTAATGACACCAACGATGGGGCAGTATTCCTACCAATGAAACCAAAAATGGTGCACAATTCCTACCAATGCCACCAATGATAGGGGAATAATCCTCCCAATGACGTCAACCATGGGGTTCAACACCAACGATGGGGCACAATTTCTACCAATGACATCAATGATGGGGCACAATTCCTCCCAATGACACCAGTGATGGGGCCCAATCCTTCCAAAGACACCAACAATGGGGCAAAATCCCTCCCAATGACACCAACAATGGTGCACAATTCCCCCCAATGACACCAATGATTACTACCAATTATAGGGCACAATTCCTACCAATGACACCAACTATGGGGCCCAATGACACCAATGATGGGGCACAATTCCTTCCAATGACACCAATGATGGGGCACAATTCCTTCCAATGACACCAACGATGGGGCACAATTTCTCTCACTGACACCAAAGATGGGGCATTGCCAACTAATGCTGGGACATTTTCTACTGCCGACGGCCACAGTCTGTCCCCTCTAAAGTCTGAAGGACAGTAAACTGGACCTTTGTTTAAAAAGTATGGAGAGCCCTGCTGTAGATGTAAATGAAAGACCCAAAACTCAACTAAAATAGTGTATTTAGGCTTTTCTTTGTCCAAATAAATGGTAGAGATGCTGCTTCATGAGTCTCTGAGACAGGGTCACAATGAAGGCATCATGTATTTCCATGCTTAGTTTCCAGCCTCTTCTCATTTCCCAATAGTACGTTGCCACCACCTTTCTGTTCTACCTCTTCCATTCTCTGTAACACGTTTCTCTTTTTTTTTGACCTTCTAGACTTTATTTTTGCATTATCCGAAAATAATCCCAAACCACTAAAAAAAATCTCAACGATGCCTTAGATATGACCTTGCGGAGCTCAACTCGGGAGGACTTACCGCTGCTGGACGCGTTGAGACAGTTCCATGTATTGCCGGCGCCCCCGGTGCAGTTCTGCCACAAGTCCGCCGAATAGTTGGTGCCGACCAGCCAGCTCTGGAGAAAGAATAAAGTCCAAAGCGTTAGTATGAAGATGGAAATGTAAGGCCCTTTAATGTTGTTGATCACTTCTTGAGTGACTTGAACCATGTCAACTTGTTTTACTGCAAACACAAGTCCATCAATAAGGGCTCTGAGGATGCATTAGTTACCCAAGGGTTGTGCACACAGACATTTTTTTCTAAAGGCCAGGAGGTGGCGCTATAAATCTGCAGTCGTCACCCGTTGCTAGCACCCACGTCCAACGCCCATCAGTCTTTTTAAGACGTTATAATGACTCCAGTCTACCTGTCACGTCTTTCTTTTCTTTTCTGTGCTGCCAATCCTTTCCTTTTTGTGTCCTCTATGATCTACAGCAATGAAGTCCGAGACTCCCATTTTCTGACGCCTCAATAGTCTCCCTCAGAAATGTGCCCACTGACCTCTGTGTGAGCCCCAAGGGGCTGCCTAAACACTTCCCCCCACCGCCTCGAATTGCATGCAATGTGGAGTTGCTTCAGCTGTAGAAAGAGGAGCCTGCTGATAGGATCCCAATGCCCTTTGCCTTTTGCCTTTTCAGAATGCCTTAAAGGGTATATCGGGAAAACAGATTTTTCTTTAGTTTTGGATAGAGCAGGGAAGGTTCAGAGCCCCCCTACAGTTCTTGGTGCTACCTGGGGCTCTATTTGAAAGATTTCCCCCCACTTCCTGTGCTGGTGACAACGTTTTTTTCAAACAGGAAGTGAAGGAACATCTGCAACAAGGGCACAGAAAGCTCTAAACTCTTAAATAAAGTTTCTATTTCTGTCTGTGTGGCTGGTGGAAAGTTCTTCTCATTTCCTGTCTCGTAAAACGTTGTCAGCGGGACAGGAAGTAAGGGGAAATCTCTCTATGAGCCATGTCAGATGAGGGATTTTGTAGCAGCGGTGAATGCATAACAATGTAATCGCTAGCTACAAATTGCTAAACCGTGGGATTAATATTGATATATAGTTAGCGATTTCATTACTAAAGAAACAATCGCCACTGCTACAGATTGAACCTGTGCTACGTCATTGGGTGGGTGTGCTCTGCTACAAATCACTGTAAAAACCTGAAGGGGATCTAACCTTTCCCTGTTAGATCCAAAACTGAATTAAACCGTTCTGTCTGAATGCATACATTAAAGAGGGATCAAACCCTAAACCGAAAAAGTATATTATATTGCAGCTTACCAATCATTAGATGTGGTGCCTGCATTTGTTTTTGGTTTCCCCCCGGTGATCTGGCCAGTAACACACCTCCTGTATTAGAGCGCCCCCCCCCCCTCCTCTGGATGAAGGAGCACAGGGGGCACAGCAGACAGCAGCATTGTCAGTCTGAGGGGAAGGGCTTGTTATGGACTATCAGATTTAAATACACTAACAAAATAAGGCTGAACTCCAGCTTACACTTTATAATCTGTTACAGCAAACTGTTTTTTTTTTTTTGTTCTTTTGGCATAAAGATTTTAGATAAATAGATAAAAGCTAATCATTGTAGGCTTCCCGGTTGATGGTAAATGGTTTGTCTCATCTCTGTAAACTGATACATTCTGCAATAGAGCTTGTTCTTTTGAAAAACAACAGACTTACTGACAGGATCACCAGGTTAAAATAGAAAGAAAGTCTAAAAAAGAAAATGTATATTTATAGAAGATATTTATAGATATTATATTTATAGTTAGAGAAGATATTTATAGATATCTATAAATATCTTCTATAAATATAATATCTATAAATATCTTCTATAAATATAATATCTACAAATATCTTCTATAAATATAATATCATATTTATAGAAGATATTTATAGATGATATATTTATATTTATATAAGATTTTTGTAGATATTATATTTATATTTATATAAGATTTTTGTAGATATTATATTTATATTTAAAGAAGATATTTATAGATATTATATTTATAGAAGATATTTATAGATATTATATTTATAGAAGATATTTATAGATATCTATAAATATCTTCTATAAATATAATATCTATAAATATCTTCTATAAATATAATAGCCATAAATATCTTCTTTAAATATAAATATAATATTTACAAACATCTTCTATAAATTTTAAATATTATATCTATAAATATCTTCCGCCTATAAATATCTGCACTATTTCTGCTTTGATTCTGCTTGCAGTGAGACCCATCTGGAGGAATGTCAGTTCAGAACCAAAACAATGGGGTGAGAGCGGACCTCCTACTTGGGTTGGGAATGCAATGACAGTGTGTGAAGCACAGTTGCTACAAAATTGATACTTTTAATACTCTACAAATGATACTTTGTATACAGCACACGATGATACTTTGTATACAGCACACGCTTGGTATTGATCCTATAGTATGGAAGTGACTGAGTTGGTGGGAAATGTTGCACATGAGGCGTTGCAACCAAGCATCAGCATTTACAAGCGCATGCCCATGTACAGCCATTCACTTGTATAGCAGGCAGCATATGACACATGCAGCGCCCCGGGTGCAGAAACGCGTCGGTAAAATGCCTTAAACATGAAAAACTGTCAAGTCTGAGGGGTTGATTTACTAAAGGCAAGCAGACTTTGGGGGAGATTTACTAAACCTGGAGAGTGTGAAATCTGGTGCAGCTGTGGTTAGAAACCAATCAGCTTCCAGGTTTTATTGTCAAAGCCTAATTGAATAAGCTGAAGTTAGAAGCTGATTGGCTACCATGCACAGCTGCACCAGATTCTGAGTCCTCCCGTTTGAGTAAATCCCCCACCCCCCTATGCACTTCTGCAAGTGCAGTTACACCAGAGGTTAGTAAGCGAATTAGTAAATGAGGTTAGTAAATGAGGGGAAGCTCTGCTGACCTCCATCATGCAATCATGTGCAAACAAAAATGCAGTTTTTTTTCCCTTGCATGTGATTGGATGTTCTTTGCAAAGTGAAGCCTAACCTAATTTCCTAAGCCCTGGAGCAACTGCACTTGCAGAGTGCACAGTCTATTTGTCTTTAGTAAATCCACTGCTAACTGTTTGTTGTGAAACACTAAAGACACCTTCATCACAAGAACTACGTGTTGTATTATAAAACAATCACTGGGAACGAGTGACACCAAGCAGCTACGTCTGCCTTCCAGCAAACCTCACAGCTGTGCTTAAAGTGTAGCTGGACCTCATGGGGGTGCGCAGCCTACTGCATTAGGGTGTGCACCTTAAAACTTCAAACACACATGTGTGTGTGCATGTGTATATATACAGTATATATACTACGTACTACGTATATATACTGACTGCGTCAGTAGGGCAGAGATTGGTGTCAGCAGGGCAATAGATTTTTTAACAAATTTTTAGGAGCCCCATTAGGGGGCCTGGGTGAAATATCAGGGGTTTAAACAAGGGGAGTCTGCAGCACACAGAGTGATTAGGGTGTGCCCAGGCCCACCTGGCACACCCTGTGCGCACGCCTGTGCTGGGACTGCAGCTTCTCCGTGGACTTGGCAAAGAAGCTGTGTGTAGTTTTGTATGGAGTAAAGAGGGATTAGAACCCCTGCCTGGTTTGTATTGCTGTCTGTGTCTCAATTAGGGAGATTTGCTCTATTTGCTTTGTTCTTACTGAAAGTGAAAGGGTTGTCACCAGGAATAGAGGGGAAATCTTCCAATGAGGGCACAAGTTTCAGGGATTCCCTCACTTTAGAAGGATTTCCTCTCACTTACTGTTCTGGCTATGGGACAGGAAGTGAAGGGAACCCCCCCCCCCCCCCCCCAAAAAAAAAAAAAAAAAAACTGACAGCAGTTCTAACCCCCTCTTTCTCTATCCAAAGTTAAAAAAGTTTGGGCTTTGGCTTTGCTTTAAGCAGCTCATATTACTTAAAGCGAACTTCATGCAAATGGGGAAGATCCACTTTTCTGCCACCTCCCCCTCTCCTCTATCATTTTTGGAATCATTTTTATTGGGGGGGGGGGGCAGCTACTTAGTTTTGACAGGTAACCACTCCCACTTCCAAGCTAAAGTTTGCATCCCCCTCTTTGCCCGCAGCCTTCTAGGACACATCATAGGTCCCAGAAGGCTGCGGGACCAATTACAAAGTGCAGCACAGTTCACACATGCACAGTGGGTAGCTGGCTGTGAAGCCACAAGGAGCCACAGCAGGCTTTCCATAGTTAACATGCCGGCACCGGGGACCCAAAAACTGATGAAGAACCAGCCCGGGTAAGGACGGCGCTGGATCCCTGACAAGGTAAGTGTCCTTTTATTAAAAGTCAGCAGCAGTATTTGTATTATACATTTTTGAATATGGCCTGAAGGTTCTCCTTAAGTGCTCTGTAATCCCCCTTCAGCAAGAATTCACAAAGCACCTCATAGGCTCACTGGGAGTGTATTTCCAGTTCTCTCTGCTTCCTTTCTGACCAATTACATTCAAGGCGGGTCTGAATCTGATTGGTGACTGTAACAATCTACTTGGTTCTGGTTTCACAACAAGCTTTCTATACAGAAGGGGCAGCAAGGAGCCTGCAGTGGGCATGTTTGGGATCACCTGCATCACAGACAGGTGTTTCCAGACCCAACAGATGGCCAACATTCCCAATGAGTATGCTAACAAGTATTCCAAAGACTGCAGCTTATCTATGTATCGGAAGCCAACCCATCCCTGTGCTAAACTCTTGGCCAAAATCGGCAACATGATGCCTTTATTCCTGCTAAACCGATAGGCTGAGCATGGGTCAGGCAAACAAGATGGCTGCCTTATACTAAGCGAAAAACAAAAAAAAGACGCAAACAGCAGCTGGATTGAAGATCTTTCTGGGAACGGCTTGCATGTGAGACACAATAAAGATTCATTTTCTCCAACCTTTCCCAATCAAGCAAAATAAACACCATCCGCTTGGCAACCAGTGTATACGAAACCCAGGTAAGACCCCGGGGCTGTTTATAAACTGAGCGCACATTCCCTGCCAACTTTACTATGGCTGATGCGTACGGTATTGGTGAATGTAATCCCTCAAATACCAAAGAGCCCAGCAAGGAAATTCTCCGTCAACACCATCTGAATGGCTCTTAACCCTTCTACACCCGGCTTCCCAACGTTCCATGGTAGAGGAGAGCCGGGCAGCCTGGCCTTTTAGGAGTACAGATAGAGAATGAATCTTGCTCCCCGGTCAATCAACTTTGATCCCTTAAAGCTGCAATATTATAGGAGGACTCAGGGCTACCTTCTAAGCCAATGATGTCATAGAAACCAAGCAAACACGCCTGATTTATTATACATGACCAATCCTTACACCTAACATTAAGGATAAATGCATAAAGAACCTAAGGCAAAGTCTAACATTTCCCAAGAGCATTTTTTTTTATTATTGCCTCTAGTCAGGAGCCAACTGTGCCACTGCAACAGACATAGGCCTGGGCGGGCTTCAGTCTGCACTAAAAACCAACGACATTATGTTGTAACAAACTCTTAACCTGGAAAATGCATCAGCGCAATTTTCCTAAACGCTTTTCCAAATTTCCACGTCATGAGGAATGGAAAGTCTAGTTAAGATTTTGGTGGGTTCTTTTCAACTCCTTATGCCAAATTTAGCGTTACAGCCCTTGGACAGCAAAAATTAGGCTAAAAGGAAAATGCTACATGCGGCACCTTCATCCAAAAACACAATTTGCTCTTATTGGTTTCAAATCTGGATACATTTTAGACTTAAGTTCCAAATTTAAGTAGTTGAAAGAGCAGACTATAAAAAAGTGTAATCATCACTTATTTTAAAACTGTACTTGTAGTGGAGGTTACATTATTAAGAAAAAAGAAATCCATCTCATTCATGGGCAGTAGGCACCTCCCAAAAAAACACAACTTGATTTTACTGAAAAAAATCTGCCTTCGAAATCTTGATACATTTTCGACTTTAAGTTCCAAACTTTTGTAGTTGAAAAGCAGAATATAAAAAGTGTACTCATCACTTATTTTATTTTAAAACTGCACTTGTACTGGAGGTTGCATTATTGAAAAAAAAACTCCATCTTATTCATGGGCAATAGACACCTTCCAAAAACACAATTTGTGCTTATTGAGGGAAGGTAAAAAAAACTGGTTTGAAAAACTGGACACATTTTAGACGTAGCAGCTGAAAAGCAGAATATAAAAAAAAATCATCACTCATTTTAAAAGTGTACTTGTAGTAGAGGCGGTTGTAATATTTAAAAAAAAACAAAAAAAAAAACAAAAAAAACCTCCATCTCATTCATAGAGTTCATTGTTTTTGTAGCTAGTAAAGTTCCCTCTAGCTGTGTCTCGCCATGCATTTTGGGTATCATATTTCACAGAGCCCTCCAAACCTTACACACTGCAGATCAGACACACCAGTCCCCTTCTAACCACACATCTGGGAAACATATTGTGCCCAGACCAAACCAACCTCCTATATTATTGTCTCTTTGTGCACCGAAAACAAGTGCTTATTTTTCTTTCCATACTTTGTTATAAATAATATATTTCTTAATTGTTCTACTCGCTCGCTGCGAATGCATGCCTTGCATATAGTCTATTAATATGTTATTCACATAGGTTATTGTATAGCATATGT
>JBBDGP010000259.1:862500-998869 GCA_037952835.1 Lithobates septentrionalis
TTTTTTTTGGGGGGGGGGGGTAGATTAGTGCTAGGATGGAGGATTAGGGGAGGGGATTTTGGCCTGGAGGGGAAATTTGAGGGGTAGGGGATGCGTGCTAGGAGGGGGATTTTTTTTCTTTCTGGGTGGGGTGGGAGGGGGGATTTGTGCTGGGAGCATATGCGGAATAAGAGATTCTCAGCTAGGGGTGGGAGATGTATGCTGGGAGGGAGGATTTCAGCAGGGGGGTTGATTTGTCCTGGGTGGAAGCGGAATTAATGCTTAGGTGGTAAGCATGCAGATTAGTGCTCAATTGTTTTAGTTTTTTTTGGGGGGGGCAATGATTTACGCTGTGAGTGGGGATTTCAGTAGGGGGGCGTATTTGTACGGTCAGGAGGGGGAATTTATGCTTGGGGAACGAGCATGTAAATTAGTGCTCTTTTTTTGGGGGGGGGGGGGGCAGTGGATGATGTCACACACAGCAGGGGGGGAATCAGATGTTGGCAGGACCTGAAGGGGGATCAGTGCTGCGAGGCCGAGTGGGTGAATCAGGGCTGTAGATAAGGGGGTGCCACCAGTACGGGACCAGTGGGGGGGCCCAGGCAGCAGGGTGAATCAGATATGGGCAGGGAGGGTGATCGGTGTGGCGGGGGGGAGGCAATTACTGCAACCAATCCCCTGTATGGCTCTCTGCAGCAGCTGAAAGCTGATTTCTTCTCCTCTCCCTCCTGTTGCCTTTCAGCTGCTGCAGAGAGAGCCATACAAAGGATCGGTTCTAGTAATTGCCCCCCCCCACATCAATTACCCTACCTGTGCACCATACGTTTCCCCCTGCCCCCTCAGCGCTGCTGGGTTCCCTTCTCTTCTTCCCGCTCTCAGCTGCAAGCACACATTACGATCCTTCAAGATTGAGAGTGGGGGAAGGGCTAGGTAAATATGTCATATTTACCAGGTCCTTTCTTTCTTGAATGAACACAATGAGTGATAGGCACTGATCGCTCACTGTGTTCATTCAACACCGAAGCATTGGCTGTATGGGGTCCCGTGTCAGGTTGTCTGTATGGGGCCCCCTGTCAGGTTGTCTGTATGGGGCCCTGTCCCTAGGGTTGCCACTTCATCCCTTTAAACCCGAACAGATATTAATTATACAGGTTTTGTGGCTGATTAAGGTGGTAATTAAATTCACGTGGTGCCTTATCTACATTAAATCAGCCTCAGAACCTGTATAATTCACATGTGTTGGGGTTTAAGGGGATGAGGTGGCAACCCTAATGGGGCCCCGTGTCAGGTTGTCTGTATGGGGCCCCGTATCAGGCTGTCTGTATGGGGCCCGTGTCAGGTTGTCTGTATGGGGCCCCGTGTCAGGTTGTCTTATGAGGCCCCGTGTCAGGTTGTCTGTATGAGGCTCCCTGTTAGGTTGTCTGTATGGGGCCCCATGTCAGGCTGTCTGAATGGGGCCCCGTGTCAGGTTGTCTGTATGGGGCCCCGTGTCAGGCTGTCTGTATGGGGCCCTGTGTCAGGTTGTCTGTACGAGGCCCTGTGTTGGGTTGTCTGTATGGGGCCCCGTGTCAGGTTGTCTGTATGGGGCCCCGTGTCAGGTTGTCTGTATGGGGCCCCGTGTCAGGTTGTCTGTATGGGGCCCCGTGTCAGACTGTCTGAATGGGGCCCCGTGTCAGGTTGTCTGTATGGGGCCCCTTGTCAGGCTGTCTGTATGGGGCCCCA
This sequence comes from Lithobates septentrionalis, assembly GCA_037952835.1. Taxonomy (NCBI): domain Eukaryota; kingdom Metazoa; phylum Chordata; class Amphibia; order Anura; family Ranidae; genus Lithobates; species Lithobates septentrionalis. The sequence goes on from JBBDGP010000259.1 coordinate 864,202, forward strand.
TGTCAGGTTGTCTGTATGGGGCCACGTGTCAGGTTGTCTGTATGGGGCCCCATGTCAGGCTGTCTGTATGGGGCCCCATATCAGGTTGTCTGTATGGGGCCCCGTGTCAGGTTGTCTGTATGGGGCCCCATGTCAGGCTGTCTGTATGGGGCCCCATGTCAGGTTGTCCGTATGGTGCCCTGTGGCTTCTAACAGCAGGCCTGGGGGCAATTACAGGAACAATGCCCTGTGTGACTCTCCCTGCAGCATCTGAAAGGCAATGAGAGGGAAAGGAGGTGAAACCAGCTTTCAGCTGCTGCAGAGGGATGCACAGGGCATTGTTCCTGTAATCGCTCCCCTACACACCGACCCCCCTCCCTGTCCTGCCCACATCTGATTCCCCCTGCTGTCCTGGCCCCCCTGTGTGCCCGGGCCCCTACAGGAGAACTGGTGGTACCCCCTTATCAGTGGCCCTGTGTCAAAAAGCAGTCATCGATCTCCAGTCAAGTCACATAGTGACTTAGTGATGTCATCAGTCTGCTGCAGGCAGGAGGAAAAGTTTCCTCAGTCTCAGTCCCCCCCCCCCATGATTAGACTGCAATGTTGACATGCAACTTTGTAGCAGGGGCTGATCTGTGTCAGACATTTATAAACATGGCCAAGAAATGCGCAGACTCCAGGAGTCATCTCTGAGCCGCCTTCTCAGTCCAGGAAGCAGAGAAAACATTTTTTGTAAACGTATTAATTAATTCTGGAGGAAAGAAGAGAAGAAAAGCAAACAGTGTTTCCCAAATATCAAATATTTGCCTTTGTTTAATAACAAACGGGGTTGCTCGGTGTGCTCATTGTGTCTTCAGCACAGGGGGTCCCAAGCAGCTGGCTCTATAACCTGGTGCATGTATTTTAGGATTCTGGAACAGCCCCCTTCACACCCCCCCTTTTCCAGGCTGATAGCACTTCTGATAGGAAGGCCGGAGGTCTCGGAGCTGCTCCTGTTTTCTTTGGATCTTGGCTGCGGCCCCTCTGTCCCCGGAGTACAATAATCAGGCTATTGTGATGGATTTAGGGACTAGGGGGGCACAGCGAGGGGTTCCTGATGGAGCTTCACATAACCAGCGCTGTGCTCTATACAGTCCCGAGGTCCTATAGACATGATCATCATCTAATTCTACGGGGCCCGACAATGGGGGCCCGACAATGGGGGCCTTACAAAGGGGGGTTCGACAATGGGGGCCTGACAACGGGGGCCTGACAACGGGGGCCCGACAGTGGGGGCCCGACAATGGGGGCCCGACAGTGGGGGCCCAAAAATGGGAGCCCGACAATAGGGCCCGACAATGGGGGGGTCCGACAATGGGGGCCTGACAATGGGGGGGGGGCCCAACAACGGGGGCCCGACAGTGGGGGCCCGACAACTGGGGCCTGACAATGGGGGCCTGACAATGGGGCCCGACAATGGGGGCCCGACAATGGGGGTCTGACAATGGGAGCCTGACAATGGGGGGGCCCGACAACAGGGGCCTGACAATGGGGACCCGACAATGGGGGCCCGACAATGGGGGTCTGACAATGGGAGCCTGAGAATGGGGGGGCCCGACAACAGGGGCCCGACAATGGGGGGTCCGACAATGGGGGCCTGACAATGGGGGGGGGGCCCAACAACGGGGGCCCGACAGTGGGGGCCCGACAACTGGGGCCTGACAATTGGGGCCTGACAATGGGGCCCGACAATGGGGGCCCGACAATGGGGGCCCGACAATGGGGGTCTGACAATGGGAGCCTGACAATGGGGGGGCCCGACAACAGGGGCCTGACAATGGGGGCCCGACAGTGGGGGCCCGATAATGGGGACCCAACAACGGGGGGTCCGACAATGTGAGCCCGACAATGGGGGCCCCACAATGGGGGTCTGACAATGGGGGCCCCACAATGGGGCACTCTCCACTCACCAGATCACCCCATGGAGAATGTAAAAAAAAAAGGAAATGAATCACATGTAATAAATTAATAATATTAGTTAAATAAGGGGAAAAAATCTGATTCCCATCAGTCCCCAGGTATCCATAAATATGTTGGAAATCAAACTTGGGCCCCCCAGTGCCATGACCGCGCTGTCACCACCCAATCACACAGTGGCGATCGGGAGCCAGATTGCATGATCACTGTGACAGCCAATTACATGATCAGCGTTTGGGAAGCCCATGTGACACCTCCGGTGTTGGGATCTCTTAAAGGGCCAACGAAAGTCAGCAGAAACAGGTTGAAGTCGGGATGAACTTTCAGTTTAATCAGCTACAGTGAGGGGGAAAAAAGTATTTGATCGACTGCTGATTTTGTATGTTCGCCCCACTGACAAAGAAACGATCCGTCTATAATTTCAATGGTCGGTTTATTATAACAGTGAGAGACAGAATAACAACAAAAATATCCTGAAAAACGCATTTGAAAAAACGTTATAAAAAGTTATAAAATTGATTTGCATTTTAAAGAGTGAAATAAGTATTTGATCCCCTATCAATCAGCAAGACTTCTGGCTCCCAGGTGTCTTCTATTCAGGTAACAAGCTGAGGTTAGGAGCACTCTCTTAAAGGGAGTGCTCCTAATCTCAGCTTGTTACCTGTATAAAAGACACCTGTCCACAGAAGCAAACAATCAGATTCCAATCTCTCCACCATGGCCAACACCAAAGAGCTGTCCAAGGATGTCGGGGAGAAGATTGTAGACCTACACAAGGCTGGAATGGGCTACAAGACCATCGCCAAGCAGCTTGGTGAGAGGAGACAACAGTTGGTGCGATTATTTGCAAATGGAGGAAACACAAAATAACGATCAATCTCCCTCGGTCTGGAGCTCCATACAAGATCTCACCTCGTGGAGGTTCAATGATCATGAGAACGGTGAGGAATCAGCCCAGAACTACACGGGAGAATCTTGTCAATGTTCTCAGCTGGGACCATAGTCACCAAGAAAACAATCGGTAACACACTACACCGTGAAGGACTGAAATCCTGCAGCCCCCGCAAGGTCCCCCTGCCAGGAAATCACATGTACAGGTCCGTCTGAAGATCACTAATGAACATCTGAATGATTCAGAGGAGAACTGGGGGAAAGTGTTGTGGTCAGAGGAGACCAAAATCGAGATCTTTGGCATCAACTCAACTCACCGTACATGGAGGTCCTATGACCCCAAGAACACCATCCCCCACCGTCATACATGGAGGTCCTATGACCCCAAGAACACCATCCCCCACCGTCATACATGGAGGTCCTATGACCCCAAGAACACCATCCCCCACCGTCATACATGGAGGACCTATGACCCCAAGAACACCATCCCCCACCGTCATACATGGAGGTCCTATGACCCCAAGACCACCATCCCCCACCATCATACATGGAGGTCCTATGACCCCAAGAACACCATCCCCCACCGTCATACATGGAGGTCCTATGACCCCAAGAACACCATCCCCCACCGTCATACATGGAGGTCCTATGACCCCAAGAACACCATCCCCCACCGTCATACATGGAGGACCTATGACCCCAAGACCACCATCCCCCACCGTCATACATGGAGGTCCTATGACCCCAAGAACACCATCCCCACCGTCATACATGGAGGTCCTATGACCCCAAGAACACCATCCCCCACCGTCATACATGGAGGTCCTATGACCCCAAGAACACCATCCCCCACCGTCATACATGGAGGTGGAAACATTATGCTTTGGGGGTGTTTTTCTGCTAAGGGGACAGGACAACTTCACCACATCAGAGGAACAAAGGACGGGGCCATGTACCACCAAATCTTGGGTGAGAACCTCCTTCCCTCAGCCAGGGCATTGAAAATGGGTGGTAGATGGGTATTCCAGCATGACAATGACCCAAAACACACGGCCAAGGCAACAAAGGAGGGGCTCAAGAAGAAGCACATTAAAGTCCTGGAGTGGCCTAGCCAGTCTCCAGACCTTAATCCCATAGAAAATATGTGGAGGAAGCTGAAGGTTCGAGTTACCAAACGCCTGGAAACCTGAAAGCGGAGTTCCGCTTAAAAAAAATAAAATAAAAGTCAGCAGCTACAAATACAGTAGCTGCTGACTTTTAATAATCAAACACTTACCTGTCCAGGGTCCAGCGATGCGGGGGAACGAAGCGTCCCTCCTCTCTGCGGCGCCAGCATTGTCACTGTGGGCGCCCGGCTTGTGGCTTCACAGCCGGGCATGCACTGCGCGAATGCGCGAGCCGCGCTGCTGTGACTGGCCGGGCAATCATCTGGGACCCGTGACGTGTCCCAGATGATTGCCGTGAGGGAGGGGGGGAGAGGTTAACTTACTTCTGGCGCCGCGGCGCGCCGGGAGGAAGTGGGAGCTGGAACCCTCTAAAAAGGGCTTCTGCCCCCCCCCCCCCCCCAAAAAAAAATGACATGCCAAATGTGGCATCTCAGGGGGTCACCTTTCTTCAAAGCAGAAGTTCCATTTTTGGGTGGAACTCCGCTTTAAAGTGGTTGTAAAACCTAGCATAAAAAAAAACCTGCAAGACAAAGGCATAATGAGCATAGCATAGCGACATCGCTCCCGGAGTTACTTCCGGGTATCGTGGGCTCCGGTGCTGTGATTGGCCGGAGCCGCGATGGCGTCACTCCGGCGCTTGCGCCTGGAAGCCGCCGGTAACGGCACAGTCTAACTGAAGCAACGGTACGTACGTTGCTTCAGTTTGCTTCAGTGCGCATGTGCCGATGACGTCAGGTTTAGGAGATATCCGGGGTAGCTACAGGTAAGCCTTATTATAGGCCTTATTATGGGCTTACCTGTAGCAAAAGGTGTGCTGTAAAGGGTTTACAACCACTTTAATGACTTGGAGAGGATCTACAAAGAGGACAAAATCCCTCCTGAGATGTGTGCAAACCTGGAGGCCAACTCCAAGAAACATCTGACCTCTGTGATCGCCAACAAGGGTTTCTCCACCAACTACTAAGTCGTGTTTTTGGGAAGGGGTCAAATACTTATTTTAGTCATTGAAATGCAAATCAATTTATAACTTTTTTTGAAATGCGTTTTTCTGGATATTTTTGTTGTTATTCTGTCTCTCACTGTTATAATAAACCGACCATTAAAGTTATCGACTTATCGATCATTGTCATGCTGGAATATAAACCCACGATCCATTTTCAATGCCCTGGCTGAGGGAAGGAGGTTCTCACCCAAGATTTGATGGTACATGGGGCCCCGTCCATCGTCCCTTTTGATGCGGTGAAGTTGTTCTGTCCCCTTAGCAGAAAACCCCCCCAAAGCATAATGTTTCCACCTCCATGTATGACGGTGGGGGGGATGGTGTTCTTGGGGTCATAGGACCTCCATGTATGATGGTGGGGGATGGTGTTCTTGGGGTCATAGGACCTCCATGTATGATGGTGGGGGATGGTGTTCTTGGGGTCATAGGACCTCCATGTATGATGGTGGGGGATGGTGTTCTTGGGGTCATAGGACCTCCATGTATGATGGTGGGGGATGGTGTTCTTGGGGTCATAGGACCTCCATGTATGACGGTGGGGGATGGTGTTCTTGGGGTCATAGGACCTCCATGTATGACGGTGGGGGGATGGTGTTCTTGGGGTCATAGGACGTCCATGTATGACGGTGGGGGATGGTGTTCTTGGGGTCATAGGACCTCCATGTATAATGGTGGGGGATGGTGTTCTTGGGGTCATAGGACCTCCATGTATGATGGTGGGGGATGGTGTTCTTGGGGTCATAGGACCTCCATGTATGACGGTGGGGAGATGGTGTTCTTTGTGGGGGGATGGTGTTCTTGGGGTCATAGGACCTCCATGTATGACAGTGGGGGATGGTGTTATTGGGGTCATAGGACCTCCATGTATGATGGTGGGGGATGGTGTTCTTGGGGTCATAGGACCTCCATGTATGACGGTGGGGGGGATGGTGTTCTTGGGGTCATAGGACCTCCATGTATGATAGTGGGGGGTGGTGTTCTTGGGGTCATAGGACCTCCATGTATGATGGTGGGGGATGGTGTTCTTGGGGTCATAGGACCTCCATGTATGATGGTGGGGGATGGTGTTCTTGGGGTCATAGGACCTCCATGTATGATGGTGGGGGATGGTGTTCTTGGGGTCATAGGACCTCCATGTATGATGGTGGGGGATGGTGTTCTTGGGGTCATAGGACCTCCATGTATGATGGTGGGGGATGGTGTTCTTGGGGTCATAGGACCTCCATGTATGATGGTGGGGGATGGTGTTCTTGGGGTCATAGGACCTCCATGTATGACGGTGGGGGATGGTGTTCTTGGGGTCATAGGACCTCCATGTATGACGGTGGGGGGATGGTGTTCTTGGGGTCATAGGACGTCCATGTATGACGGTGGGGGATGGTGTTCTTGGGGTCATAGGACCTCCATGTATAATGGTGGGGGATGGTGTTCTTGGGGTCATAGGACCTCCATGTATGATGGTGGGGGATGGTGTTCTTGGGGTCATAGGACCTCCATGTATGACGGTGGGGAGATGGTGTTCTTTGTGGGGGGATGGTGTTCTTGGGGTCATAGGACCTCCATGTATGACAGTGGGGGATGGTGTTATTGGGGTCATAGGACCTCCATGTATGATGGTGGGGGATGGTGTTCTTGGGGTCATAGGACCTCCATGTATGACGGTGGGGGGGATGGTGTTCTTGGGGTCATAGGACCTCCATGTATGATAGTGGGGGGTGGTGTTCTTGGGGTCATAGGACCTCCATGTATGATGGTGGGGGATGGTGTTCTTGGGGTCATAGGACCTCCATGTATGATGGTGGGGGATGGTGTTCTTGGGGTCATAGGACCTCCATGTATGATGGTGGGGGATGGTGTTCTTGGGGTCATAGGACCTCCATGTATGATGGTGGGGGATGGTGTTCTTGGGGTCATAGGACCTCCATGTATGATGGTGGGGGATGGTGTTCTTGGGGTCATAGGACCTCCATGTATGATGGTGGGGGGATGGTGTTCTTGGGGTCATAGGACCTCCATGTATGATGGTGGGGGGATGGTGTTCTTGGGGTCATAGGACCTCCATGTATGACGGTGGGGGGGATGGTGTTCTTGGGGTCATAGGACCTCCATGTATGATGGTGGGGGATGGTGTTCTTGGGGTCATAGGACCTCCATGTATGATGGTGGGGGATGGTGTTCTTGGGGTCATAGGACCTCCATGTATGACGGTGGGGGATGGTGTTCTTGGGGTCATAGGACCTCCATGTATGACGGTGGGGGGATGGTGTTCTTGGGGTCATAGGACCTCCATGTATGACGGTGGGGGATGGTGTTCTTGGGGTCATAGGACCTCCATGTATAATGGTGGGGGATGGTGTTCTTGGGGTCATAGGACCTCCATGTATGATGGTGGGGGATGGTGTTCTTGGGGTCATAGGACCTCCATGTATGACGGTGGGGAGATGGTGTTCTTTGTGGGGGGATGGTGTTCTTGGGGTCATAGGACCTCCATGTATGACAGTGGGGGATGGTGTTATTGGGGTCATAGGACCTCCATGTATGATGGTGGGGGATGGTGTTCTTGGGGTCATAGGACCTCCATGTATGACGGTGGGGGGGATGGTGTTCTTGGGGTCATAGGACCTCCATGTATGATAGTGGGGGGTGGTGTTCTTGGGGTCATAGGACCTCCATGTATGATGGTGGGGGATGGTGTTCTTGGGGTCATAGGACCTCCATGTATGATGGTGGGGGATGGTGTTCTTGGGGTCATAGGACCTCCATGTATGATGGTGGGGGATGGTGTTCTTGGGGTCATAGGACCTCCATGTATGATGGTGGGGGATGGTGTTCTTGGGGTCATAGGACCTCCATGTATGATGGTGGGGGGATGGTGTTCTTGGGGTCATAGGACCTCCATGTATGATGGTGGGGGGATGGTGTTCTTGGGGTCATAGGACCTCCATGTATGACGGTGGGGGAGATGGTGTTCTTGGGGTCATAGGACCTCCATGTATGATGGTGGGGGATGGTGTTCTTGGGGTCATAGGACCTCCATGTATGATGGTGGGGGATGGTGTTCTTGGGGTCATAGGACCTCCATGTATGATGGTGGGGGATGGTGTTCTTGGGGTCATAGGACCTCCATGTATGATGGTGGGGGATGGTGTTCTTGGGGTCATAGGACCTCCATGTATTACGGTGGGGGATGGTGTTCTTGGGGTCATAGGACCTCCATGTATGACGGTGGGGGATGGTGTTCTTGGGGTCATAGGACCTCCATGTATAATGGTGGGGGATGGTGTTCTTGGGGTCATAGGACCTCCATGTATGATGGTGGGGGATGGTGTTCTTGGGGTCATAGGACCTCCATGTATGACGGTGGGGGATGGTGTTCTTGGGGTCATAGGACCTCCATGTATAATGGTGGGGGATGGTGTTCTTGGGGTCATAGGACCTCCATGTATGATGGTGGGGGATGGTGTTCTTGGGGTCATAGGACCTCCATGTATGACGGTGGGGAGATGGTGTTCTTTGTGGGGGGATGGTGTTCTTGGGGTCATAGGACCTCCATGTATGACAGTGGGGGATGGTGTTATTGGGGTCATAGGACCTCCATGTATGATGGTGGGGGATGGTGTTCTTGGGGTCATAGGACCTCCATGTATGACGGTGGGGGGGATGGTGTTCTTGGGGTCATAGGACCTCCATGTATGATAGTGGGGGGTGGTGTTCTTGGGGTCATAGGACCTCCATGTATGATGGTGGGGGATGGTGTTCTTGGGGTCATAGGACCTCCATGTATGATGGTGGGGGATGGTGTTCTTGGGGTCATAGGACCTCCATGTATGATGGTGGGGGATGGTGTTCTTGGGGTCATAGGACCTCCATGTATGATGGTGGGGGATGGTGTTCTTGGGGTCATAGGACCTCCATGTATGACGGTGGGGGATGGTGTTCTTGGGGTCATAGGACCTCCATGTATGACGGTGGGGGGATGGTGTTCTTGGGGTCATAGGACCTCCATGTATGACGGTGGGGGATGGTGTTCTTGGGGTCATAGGACCTCCATGTATAATGGTGGGGGATGGTGTTCTTGGGGTCATAGGACCTCCATGTATGATGGTGGGGGATGGTGTTCTTGGGGTCATAGGACCTCCATGTATGACGGTGGGGAGATGGTGTTCTTTGTGGGGGGATGGTGTTCTTGGGGTCATAGGACCTCCATGTATGACAGTGGGGGATGGTGTTATTGGGGTCATAGGACCTCCATGTATGATGGTGGGGGATGGTGTTCTTGGGGTCATAGGACCTCCATGTATGACGGTGGGGGGGATGGTGTTCTTGGGGTCATAGGACCTCCATGTATGATAGTGGGGGGTGGTGTTCTTGGGGTCATAGGACCTCCATGTATGATGGTGGGGGATGGTGTTCTTGGGGTCATAGGACCTCCATGTATGATGGTGGGGGATGGTGTTCTTGGGGTCATAGGACCTCCATGTATGATGGTGGGGGATGGTGTTCTTGGGGTCATAGGACCTCCATGTATGATGGTGGGGGATGGTGTTCTTGGGGTCATAGGACCTCCATGTATGATGGTGGGGGGATGGTGTTCTTGGGGTCATAGGACCTCCATGTATGATGGTGGGGGGATGGTGTTCTTGGGGTCATAGGACCTCCATGTATGACGGTGGGGGGGATGGTGTTCTTGGGGTCATAGGACCTCCATGTATGATGGTGGGGGATGGTGTTCTTGGGGTCATAGGACCTCCATGTATGATGGTGGGGGATGGTGTTCTTGGGGTCATAGGACCTCCATGTATGACGGTGGGGGATGGTGTTCTTGGGGTCATAGGACCTCCATGTATGACGGTGGGGGGATGGTGTTCTTGGGGTCATAGGACCTCCATGTATGACGGTGGGGGATGGTGTTCTTGGGGTCATAGGACCTCCATGTATAATGGTGGGGGATGGTGTTCTTGGGGTCATAGGACCTCCATGTATGATGGTGGGGGATGGTGTTCTTGGGGTCATAGGACCTCCATGTATGACGGTGGGGAGATGGTGTTCTTTGTGGGGGGATGGTGTTCTTGGGGTCATAGGACCTCCATGTATGACAGTGGGGGATGGTGTTATTGGGGTCATAGGACCTCCATGTATGATGGTGGGGGATGGTGTTCTTGGGGTCATAGGACCTCCATGTATGACGGTGGGGGGGATGGTGTTCTTGGGGTCATAGGACCTCCATGTATGATAGTGGGGGGTGGTGTTCTTGGGGTCATAGGACCTCCATGTATGATGGTGGGGGATGGTGTTCTTGGGGTCATAGGACCTCCATGTATGATGGTGGGGGATGGTGTTCTTGGGGTCATAGGACCTCCATGTATGATGGTGGGGGATGGTGTTCTTGGGGTCATAGAACCTCCATGTATGATGGTGGGGGATGGTGTTCTTGGGGTCATAGGACCTCCATGTATGATGGTGGGGGGATGGTGTTCTTGGGGTCATAGGACCTCCATGTATGATGGTGGGGGGATGGTGTTCTTGGGGTCATAGGACCTCCATGTATGACGGTGGGGGAGATGGTGTTCTTGGGGTCATAGGACCTCCATGTATGATGGTGGGGGATGGTGTTCTTGGGGTCATAGGACCTCCATGTATGATGGTGGGGGATGGTGTTCTTGGGGTCATAGGACCTCCATGTATGATGGTGGGGGATGGTGTTCTTGGGGTCATAGGACCTCCATGTATGATGGTGGGGGATGGTGTTCTTGGGGTCATAGGACCTCCATGTATTACGGTGGGGGATGGTGTTCTTGGGGTCATAGGACCTCCATGTATGACGGTGGGGGATGGTGTTCTTGGGGTCATAGGACCTCCATGTATAATGGTGGGGGATGGTGTTCTTGGGGTCATAGGACCTCCATGTATGATGGTGGGGGATGGTGTTCTTGGGGTCATAGGACCTCCATGTATGACGGTGGGGGATGGTGTTCTTGGGGTCATAGGACCTCCATGTATAATGGTGGGGGATGGTGTTCTTGGGGTCATAGGACCTCCATGTATGATGGTGGGGGATGGTGTTCTTGGGGTCATAGGACCTCCATGTATGACGGTGGGGAGATGGTGTTCTTTGTGGGGGGATGGTGTTCTTGGGGTCATAGGACCTCCATGTATGACAGTGGGGGATGGTGTTATTGGGGTCATAGGACCTCCATGTATGATGGTGGGGGATGGTGTTCTTGGGGTCATAGGACCTCCATGTATGACGGTGGGGGGGATGGTGTTCTTGGGGTCATAGGACCTCCATGTATGATAGTGGGGGGTGGTGTTCTTGGGGTCATAGGACCTCCATGTATGATGGTGGGGGATGGTGTTCTTGGGGTCATAGGACCTCCATGTATGATGGTGGGGGATGGTGTTCTTGGGGTCATAGGACCTCCATGTATGATGGTGGGGGATGGTGTTCTTGGGGTCATAGGACCTCCATGTATGATGGTGGGGGATGGTGTTCTTGGGGTCATAGGACCTCCATGTATGACGGTGGGGGATGGTGTTCTTGGGGTCATAGGACCTCCATGTATGACGGTGGGGGGATGGTGTTCTTGGGGTCATAGGACCTCCATGTATGACGGTGGGGGATGGTGTTCTTGGGGTCATAGGACCTCCATGTATAATGGTGGGGGATGGTGTTCTTGGGGTCATAGGACCTCCATGTATGATGGTGGGGGATGGTGTTCTTGGGGTCATAGGACCTCCATGTATGACGGTGGGGAGATGGTGTTCTTTGTGGGGGGATGGTGTTCTTGGGGTCATAGGACCTCCATGTATGACAGTGGGGGATGGTGTTATTGGGGTCATAGGACCTCCATGTATGATGGTGGGGGATGGTGTTCTTGGGGTCATAGGACCTCCATGTATGACGGTGGGGGGGATGGTGTTCTTGGGGTCATAGGACCTCCATGTATGATAGTGGGGGGTGGTGTTCTTGGGGTCATAGGACCTCCATGTATGATGGTGGGGGATGGTGTTCTTGGGGTCATAGGACCTCCATGTATGATGGTGGGGGATGGTGTTCTTGGGGTCATAGGACCTCCATGTATGATGGTGGGGGATGGTGTTCTTGGGGTCATAGGACCTCCATGTATGATGGTGGGGGATGGTGTTCTTGGGGTCATAGGACCTCCATGTATGATGGTGGGGGGATGGTGTTCTTGGGGTCATAGGACCTCCATGTATGATGGTGGGGGGATGGTGTTCTTGGGGTCATAGGACCTCCATGTATGACGGTGGGGGGGATGGTGTTCTTGGGGTCATAGGACCTCCATGTATGATGGTGGGGGATGGTGTTCTTGGGGTCATAGGACCTCCATGTATGATGGTGGGGGATGGTGTTCTTGGGGTCATAGGACCTCCATGTATGACGGTGGGGGATGGTGTTCTTGGGGTCATAGGACCTCCATGTATGACGGTGGGGGGATGGTGTTCTTGGGGTCATAGGACCTCCATGTATGACGGTGGGGGATGGTGTTCTTGGGGTCATAGGACCTCCATGTATAATGGTGGGGGATGGTGTTCTTGGGGTCATAGGACCTCCATGTATGATGGTGGGGGATGGTGTTCTTGGGGTCATAGGACCTCCATGTATGACGGTGGGGAGATGGTGTTCTTTGTGGGGGGATGGTGTTCTTGGGGTCATAGGACCTCCATGTATGACAGTGGGGGATGGTGTTATTGGGGTCATAGGACCTCCATGTATGATGGTGGGGGATGGTGTTCTTGGGGTCATAGGACCTCCATGTATGACGGTGGGGGGGGTGGTGTTCTTGGGGTCATAGGACCTCCATGTATGATAGTGGGGGGTGGTGTTCTTGGGGTCATAGGACCTCCATGTATGATGGTGGGGGATGGTGTTCTTGGGGTCATAGGACCTCCATGTATGATGGTGGGGGATGGTGTTCTTGGGGTCATAGGACCTCCATGTATGATGGTGGGGGATGGTGTTCTTGGGGTCATAGGACCTCCATGTATGATGGTGGGGGATGGTGTTCTTGGGGTCATAGGACCTCCATGTATGATGGTGGGGGGATGGTGTTCTTGGGGTCATAGGACCTCCATGTATGATGGTGGGGGGATGGTGTTCTTGGGGTCATAGGACCTCCATGTATGACGGTGGGGGGGATGGTGTTCTTGGGGTCATAGGACCTCCATGTATGATGGTGGGGGATGGTGTTCTTGGGGTCATAGGACCTCCATGTATGATGGTGGGGGATGGTGTTCTTGGGGTCATAGGACCTCCATGTATGATGGTGGGGGATGGTGTTCTTGGGGTCATAGGACCTCCATGTATGATGGTGGGGGATGGTGTTCTTGGGGTCATAGGACCTCCATGTATTACGGTGGGGGATGGTGTTCTTGGGGTCATAGGACCTCCATGTATGACGGTGGGGGATGGTGTTCTTGGGGTCATAGGACCTCCATGTATAATGGTGGGGGATGGTGTTCTTGGGGTCATAGGACCTCCATGTATGATGGTGGGGGATGGTGTTCTTGGGGTCATAGGACCTCCATGTATGACGGTGGGGGATGGTGTTCTTGGGGTCATAGGACCTCCATGTATAATGGTGGGGGATGGTGTTCTTGGGGTCATAGGACCTCCATGTATGATGGTGGGGGATGGTGTTCTTGGGGTCATAGGACCTCCATGTATGACGGTGGGGAGATGGTGTTCTTTGTGGGGGGATGGTGTTCTTGGGGTCATAGGACCTCCATGTATGACAGTGGGGGATGGTGTTATTGGGGTCATAGGACCTCCATGTATGATGGTGGGGGATGGTGTTCTTGGGGTCATAGGACCTCCATGTATGACGGTGGGGGGGATGGTGTTCTTGGGGTCATAGGACCTCCATGTATGATAGTGGGGGGTGGTGTTCTTGGGGTCATAGGACCTCCATGTATGATGGTGGGGGATGGTGTTCTTGGGGTCATAGGACCTCCATGTATGATGGTGGGGGATGGTGTTCTTGGGGTCATAGGACCTCCATGTATGATGGTGGGGGATGGTGTTCTTGGGGTCATAGGACCTCCATGTATGATGGTGGGGGATGGTGTTCTTGGGGTCATAGGACCTCCATGTATGATGGTGGGGGGATGGTGTTCTTGGGGTCATAGGACCTCCATGTATGACGGTGGGGGGATGGTGTTCTTGGGGTCATAGGACCACCATGTATGACGGTGGGGGGGATGGTGTTCTTGGGGTCATAGGACCTCCATGTATGATGGTGGGGGATGGTGTTCTTGGGGTCATAGGACCTCCATGTATGATGGTGGGGGATGGTGTTCTTGGGGTCATAGGACCTCCATGTATGACGGTGGGGAGATGGTGTTCTTTGTGGGGGGATGGTGTTCTTGGGGTCATAGGACCTCCATGTATGACAGTGGGGGATGGTGTTATTGGGGTCATAGGACCTCCATGTATGATGGTGGGGGATGGTGTTCTTGGGGTCATAGGACCTCCATGTATGACGGTGGGGGGGATGGTGTTCTTGGGGTCATAGGACCTCCATGTATGATAGTGGGGGGTGGTGTTCTTGGGGTCATAGGACCTCCATGTATGATGGTGGGGGATGGTGTTCTTGGGGTCATAGGACCTCCATGTATGATGGTGGGGGATGGTGTTCTTGGGGTCATAGGACCTCCATGTATGATGGTGGGGGATGGTGTTCTTGGGGTCATAGGACCTCCATGTATGATGGTGGGGGATGGTGTTCTTGGGGTCATAGGACCTCCATGTATGATGGTTGGGGGATGGTGTTCTTGGGGTCATAGGACCTCCATGTATGATGGTGGGGGGATGGTGTTCTTGGGGTCATAGGACCTCCATGTATGACGGTGGGGGGGATGGTGTTCTTGGGGTCATAGGACCTCCATGTATGATGGTGGGGGATGGTGTTCTTGGGGTCATAGGACCTCCATGTATGATGGTGGGGGATGGTGTTCTTGGGGTCATAGGACCTCCATGTATGACGGTGGGGGGGATGGTGTTCTTGGGGTCATAGGACCTCCATGTATGACGGTGGGGGGATGGTGTTCTTGGGGTCATAGGACCTCCATGTATGACGGTGGGGGATGGTGTTCTTGGGGTCATAGGACCTCCATGTATAATGGTGGGGGATGGTGTTCTTGGGGTCATAGGACCTCCATGTATGATGGTGGGGGATGGTGTTCTTGGGGTCATAGGACCTCCATGTATGACGGTGGGGAGATGGTGTTCTTTGTGGGGGGATGGTGTTCTTGGGGTCATAGGACCTCCATGTATGACAGTGGGGGATGGTGTTATTGGGGTCATAGGACCTCCATGTATGATGGTGGGGGATGGTGTTCTTGGGGTCATAGGACCTCCATGTATGACGGTGGGGGGGATGGTGTTCTTGGGGTCATAGGACCTCCATGTATGATAGTGGGGGGTGGTGTTCTTGGGGTCATAGGACCTCCATGTATGATGGTGGGGGATGGTGTTCTTGGGGTCATAGGACCTCCATGTATGATGGTGGGGGATGGTGTTCTTGGGGTCATAGGACCTCCATGTATGATGGTGGGGGATGGTGTTCTTGGGGTCATAGGACCTCCATGTATGATGGTGGGGGATGGTGTTCTTGGGGTCATAGGACCTCCATGTATGATGGTGGGGGGATGGTGTTCTTGGGGTCATAGGACCTCCATGTATGATGGTGGGGGGATGGTGTTCTTGGGGTCATAGGACCTCCATGTATGACGGTGGGGGGGATGGTGTTCTTGGGGTCATAGGACCTCCATGTATGATGGTGGGGGATGGTGTTCTTGGGGTCATAGGACCTCCATGTATGATGGTGGGGGATGGTGTTCTTGGGGTCATAGGACCTCCATGTATGATGGTGGGGGATGGTGTTCTTGGGGTCATAGGACCTCCATGTATGATGGTGGGGGATGGTGTTCTTGGGGTCATAGGACCTCCATGTATTACGGTGGGGGATGGTGTTCTTGGGGTCATAGGACCTCCATGTATGACGGTGGGGGATGGTGTTCTTGGGGTCATAGGACCTCCATGTATAATGGTGGGGGATGGTGTTCTTGGGGTCATAGGACCTCCATGTATGATGGTGGGGGATGGTGTTCTTGGGGTCATAGGACCTCCATGTATGACGGTGGGGGATGGTGTTCTTGGGGTCATAGGACCTCCATGTATAATGGTGGGGGATGGTGTTCTTGGGGTCATAGGACCTCCATGTATGATGGTGGGGGATGGTGTTCTTGGGGTCATAGGACCTCCATGTATGACGGTGGGGAGATGGTGTTCTTTGTGGGGGGATGGTGTTCTTGGGGTCATAGGACCTCCATGTATGACAGTGGGGGATGGTGTTATTGGGGTCATAGGACCTCCATGTATGATGGTGGGGGATGGTGTTCTTGGGGTCATAGGACCTCCATGTATGACGGTGGGGGGGATGGTGTTCTTGGGGTCATAGGACCTCCATGTATGATAGTGGGGGGTGGTGTTCTTGGGGTCATAGGACCTCCATGTATGATGGTGGGGGATGGTGTTCTTGGGGTCATAGGACCTCCATGTATGACGGTGGGGGATGGTGTTCTTGGGGTCATAGGACCTCCATGTATGATGGTGGGGGATGGTGTTCTTGGGGTCATAGGACCTCCATGTATTACGGTGGGGGATGGTGTTCTTGGGGTCATAGGACCTCCATGTATGACGGTGGGGGATGGTATTCTTGGGGTCATAGGACCTCCATGTATAATGGTGGGGGATGGTGTTCTTGGGGTCATAGGACCTCCATGTATGATGGTGGGGGATGGTGTTCTTGGGGTCATAGGACCTCCATGTATTACGGTGGGGGATGGTGTTCTTGGGGTCATAGGACCTCCATGTATGACGGTGGGGGATGGTGTTCTTGGGGTCATAGGATCTCCATGTATGATGGTGGGGGATGGTGTTCTTGGGGTCATAGGACCTCCATGTATGACGGTGGGGGATGGTGTTCTTGGGGTCATAGGACCTCCATGTATGACGGTGGGGGATGGTGTTCTTGGGGTCATAGGCAGCATTCATCCTCCTCCAAACACGGCGAGTTGAGTTGATGCCAAATACCTGGATTTTGGTCTCCTCTGACCACAACATTTTCCCCCAGTTCTCCTCTGAATCATTCAGATGTTCATTAGTAATCTTCAGACGGACCTGTACATGTGATTTCCTGGCAGGGGGACCTTGCGGGCTCTGCAGGATTTCAGTCCTTCACGGTGTAGTGTGTTACCGATTGTTTTCCTGGTGACTATGGTCCCAGCTGAGATCATTGACAAGATTCTCTGTGTAGTTCTGGGCTGATTCCTCACCGTTCTCATGATCATTGAACCTCCACGAGGTGAGATCTTGTATGGAGCCCCAGACCGAGGGAGATTGATCGTTATTTTGTGTTTCCTCCATTTGTGAATAATCGCACCAACTGTTGTCACCTCTCACCAAGCTGCTTGGCGATGGTCTTGTAGCCCATTCCAGCCTTGTGTAGGTCTACAATCTTCTCCCCGACATCCTTGGACGGCTCTTTGGTCTTGGCCATGGTGGAGAGATTGGAATCTGATTGATTACTTCTGTGGAAAGGTGTCTTTTATACAGGTAACAAGCTGAGATTAGGTGCTCCTAATCTCAGCTTGTTACCTGTATAGAAGACACCTGGGAGCCAGAAATCTTGCTGATTGATAGGGGATCAAATACTTATTTCACTCTTTAAAATGCAAATCAATTTATAACTTTTTTTCGCCAGCATGCTTCATAGAACGACCCGTGCTCTCTGTCCGGAAGCAGTGGTCTCTCTGCACAGTTCTGACGTGCCCCCCGCTGAGTCACACCTATAGCTCTGCAATCAGCTATATCATGCTCCCCACTGACTGGAAAACTCTAGATCTGACTCAGAAAGGGGTGAGTTGAACCGCTGCGGAGAGACCACTGTTTCTGCACAAGGTCCTTCTCTACAGCATGCTGGCAGGGGACAGGCTTTTTTACTGCCCAATCACAATCAGAGCTAGAGCTCTCTTATCAGAAAACCTCACACTCCCTGCTGATTGGGAATCTCTGACACAGGAGACATATCAAACCTCTGCAGGGACTCCACTGCTTCCACACGGAGAGCAAGGGTCCTTCTCTGCAGAATGCTGGCAGGTGACAGGGTTTTCTACTCTAACTTAGAAGCAGAGGTAGAACTCTCCAATCAGAAAAGCTTGAACTCCCTGCTGATTAGGGATCTCAGACACAACAAGGGACATGTCAGACCTCTGCAGAGACACCACTGCTTCCACAGAGAGAGTAAGGATCCTCCTCCGCAGCATGCTGGCAGGGGACAGGCTTTTCTGCTCTCCAAACAGAATCAGTGCTAGAATTCTCCAATCAGAAAATCCCTGCTGATTAAGGAGCTCAGACATAAGGGGCACGTCAGACCTCTGCAGAGACACCGCTGCTTCCCCACAGAGAGCAAGGGTCCTGACCTCAACCCAGTAGAACACCTTTGGGGTGAATTAGAGCAGAGACTGTGAGCCAGGCCTTCTCATCCAACATCAGTGCCTGACCTCACAAATGCGCATCTCAAAGTTGCCCAAATCGAAATGAACGATCGGTATTTCGGGGGGGTCTGCGGTCGTCCATTGGACACGGCGTTCTGGTCCCAGCATGCAAAGCAGCCAAAGCATTTACAGCATGAAGAGCGGAAAATCGATGGGGTCAGCTGTGATTATTGGCGGGCTTGATAACAACGATCGCCTTGTAGAGGAAACAATCTCTATTATGTCCTGGAGGATTAAAAAGGAAAGTTCTCACTTGGAGAAAACATTCCACCATTTTCCACAGCCGCTTACTCAATGGACGTCTCTGTTTCCTAGGAATCTGCTGATTAGTGCGCGGCGTGGATATCTAAAGCAGGGAATGTGAGATCCACCCAACATTCACTGCAGGTGAGTCAATCGTTGTCATATAACACACATGGAAGATTCACCTGCAGGGAATGTTCGATGAATGTCACTCTTGATGTATGGCGGTCACCTATACTCTGTGATGGCGGCCATGTTTAATCCTCCTGAACCGGCGCTCAGCGTGGAACCTCATAGTAAACTTTGGCCTGGTATATGTCTTGCAATCTGATTGGACAATGTCTGCTTAATTGATGCTAAAAACAGGTGGTTGAGCAGTGGTTTTACTGCCCCCTTATTCCCTTAACTGAACTCAGTGGCTGGAGGGGGTTGTGTATATGCCGTGGCTGTAATGCTCAGTGGCTGGAGGAGGTTGTATATATGCCGTGGCTGCAATGCTCAGTGGCTGGAGGGGGATGTATATATACTGTGGCTTCAATGCTCAGTGGCTGGAGGGGGTTGTGTATATGCCGTGGCTGTAATGCTCAGTGGCTGGAGGAGGTTGTATATATGCCGTGGCTGCAATGCTCAGTGGCTGGAGGGGGTGTATATATGCCGTGGCTGCGATGCTCAGTGGCTGGAAGGGGTTGTATATATGCTGCGGCTGAGATGCTCAGTGGCTGGAGAGGGTTGTATATATGCCGTGGCTGTGATACTCAGTGGCTGGAGGGGGTTGTATATATGCCGTGGCTTCAATGCTCAGTGGCTGGAGAGGGTTGTATATATGCCATGGCTGCAATGCTTAGTGGCTGGAGGGGGTGTATATATGCTGTGGCTGCAATGCTCAGTGGCTGGAGGGGGTGTATATATGCCATGGCTGCAATGCTCAGTGGCTGGAGGGGGTGTATATATGTCATGGCTGCAATGCTCAGTGGCTGGAGGGGGTGTATATATGCCGTGGCTGTGATGCTCAGTGGCTGGAGGGGGTGTATATATACTGTGGCTTCAATGCTCAGTGGCTGGAGGGGGTTGTATATATGCCGTGGCTTCAATGCTCAGTGGCTGGAGGGGGATGTATATATACTGTGGCTTCAATGCTCAGTGGCTGGAGGGGGTTGTATATATGCCGTGGCTTCAATGCTCAGTGGCTGGAGGGGGTTGTATATATGCCGTGGCTTCAATGCTCAGTGGCTGGAGGGGGATGTATATATACTGTGGCTGCGATGCTCAGTGGCTGGAGGGGGTTGTATATATGCCGTGGCTTCAATGCTCAGTGGCTGGAGGGGGTTGTATATATGCCGTGGCTTCAATGCTCAGTGGCTGAAGGGGGATGTATATATGCTGTGGCTGAGATGCTCAGTGGCTGGAGGGGGTTGTGTATATGCCGTGGCTTCGATGCTCAGTGGCCGGAGGGGGTTGTATATATGCCGTGGCTTCGATACTCAGTGGCTGGAGGGGGTCGTACAATGTAAATCCTGGTGCCTGTGCATTTCTTGGATGTGTTCACAAATATCTGACACAGATCAGCCGCTGCTGCCGCCTCTCACCTGGAGATTTGCCGCAAAGCTACAATGTACAGTCTGATCTCCAATGATCCTGTTGCTGTGTGTAGCAAGGAAGGTTCATCCGCGCAGGCTTGTGAAGTTTCTATCCAAACAATCATTTCCAGTTTTGAGCCGCAGGGATAATGGCAGAGGGCGATTTTCTTTTTTTTCCCGGTTTTAAAAGGATGTGATGAGCCAATGAATACATTCCGACGATCTCAGACAGATTCCAGTTGTAATGTTACCTAAGAGGAAGCGATGTGACACACCGAGCGATCGTTAGTCATTGTTTTGTGTTGTTATGGGGGGGGGGAGGGGTGAACATGCTGCAGTGTGATCGAGTCACATGGAATGGGATTTGTGTGAATCACCTCCATCCACACAGTGTGATGTGGGAACGCGGCCCATGTGACCGCCGGCCGGGGCTCCCTCGCGGTTTTTCCGCTGATCTGAGGTTTGCATTTCAAAGGGGCGAGCCGAATAACTTCATATTTCTGACACCACGATCGCTCGGTGGGAAAAAAAATATAGTGATTTCCATGAAAAACATCCTTTTTAAATTTTTTTATTTAATGACTCGTCACATGTCATTAATTAGGAGGAAGAGTGGATGTGTCTTGTGTGGTCTGGCCCCGGGCATTGACAAGCTGTAGAGCGCCACCTGCTGGTGAGGGCAATCTAAGAGACCCGGCCGGACATTTCATATGCTTAGATTTTACCTTACGTGGTTCATCCTCCCTCCCCCCTCCCCAAGAGGGGCAGCAGCCCCCCCCCCCCCCCCCCCCAGAGGGGCAGCAGCACATTTTTTTTTACCCAATGCATCCTCCCCCCGTAAGTGTCTCTCTCTCCTCATTGGACAGAGAGGCAACAGCAGTTTTTGTTTTACCTTAATGCATTCACCCCCAGACCCCCCCCCCCCCCCATGTACCTACCCAACCCCTTTCTGGCAATGTGCACAAGAGCAGTGGCTCTTTCTCCTCATTGGACAGAGGGGAAGCCAGGGCCGATGCTACCACTAGGCAAACTAGGCAGCCGCCTAGGGCGCACTGCTGTCTAGGGCCCCCGGCAACTGGTGTTCCTACTCTCTTCTCTCTGCAACAAGCAACTAAGTCTCAGCAGCAGCAGGCAGCTGCACATAGTGTCAGAGGCACAGCGGCGGCGGAGGACTGTGTCTGTGTCCCGACTCCCCAATGAATAGAAGCAAGAAAATATTCATTGATGGGTGCTGGTGAAGCTGCATTGATGGGCGCTGGTGAGGTTGCATTGATGGGTGCTGGTAGGCTGCATTGATGGGCACTGGTGAGGCTGCATTTGATGGGCGCTGGTGAGGCTGCATTGATGGGCGCTGGTGAGGCTGCATTGATGGGCGCTGGTGAGGCTGCATTGATGGGCACTGGTGAGGCTGAATTTGATTGGCGCTGGTGAGGCTGCATTTGATGGGCGCTGGTGAGGCTGCATTGATGGGCGCTGGTGAGGCTGCATTGATGGGCGCTGGTGAGGCTGCATTGATGGGCACTGGTGAGGCTGCATTTGATTGGCGCTGGTGAGGCTGCATTGATGGGCACTGGTGAGGCTGCATTGATGGGCGCTGGTGAGGCTGCATTGATGGGCGCTGGTGAGGCTGCATTTAATGGGCGCTGGTGAGGCTGCATTTGATGGGCGCTGGTGAGGCTGCATTTGATGGGCGCTGGTGAGGCTGCATTGATGGGCGCTGGTGAGGCTGCATTGATGGGCGCTGTTGAGGCTGCATTGATGGGCGCTGGTGAGGCTGCATTTGATGGGGGCTTCATTAAAAAGGTGGGGTATACATGGGCAGGGCAAAGGGGGTGAAGTCAGGGGTGGAGCCAAGGGGGGGGTGGCAAAACGAGGTTTCGCCTAGGGTGTCAAAATTCCTTGCATAAGCCCTGGGGGCAGCAGCAAGTTTTATTTTTACCCTAATGCATCCCCCCCCCCCTGCCCCCCGTAAGTGTCTCTCTCTCCTCACTGGACAGAGGGGCAACAGCAGGTTTTTTTTTTACCTTAAAGCATTCCCCCCTTCCGCCCCAGCCCCCACCCCAATAATTGGCTCTTTCTCTCTCCTCATTTGCTCCTGCTGCTGTCAATCACAGCCAGTAAGCAGGGGGGCAGAGTCGAGCCAAGCTCTGTGTCAATAGACACACAGAGATGACTTGGGAGCGAGCATGCACAAGTGCTCCCCCTAGCAAGCGGCTTGCTATGGGGGCAATCAGCAGGAGGAGGGAGGAGCCAGGAGCGCTGGCGGGGGACCTCAGAAGAAGATGATTTGTTGCTGCTTTGTGCAAACTAGGGACGCATCGTTATCGATAACGAGTATTTTCACGAGCGCACGTAGTCGTGAAAATGCTCCCGGTACCTGAAACCGATACTTTGCGGTGCGTTTTGTGTCCATACAAAATGAATGGGCGCATATTGCACTGCAAAGAATCGCATGTAATTTGAACAGGAATGTGATGCGATTCCTGTCCGAAATCGCAAGTGGTTTCCTGCACCGCTCCTGTGGTCACTATGACAAGACTGGGCTCACATAGTGCACACCATTTCACAGAACAGGTAAGTATAAAATGTTTATTATTTTAGAAAAAATAAAACTTGGGCCTTTAGTGATATTTAAAAAAATATATTTTTTTTCCGTACGTACCTTATTTTAGACCCAGTGACATCATCACTGGGTCTCTGTGCTTCCCTATGCAAAGCAGGCAGATTGTGGCTGGTGGGTGGGGCCAATAGAGCTTCCTGACACCAATACAGCACCCCGCTTCAGTACTTCCCTCAAGAGCCCTCAGCAGTGGGAGGAGCTATGCAAATATCAAAAAGGATGTCAGTAGGTAGAAGTGGGCGTTCCTAGGCAGACCACCCTATGTAATGTGATGCTGAGCCTCTATGATTGAAAGAACTGAAATCCAATGAATGAAGGGGGTGGGGCCATTAAGGCTGGAGAGGAAAGCGCTAGATGATAGTGGGAGTCCACCAGACAGGAAATGAGGCGGGGCTCTATCTGATTTTGGGGGACGCAGTGGGAGTAAACAATATCCAATCTTTGATAATAGGGGGAGAAATAGTTGGTGTCAGTGGGAGGAATAGTGTCCCATCATTGGTATCAGTGGGAGGAATAGTGCCCCATCATTGGTATCAGTGGGAGGAATATTACCCCATCACTGGTATCAGTGGGAGGAATAGTGCCCCATTGTTGGTATCAGTGGGAGGAATAGTGTCCCATCATTGGTGTCAGTGGGAGGAATAGTGTCCCATCATTGGTATCAGTGGAAGGAATAGTGTCCCATCATTGGTATCAGTGGGAGGAATAGTGCCCCATCATTGGTATCAGTGGGAGGAATAGTGTCCCATCATTGGTATCAGTGGGAGGAATAGTGCCCCATTGTTGGTATCAGTGGGAGGAATAGTGTCCCATCATTGGTATCAGTGGGAGGAATAGTGTCCCATCATTGGTATCAGTGGGAGGAATAGTGCCCCATTGTTAGTATCAGTGGGAGGAATAGTGCCCCATCATTGGTATCAGTGGGAGGAATAGTGCCCCATCATTGGTATCAGTGGGAGGAATAGTGTCCCATCATTGGTATCAGTGGGAGGAATAGTACCCCATCACTAGTATCAGTGGGAGGAATAGTGCCCCATTGTTGGTATCAGTGGGAGGAATAGTGTCCCATCATTGGTATCAGTGGGAGGAATAGTGTCCCATCATTGGTATCAGTGGGAGGAATAGTGCCCCATTGTTGGTATCAGTGGGAGGAATAGTGTCCCATCATTGGTATCAGTGAGAGGAATAGTGTCCTATCATTGGTGTCAGTGGGAGGAATAGTGCCCCATCATTGGTATCAGTGGGAGGAATAGTGCCCCACCATTGGTATCAGTGGGAGGAATAGTGTCCCATCATTGGTATCAGTGGGAGGAATAGTACCCCATCACTAGTATCAGTGGGAGGAATAGTGCCCCATTGTTGGTATCAGTGGGAGGAATAGTGTCCCATCATTGGTATCAGTGGGAGGAATAGTGTCCCATCATTGGTATCAGTGGGAGGAATAGTGTCCCATCATTGGTATCAGTGGGAGGAATAGTGTCCCATCATTGGTATCAGTGGGAGGAATAGTGCCCCATTGTTGGTATCAGTGGGAGGAATAGTGTCCCATCATTGGTATCAGTGAGAGGAATAGTGTCCTATCATTGGTGTCAGTGGGAGGAATAGTGCCCCATCATTGGTATCAGTGGGAGGAATAGTGCCCCACCATTGGTATCAGTGGGAGGAATAGTGTCCCATCATTGGTATCAGTGGGAGGAATAGTACCCCATCACTAGTATCAGTGGGAGGAATAGTGCCCCATTGTTGGTATCAGTGGGAGGAATAGTGTCCCATCATTGGTATCAGTGGGAGGAATAGTGTCCCATCATTGGTATCAGTGGGAGGAATAGTGTCCCATCATTGGTATCAGTGGGAGGAATAGTGCCCCATTGTTGGTATCAGTGGGAGGAATAGTGTCCCATCATTGGTATCAGTGAGAGGAATAGTGTCCTATCATTGGTGTCAGTGGGAGGAATAGTGCCCCATCATTGGTATCAGTGGGAGGAATAGTGCCCCATCATTGGTATCAGTGGGAGGAATAGTACCCCATCACTAGTATCAGTGGGAGGAATAGTGCCCCATTGTTGGTATCAGTGGGAGGAATAGTGTCCCATCATTGGTATCAGTGGGAGGAATAGTGTCCCATCATTGGTATCAGTGGGAGGAATAGTGCCCCATCATTGGTGTCAGCGGGAGGAATAGTGTCCCATCATTGGTGTCAGTGGGAGGAATAGTGCCCCGTCATTGGTGTCAGTGAGAGGAATAGTGCCCCATCATTGGTATCAGTGGGAGGAATAGTGTCCCATCATTGGTATCAGTGGGAGGAATAGTGCCCCATCATTGGTATCAGTGGGAGGAATAGTGCCCCATCATTGGTATCAGTGGGAGGAATAGTGCCCCATCATTGGTATCAGTGGGAGGAATAGTGTCCCATCATTGGAATCAGTGGGAGGAATAGTGCCCCATCATTGGTGTCAGTGGGAGGAATAATGCCCCATCAATGGTATCAGTGGATGATTTTTTTTCATTTAAAATTTTTACATTCTATATATTAAAATATATTTATTTTATACATTTATTTTCTCCTTTTCTATATCAACTTTCTGTATAACTTAACTTATATCATAACTTTCTATATGAACTTTTATTATCATATAATATATGTATAGAATACATTATTTAGTATTTTCATTTACTTTATTTATTTCAATACATTTATTTAAATTTTTACATTTTAATTTTTTTAATACATTTTTATTACACACAGTGCACAGAGCAGATGAAATGTCATCCAGAAACTTTTTTTTCTTTTTTATGGTGGATATTATTATTTGCTCGCTGTTGTTCCTCCCCCATGGGCCGATCTGAGCACGCGTCATCTAACGAATCCTCCTGGCGGTTGATTGGTCGCAGCGGCCGGCGTCGGCCTCCCAGTGACTCAGCTCAGGATACCAAACATCACTTAAAGTCATTAAGAGCGGATCATGGCTGAAAGGTCATTTGTGTCTTATCAGCATTTATCCATCCTGCTATAGCCGGCCGCATTATTTCTAATTATTCCTTTGAAGAGTCTGTTTGGGATAAAGCCTGGGAGTGGATCCTGGAAACGGGTCACTGATACGTGGAACACCCGGCCGGGCGGAGGAGGAGGACATTAGAAGAACGCCCCATTCCATGACCATTGATGTGCTTAGAGGAGCAATTCTATGAAATGGATGTTAATGATATTTAAACCTCATCAGATACATTTCTAGTGTCCAGACAATGAAGGAATATCGATCGCTACATTGTATCCCAATCACATCCATTCCAAGATCAGCCGGAATCCCAAATACACACATTTCTACAACAGGAAAACAACCTCTGCTACAAAATCCTGGCATGGATTCCTCATGTAATAGATCGGGGGGCCCCAAACTCTTTAGTATGAGGGCCACGTTGTGTACTTTGCAAATATTTGTGGGCCAAAAACAAGTGTCCCCCTTACATCAAGGTTCCCATTAGAGTCCTCCTTTACATCAGGGCACCCATCAGACCCCCCCCTTACATCAGGGCGCCCCCCATGATAACCCCCCTACATCAGGGCCCCAATCAGAGCCCCCTACATTAAGGTCCCTATCAGATTTCTCCTTTACATCCCTATCAGACCCCCCTCCCTTACATCAGGGTTCTCATCAGAATCCCACCTTACATCACAGCCCCCCCTTACATCAAGATCTCTATCAGATTCAGTGGCGGCTGGTGCTCCAAATTTTTGGGGAGGCGCAAACAAACTGAAAAATACTGAACCCCCCATCAAATGCAGCCACTGTGCCCATCATATGCAGCCACTTGTGCCCGTCATATGGGGCCGCTTGAGCCCATCAAATGCAGCCACTTGTGCCCGTCAAATGCAGCCCTTTGTGCCAGTCAAATGCAGCCACTTGTGCTCATCATATGTGGCCACTTGTGCCCATCAAATGCGGCCACTTGTACCCGTCAAATGAAGCCACTTGTGCCATCATATACAGGCACTTGTGCCCATCAAATGCAGCCACTTGTGCTCATCCTATGTGGCCACTTGTGCCCGTCAAATGCAACCACTTGTACCCGTCATATGCAGCCACTTGTGCCCATCATATACAGGCACTGGTGCTCATCATATGTGGCCACTTGTGCCCATCAAATGCGGCCACTTGTGCCCGTCAAATGCAACCACTTGTACCCATCAAATGCAGCCACTTGTGCCCATCATATGGAGCCACTTGTGCCCATCAAATGCAGCCACTTGTACCCATCAAATGAAGCCACTTGTGCTCATTATATGCAGCCACTTGTGCCCATCAAATGCAGCCACTTGTGCCCATCATATGCAGCCACTTGTGCCCGTCAAATGCAGCCACTTGTGCTCATCATATGCAGCTACTTGTGCCCGTCAAATGCAGCCACTTGTGCCTGTCGTATGGGGCCACTTGTGCCCATCAAATGCAGCCACTAGGGATGAGCCGAACACCCCCCGGTTCGGTTCGCACCAGAACCCGCGAACGGACCGCAAGTTCGCACGAACGTTAGAACCCCATTGACGTCTATGGGACTCGAACGTTCGAAATCAAAAGTGCTCATTTTAAAGGCTAATTTGCATGGTATTGTCCTAAAAAGGGTTTGGGGACCCGGGTCCTACCCCAGGGGACATGTATCAATGCAAAAAAAACTTTTAAAAACGGCCGTTTTTTCGGGAGCAGTGATTTTAATGATGCTTAAAGTAAAAAAAAAAAAGTGAAATATTCCTTTAAATATCGTACCTGGGGGGTGTCTATAGTATGCCTGTAAAGTGACGCGTGTTTCCCATGTTTAGAACAGTCCCTGCACCAAATGTCATTTTTAAAGGAAAAAATCTCATTTAAAACTGCTTGCGGGTTTAATGTCATGTCGGGTCCTGGCAATATGGATGAAAATCAGTGAGACAAACGGCATGGGTACCCCCCAGTCCATTACCAGGCCCTTTGGGTCTTGTATGGATATTAAGGGGAACCCCGCACCCAAATTAAAATAAGGAAAGGTGTGGGGCCACCAGGCCCTATATACTCTGAACAGCAGTATACAGGCGGTGCAAACAAGACAGGGACTGTAGGTTTGTTGTTAAGTAGAATCTGTTTGTAATTTTGAACATTTTTAATGTGTTTAGCTCCAGCCAAAAAATCTTTTCTAAGCTTTTTGGAAAACATAGGGAAGGGTTATCACCCCTGTGACATTTGTTTTGCGTCTTTCCTCCTCTTCAGAAGATTTCACCTCACTTTTTTGTCCCAATGAAAAATGTTTTTTGAAAATTTGGGTTTTTTTGTGGAACAAGGATTGGAAAGCATCAGTGGAAAGGAGAAATTGTTTTCCCATATTAACTCTTACATGAGAGAATTTCCCTTCCTAGGGGTAGATTTCATCTCACTTCCTGTTGTCTCCTTCCGTTTGCAAGTAGGAGTCGTTTGTAAGTTAGATGTTTGAAAGTAGGGTCCTGCCCTATATACTCAGCAGAAATTTGGGCCTTAGGTGTTGCTGTGGCCAAAACACTGTAAGCCCTCACAGGGCCCTGCTGTGAAATATTAGATCAAGAATTGTAATTACATGCCCCTGTTGAACAGGAGCTGAAAAATTAGGCCTTAGGCACTGGTGCTGGTGCCACAACACTGCAACCCCTCACAGACACTCTAGTTGGAACGCAGGAACGAGCCCTGCTGCAAAGTATTGCATCAAAAATTGTAATTACACGCCCCTGTTAGACAGGGGCAGAAAAATTGGGCCTTAGGCACTGGTGCTGGTGCCACAACACTGCAACCCCTCACAGACACTCTAGTTGGAACGCAGGAACGAGCCCTGCTGCAAAGTATTGCATCAAAAATTGTAATTACACGCCCCTGTTAGACAGGGGCAGAAAAATTGGGCCTTAGGCACTGGTGCTGGTGCCACAACACTGCAACCCCTCACAGACACTCTAGTTGGAATGCAGGAACGAGCCGTGCTGCAAAGTATTACATCAAAAATTGTAATTACACGCCCCTGTTATACAGGGGCTGAAAAATTGTGCCTTAGGCACTGGTGGTGGCGCCCAGAACCAAAAATGTTCTTACAAGCTATCAGCGTGATGATTGAGGAGGAAGAGGATAATTACTCAGGGATAATCACTCAGCATCAGCATAGGCAGTCTTTGAAGGGATCTGAAAAAAATTATTCAGTTACATCAGCATCAGGTGCTTGGTAGCTGGTGGTGATCCAAGACTGATTCATTTTTATGAAGGTCAGCCGATCGACCGAGTCAGTGGACAGACGCACCCTGTGATCGGTTACCACGCCTCCAGCAGCACTGAATGTGCGTTCCGAAAGAACGCTGGGTGCAGGACAGGCCAGTAGCTCAATTGCATACTGTGCAAGCTCTGGCCAGTGATCCATCCTCAAGACCCAGTAACCCAGAGGATTTTCGGTGGGAAAGGTGTCCAAGTCTGATCTTGCCCCTAGGTATTCCTGCACCATGTAAAACAGACGCTGGCGATGGTTGCTGGAACCGATCATACCTTGGGGCTGCGGACCAAAAAATTGTCTGAACGCATCGGTCAGACGGCCACCTTCTCCACCGCTCCTTCTTTGACTGACCGAAGCCTCAGCAACACGTTGTCCAGAAACAGGAGTTTGTAACCTCCCAGTCTCTGGGAACGCGTTGCACAGACCTTTCTGCAAGGCCTCCCGAAGATGTTTCATCCTCTGCTCCCTCTGCGATGGCAAGATAAGGTCCGCAACCTTACCCTTGTAACGTGGATCAAGGAGGGTTGCCAGCCAGTATTGGTCCTTCTCCTTGATACCACGAATACGAGGATCCTTACGCAGGCTTTGCAGGATCAGGGAGGCCATGCAGCGTAGGTTTGCTGAGGCATTCGGTCCGGAGTCCTCTGGGTCACTAAGGACAACAACGTCCGCAGCCACCTCCTCCCAGCCACGTACAAGTCCATGTGTTCCTTGGGACTGATCCCTTAAAGACTGCTGATGCTGAGTGCCAGGCTCCACCTCCATACTGACACAATCTTCCTCCTCCTCCTCCTCCTCCTCCTCGTCCTCTTCCTGTGTGATCGGCGGGCACGCAGGAACACTGTCTGGATAAAGGGGGCCTTGAGAGCTAAGGAAGTCCTCCTCTTCCTGCCTCTGTTCTGCCTCAAGTGCCCTGTCCATTATTCCACGCAGCGTGTGCTCCAACAGGTGGACAAGGGGGACAGTGTCACTGATGCATGCACTGTCAGTGCTCACCATCCTCGTGGCCTCCTCGAATGGTGACAGGACAGTGCATGCATCCCTGATCATGGCCCACTGGCGTGGGGAAAAAAAACCAAGGTCCCCTGACCCTGTCCTGGTGCCATAGTCGCACAGGTACTCATTTATGGCCCTCTGCTGCGTGTGCAGCCGCTGCAGCATGGCCAATGTCGAGTTCCACCTGGTGGGCATGTCACAGATTAGGCGGTTCTTGGGCAGGTTAAACTCCTTTTGGAGGTCCGTCAGCCGAGCACTGGCATTATATGACCGGCGGAAATGCACACAGACTTTCCTGGCCTGCCTCAGGACATCCTGTAAGCCCGGGTACCTGCCCAAGAACCGCTGCACCACCAAGTTAAGGACGTGAGCCAAACAGGGCACATGGGTCAGTTGTCCCTGTCGGAGGGCAGAGAGGAGGTTGGTGCCATTGTCGCAAACCACCATTCCTGCCTTAAGTTGGCGTGGCGTCAACCACCTCTGAACCTGCCCCTGCAGAGCTGACAGAACCTCTGCCCCAGTGTGGCTCCTGTCCCCCAAGCACACCAGCTCAAGCACCGCATGGCATCTTTTGGCCTGCGTACTTGCGTAGCCCCTTGAACGCCTACGGAGCACCGCTGGTTCCGAGGAAGAGGCCATGGAGGAAGAAGAAGAGGAGGGGGTGGAGGAGAGAGGTGTGTCACAATCAGCATTTTGGAGGCGTGGTGGCGGAACAACCTCCAACACTACTGCACCTTGTCCTGCATCCTTCCCAGCTGCCAGCAGAGTCACCCAATGCGCCGTGAAACTTAAGTAACGTCCCTGTCCATGCCTGCTGGACCATGAGTCAGCGGTAATATGCACCTTACCGCTGACCGCCCTGTCCAGCGAGGCATGGACATTGCCTTCCACATGCCGGTAGAGAGCTGGAATCGCCTTCCGTGAGAAAAAGTGGCGTTTGGGTACCTGCCACTGAGGAACCGCACATTCCACAAACTCACGGAAGGGGGCAGAGTCTACCAACTGAAAAGGCAGCAGTTGAAGTGCTAGCAATTTTGCCAAGCTAGCATTCAACCGCTGGGCATGTGGATGGCTGGGAGCAAACTTCTTTCGGCGGTGCAGCAGCTGGGGCAGGGAAATTTGCCTGGTACAATCTGGCGTCGGTGTACCAAAAGCAGATTGCCCACAAGTACTTGGCTGTGACACACCTAATTCTACACCTTCATTCCTCTCACTGCAGGTCTCAGAGAGGACTGAAGGTCTAGTGGGGTTGGAAATCTCAGCTGATGAGGAGCAAGGAGAGATCCTCTTTGTTCTTTGGTGTGGGTCTTTTAGATATGCTTGCCAACGAACTGCATGGCAGGTCAACATATGTCTGGTCAAGCATGTGGTACCCAAGCGGGAGATGTTTTGGCCACGCGAGATACGCTTGAGACATATGTTGCAAATAGCAGCGGTGCGATCTGATGCACTCGTCTCAAAAAAGGCCCACACCAAAGAACTTTTTGAATAACGCGCAGAGACTGCAGCGCCCTGCACATGTGGAGCTTTGGGGTGTGATGCAGTCAATGTGCTGCCCTTAGGCTGGCCCCTGGAGGGCATCCTGCCTCGTTGGTGATGTGCCGCCTCCTCCTCCTCCTCCTCCTCCTCTCTCCTATCAGGCACCCACGTTGAGTCAGTGACCTCATCATCCCCTCCCTCCTCATCACTGGAGCAAACCTGGCAGTATGCTGCAGCAGGGGGAGCATGACTGCCAGATTGCTGTCCTTCTTGGGCACCCCCTCTGTCCGTGCTCATGTTACTGCCTTCATCGAGCTCAGTATCATCATCAGAGCCTTCCAAACGCTGGGCATCCTCCTGGAGCATGTACCCAACACTGTGGTCAAACAGTTCGAGGGAATCCTCATGAGGACATGGTGGAGCTAGGGAAGGAGTCACTGATGACATTGAGCTGAGGGAAGAGGCCGCTGCTTTGCCAGACAAAGCACCCTGGGCATGGGTGAGAGAGGATGAGGAGGATGAGGACGGCTTGGTCATCCACTCGACCAAGTTTTCCGCATGTTGCGGCTCAACACGGCCAGCTGCCGAAAAAAAGGCCAAGCGTGTCCCATGGCCACGTGCTGATGAGGATGCACCGTCTCCACGACCAGCACTAGACACAGAGCCTGCTTGCCCTCTCTTATTGGCTTGTGACTGTCTGCCTCTCCTTCTTGGCCTTCCAGACATACTAATGGCCTGTAGCTGCACTAAGCTGGGATAGAACACCTGTAATTTTCTTCAGGTAGCTTTATATACTGTAACCAGACAAGCCTGCCTGTCAGTAGGAAGATAACAGGAACGGATCTAGCTGAACACTGTGAGCAGGACGCACTGCACTAAATGTAAATAGCAGGAACGGATCTAGCTGAACACTGTGAGCAGGACGCACTGACTGCACTAAATGTAAATAGCAGGAACGGATCTAGCTGAACACTGTGAGCAGGACGCACTGACTGCACTAAATGTAAATAGCAGGAACAGATCTAGCTGAACACTGTGAGCAGGACGCACTGCACTAAATGTAAATAGCAGGAACGGATCTAGCTGAACACTGTGAGCAGGACGCACTGACTGCACTAAATGTAAATAGCAGGAACGGATCTAGCTGAACACTGTGAGCAGGACGCACTGCACTAAATGTAAATAGCAGGAACGGATCTAGCTGAACACTGTGAGCAGGACGCACTGACTGCACTAAATGTAAATAGCAGGAACGGATCTAGCTGAACACTGTGAGCAGGACGCACTGCACTAAATGTAAATAGCAGGAACGGATCTAGCTGAACACTGTGAGCAGGACGCACTGACTGCACTAAATGTAAATAGCAGGAACAGATCTAGCTGAACACTGTGAGCAGGACGCACTGCACTAAATGTAAATAGCAGGAACGGATCTAGCTGAACACTGTGAGCAGGACGCACTGACTGCACTAAATGTAAATAGCAGGAACGGATCTAGCTGAACACTGTGAGCAGGACGCACTGACTGCACTAAATGTAAATAGCAGGAACGGATCTAGCTGAACACTGTGAGCAGGACGCACTGCACTAAATGTAAATAGCAGGAACGGATCTAGCTGAACACTGTGAGCAGGACGCACTGACTGCACTAAATGTAAATAGCAGGAACGGATCTAGCTGAACACTGTGAGCAGGACGCACTGCACTAAATGTAAATAGCAGGAACGGATCTAGCTGAACACTGTGAGCAGGACGCACTGCACTAAATGTAAATAGCAGGAACGGATCTAGCTGAACACTGTGAGCAGGACGCACTGCACTAAATGTAAATAGCAGCCACTTGTGCCCATCATATGCAGCCACTTGTGCCCGTCAAATGCAGCCACTTGTACCCGTCAAATGCAGCCACTTGTGCCCATCATATACAGGCACTTGTGCCCATCATATGTAGCCACTTGTGCCCATCAAATGCAGCCACTTGTACCTGACAAATGCAGCCACTTGTGCCCGTCGAATGCAGCCACTTGTGACCATCATATGCAGCGACCTGAGCCCACCGACCCCTCCCCACTCGCGGCTCTGGCAGCAGCCCCCCCCCTCTGGCAACACCGAAACACCCCCCCCCCACGCGCGGCTCTGGCAGAGGGGACTTACTGCAGCAGCTCCTCCAGCGTGTCTTCTCCGCTCCTCTTCCTAAGCGCCAGGCATCCAATAGGGTGGCCTGGCGCTTTAGCCAATCAGGAAACAGGTCTGCCGCCCTGCCTCCTGATTGGCAGGGAGGAAGGTTAGTGTGAAAATAGAGAAAATAAATTCGCTATCATCACACAATTGGGTGGGATCAGGGCACACTCTCTGCGACCCGAGGCCCACCCTATTTCGAAGCCTATTAGAGCCTCTGGCTCTAATCAGGTTCTTCAAAAATTATCACCCCTTCCCGCCTCGCCATAGGAATCCATGTGTCCGGCGTCCTGCAAGGGGCTGGGCGCATGGATGGTGGGGCGGCGCCGTGCGCCCACAGTGCTCGGGCCGCCACTGAGTCATCAGGGTCCCCATCAGAAACCCCTTTTACAACAGGATTACCATCAAAGTCCCCCCTTATATCAGAGTCCCCATGGGGGGGGGGGGGGTGTTGAAATGGAGACAACAGGCAGCCTCTGCTGACCTTAAAGCCCAACCCTGGGCAACCAAAAAAATGAGCCCTTGAAGGGGGCTGTGCCTGAAGAATCATTTTTCCAGGAAAAGCTCTGCATTTTATTATTAAAAAGCAATTCTTGAGCTCCAGTCCAGTGACTTTGCCTGGGCTGAGATGATGTCATCCGTCTGCTGCAGACAGAAGGAAGCATTTACTCAGTCTCCCCCTCCCCCATTGATCAGGCGGCAACACTGTTGGGTTCAGTCAGCCAATGAACTGTTGAGGAAAGTTGAAGCTGCTATGGGAGGGGCTGCATTCAATGTCACATGTTACATGCATTGTCGTGCGATTCCTTCAAAATCTCTGGGGCCTGAAACATGCATCCCCGTACTTTACTAGATGAAGGACCGGCACAACGGAAAATAATGGCAAAGCTGTGCCAACATGCCCATGAGATCACAAATGTGTGGACTAGGCCCAAACTCAAGTGTGACAACAGGGAGAGGACAGTCATGTGACTCTCCAGCCCCCGCCTATTATTGTATTAAAGCACAGTCAGCGATTTGTGTCATCTGTCAGTCATTCTCCATCTGCTCTGTGATAGGCTCTGTGCCTGTCATGTCACTCCTCTGGTTTCAATCCTACATGAGTCACACAATAGCAGATCAGGGGGGTGCCGATTCCATACGCAGATCAGGGGGGTTTTGATTCCATACGCAGATCAGGAGGGTTCCGATTCCATACGCAGATCAGGGGGGTTCCATACGCAGGTATACTTCTTCCAGATCATCATAAGGCATTGAAGCCGTTGGATTACCATGACAGCCAGTCAGCTGGCATTTTTTAGAAGGGGAGGTCAGCAGCGGCAGTCCCGGTAGAAGGTTTCCTGTAATGCAGCACGGCGGCGGTACCGGCTCTTTAAGCAGACTGAGTGACACATACTTTCCACACACCAAAAATAACGCAATAAGCACGCCGCTCCTTTAATAGGCCAGACGCCCTATTATTGGCTGCATAAATCCCGCTTGTAATCTTTGTCCCCCACTGAGTTATTTTGTGTTTTTATTTTCCATAAACGCGGGAGGCGGCGCAAAGTCTATGTATGTCCCAGGGGATCCACACATCAGAAGAGTTCTGTCTCTGGCACGAGGGGGACTAGGTGTAGGGATGTGTATAGGGCAGGCGGGACTATCATTGATCAGGTGTTGGGATGTGTATAGGACAGGCAGGACTATCATTGATCAGGTGTTGGGATGTGTATAGGGAAGGCAGGACTATCGTTGATCAGGTGTGGGGATGTGTATAGGGAAGGCAGGACTATCATTGATCAGGTGTAGGGATGTGTATAGGGAAGGTGGAACTATCATTGATCAGGTGTAGGGATGTGTATAGGACAGGCAGGACTATCATTGATCAGGTGTAGGGATGTGTATAGGGCAGGCAGGACTATCATTGATCAGGTGTAGGGATGTGTATAGGGAAGGTGGAACTATCATTGATCAGGTGTAGGGATGTGTATAGGACAGGCAGGACTATCATTGATCAGGTGTAGGGATGTGTATAGGACAGGCAGGACTATCATTGATCAGGTGTAGGGATGTGTATAGGGAAGGTGGAACTATCATTGATCAGGTGTAGGGATGTGTATAGGACAGGCAGGACTATCATTGATCAGGTGTAGGGATGTGTATAGGGCAGGCAGGACTATCATTGATTAGGTGTAGGGATGTGTATAGGGAAGGCAGGACTATCATTGATCAGGTGTTGGGATGTGTATAGGGAAGGCAGGACTATCGTTGATCAGGTGTAGGGATGTGTATAGGACAGGCAGGACTATCATTGATCAGGTGTAGGGATGTCTATAGGACAGGCAGGACTATCATTGATCAGGTGTAGGGATGTCTATAGGACAGGCAGAACTATCATTGATCAGGTGTAGGGATGTGTATAAGGCAGGCAGGACTATCATTGATCAGGTGTAGGGATGTGTATAGGGCAGGCAGGACTATCATTGATTAGGTGTAGGGATGTGTATAGGGAAGGCAGGACTATCATTGATCAGGTGTAGGGATGTGTATAGGGAAGGCAGGACTATCATTGATCAGGTGTTGGGATGTGTATAGGGAAGGCAGGACTATCGTTGATCAGGTGTAGGGATGTGTATAGGACAGGCAGGACTATCATTGATCAGGTGTAGGGATGTGTATAGGACAGGCAGGACTATCATTGATCAGGTGTAGGGATGTCTATAGGACAGGCAGAACTATCATTGATCAGGTGTAGGGATGTGTATAAGGCAGGCAGGACTATCATTGATCAGGTGTAGGGATGTCTATAGGACAGGCAGGACTATCATTGATCAGGTGTAGGGATGTGTATAGGGAAGGTGGGACTATCATTGATCAGGTGTAGGGATGTGTATAGGACAGGCAGGACTATCATTGATCAGGTGTAGGGATGTCTATAGGACAGGCAGGACTATCATTGATCAGGTGTAGGGATGTGTATAGGGAAGGTGGGACTATCATTGATCAGGTGTAGGGATGTGTATAGGACAGGCAGGACTATCATTGATCAGGTGTAGGGATGTGTATAGGGCAGGCAGGACTATCATTGATTAGGTGTAGGGATGTGTATAGGGAAGGCGGGACTATCATTGATCAGGTGTAGAGATGTGTATAAGGCAGGCAGGACTATCATTGATCAGGTGTAGGGATGTCTATAGGACAGGCAGGACTATCATTGATCAGGTGTAGGGATGTGTATAGGGAAGGCGGGACTATCATTGATCGGGTGTAGGGATGTGTATAGGGAAGGCAGGACTATCATTGATCAGGTGTAGGGATGTGTATAGGACAGGCAGGACTATCATTGATCAGGTGTAGGGATGTCTATAGGACAGGCAGGACTATCATTGATCAGGTGTAGGGATGTGTATAGGGAAGGTGGGACTATCATTGATCAGGTGTAGGGATGTGTATAGGACAGGCAGGACTATCATTGATCAGGTGTAGGGATGTGTATAGGGAAGGCAGGACTATCATTGATCAGGTGTAGGGATGTGTATAGGGAAGGCAGGACTATCATTGATCAGGTGTAGGGATGTGTATAGGGAAGGCAGGACTATCATTGATCAGGTGTAGGGATGTGTATAGGGAAGGCAGGACTATCGTTGATCAGGTGTAGGGATGTGTATAGGACAGGCAGGACTATCATTGATCAGGTGTAGGGATGTGTATAGGGCAGGCAGGACTATCATTGATCAGGTGTAGGGATGTGTATAGGGCAGGCGGGACTATCATTGATCAGGTGTAAGGATGTGTATAGGGAAGGCGGGACTATCATTGATCAGGTGTAGAGATGTGTATAAGGCAGGCAGGACTATCATTGATCAGGTGTAGGGATGTGTATAGGGAAGGCGGGACTATCGTTGATCAGGTGTAGGGATGTGTATAGGACAGGCAGGACTATCATTGATCAGGTGTAGGGATGTGTATAGGGCAGGCGGGACTATCATTGATCAGGTGTAAGGATGTGTATAGGGAAGGCGGGACTATCATTGATCAGGTGTAGAGATGTGTATAAGGCAGGCAGGACTATCATTGATCAGGTGTAGGGATGTGTATAGGGAAGGCGGGACTATCATTGATCGGGTGTAGGGATGTGTATAGGACAGGCAGGACTATCATTGATCAGGTGTAGGGATGTCTATAGGACAGGCAGGACTATCATTGATCAGGTGTAGGGATGTGTATAGGGAAGGTGGGACTATCATTGATCAGGTGTAGGGATGTGTATAGGACAGGCAGGACTATCATTGATCAGGTGTAGGGATGTCTATAGGACAGGCAGGACTATCATTGATCAGGTGTAGGGATGTGTATAGGATGTGCAGGGCTGTCACTGATTGGGTGTAGGGATGTGTACAGGGAAAGCAGGGCTATCACTGATTGGGTGTTGGGATGAGGATAAGGCAGGCAGGGCTGTCACTGATTGGGTGTAGGGATGAGGATAAGGCAGGCAGGGCTGTCACTGATTGGGTGTAGGGATGTGTACAGGGAAAGCAGGACTATCACTGATTGGGTGTAGGGATGAGGATAAGGCAGGCAGGGCTGTCAGCCATGATGGTTCAGCATCTTTATCAGTTGGCGGGATGCAAGCTCGGGCCCCTCTGACCTCCCAGGCTGCACAGATACATTCCCAACATTTTATAATGTGCAGCAATAGGATCTTTTTTTTTTTTTTCTCAGAAAAGCTCCACCTTTAAACCCATCCTTGAGCTTCAGTCCAGTAACTTTGCCTAGGCTCAGATGATGTCATTAGTCTCTCCCCCCCCCCCCCCCCCTCCAGTGATCAGACTAGGTGAGAGGCTGGCTGCAGGGGCTGACGTGTGTAACATATTTATGAACACAGCCAGGAGCTGCACAGGTACCAGAATTAACATGATTGTGTCATCTCTAAGCCGGCATCTTAGCCCAGGAGATAGATGGTGACTCTGGATGATGTCTGAACAAAGATGGCGCCGTCCTTCTAGAGAGAAAAGGAGAAAAATGCATTGCCCAGGGAATACTGTGATCGCTGTGAGATGTAACAAGTATCTGCATGACACATTACTTAGCATGAAATACATATCTGATTCCGGGGCCACTATAGACAGTCCTATAGGGCCCGTGTAGCAGGCCGTATTGCTTATATAGCGCACAGTGCAGAGAGAGAACCCGTCACCATGTGTATAGGGAAGGCGGGACTATCATTGATCGGGTGTAGGGATGTGTATAGGACAGGCAGGACTATCATTGATCAGGTGTAGGGATGTGTATAGGGAAGGTGGGACTATCATTGATCAGGTGTAGGGATGTGTATAGGGAAGGCAGGACTATCATTGATCAGGTGTAGGGATGTGTATAGGACAGGCAGGACTATCATTGATCAGGTGTAGGGATGTGTATAGGACAGGCAGGACTATCATTGATCAGGTGTAGGGATGTCTATAGGACAGGCAGGACTATCATTGATCAGGTGTAGGGATGTGTATAGGGAAGGCAGGACTATCATTGATCAGGTGTAGGGATGTGTATAGGGAAGGCAGGACTATCATTGATCAGGTGTAGGGATGTGTATAGGGAAGGCAGGACTATCATTGATCAGGTGTTGGGATGTGTATAGGGAAGGCAGGACTATCGTTGATCAGGTGTTGGGATGTGTATAGGGAAGGCAGGACTATCATTGATCAGGTGTAGGGATGTGTATAGGGAAGGCGGGACTATCATTGATCAGGTGTAGGGATGTGTATAGGGAAGGTGGGACTATCATTGATCAGGTGTAGGGATGTGTATAGGACAGGCAGGACTATCATTGATCAGGTGTAGGGATGTCTATAGGACAGGCAGGACTATCATTGATCAGGTGTAGGGATGTGTATAGGGAAGGTGGGACTATCATTGATCAGGTGTAGGGATGTGTATAGGGAAGGCAGGACTATCATTGATCAGGTGTAGGGATGTGTATAGGACAGGCAGGACTATCATTGATCAGGTGTAGGGATGTCTATAGGACAGGCAGGACTATCATTGATCAGGTGTAGGGATGTGTATAGGGAAGGCAGGACTATCATTGATCAGGTGTAGGGATGTGTATAGGGAAGGCAGGACTATCATTGATCAGGTGTAGGGATGTGTATAGGGAAGGCAGGACTATCATTGATCAGGTGTTGGGATGTGTATAGGGAAGGCAGGACTATCGTTGATCAGGTGTTGGGATGTGTATAGGGAAGGCAGGACTATCATTGATCAGGTGTAGGGATGTGTATAGGACAGGCAGGACTATCGTTGATCAGGTGTAGGGATGTGTATAGGACAGGCAGGACTATCGTTGATCAGGTGTAGGGATGTGTATAGGACAGGCAGGACTATCGTTGATCAGGTGTAGGGATGTGTATAGGGAAGGTGGGACTATCATTGATCAGGTGTAGGGATGTGTATAGGACAGGCAGGACTATCATTGATCAGGTGTAGGGATGTGTATAGGGAAGGCGGGACTATCATTGATCAGGTGTATGGATGTGTATAGGGAAGGCAGGACTATCATTGATCAGGTGTAGGGATGTGTATAGGACAGGCAGGACTATCATTGATCAGGTGTAGGAATGTGTATAGGGAAGGCGGGACTATCATTGATCAGGTGTAGGGATGTGTATAGGGAAGGCAGGACTATCATTGATCAGGTGTAGGGATGTGTATAAGGAAGGCAAGACTATCATTGATCAGGTGTAGGGATGTGTATAGGACAGGCAGGACTATCATTGATCAGGTGTAGGGATGTGTATAGGGAAGGCAGGACTATCATTGATCAGGTGTATGGATGTGTATAGGGAAGGCAGGACTATCATTGATCAGGTGTAGGGATGTGTATAGGACAGGCAGGACTATCATTGATCAGGTGTAGGGATGTGTATAGGGAAGGCAGGACTATCATTGATCAGGTGTTGGGATGTGTATAGGGAAGGCAGGACTATCATTGATCAGGTGTAGGGATGTGTATAGGGAAGGCGGGACTATCATTGATCAGGTGTAGGGATGTGTATAGGACAGGCGGGACTATCATTGATCAGGTGTAGGGATGTGTATAGGGAAGGCAGGACTATCATTGATCAGGTGTAGGGATGTGTATAGGGAAGGCGGGACTATCATTGATCAGGTGTAGGGATGTGTATAGGACAGGCAGGACTATCATTGATCAGGTGTAGGGATGTGTATAGGACAGGCAGGACTATCATTGATCAGGTGTAGGGATGTGTATAGGGAAGGCAGGACTATCATTGATCAGGTGTAGGGATGTGTATAGGGAAGGCAGGACTATCATTGATCAGGTGTAGGGATGTGTATAGGGAAGGCAGGACTATCATTGATCAGGTGTTGGGATGTGTATAGGGAAGGCAGGACTATCGTTGATCAGGTGTTGGGATGTGTATAGGGAAGGCAGGACTATCATTGATCAGGTGTAGGGATGTGTATAGGACAGGCAGGACTATCGTTGATCAGGTGTAGGGATGTGTATAGGACAGGCAGGACTATCGTTGATCAGGTGTAGGGATGTGTATAGGGAAGGCAGGACTATCATTGATCAGGTGTAGGGATGTCTATAGGACAGGCAGGACTATCATTGATCAGGTGTAGGGATGTGTATAGGGAAGGTGGGACTATCATTGATCAGGTGTAGGGATGTGTATAGGACAGGCAGGACTATCATTGATCAGGTGTAGGGATGTGTATAGGGAAGGCGGGACTATCATTGATCAGGTGTATGGATGTGTATAGGGAAGGCAGGACTATCATTGATCAGGTGTAGGGATGTGTATAGGACAAGCAGGACTATCATTGATCAGGTGTAGGAATGTGTATAGGGAAGGCGGGACTATCATTGATCAGGTGTAGGGATGTGTATAGGGAAGGCAGGACTATCATTGATCAGGTGTAGGGATGTGTATAAGGAAGGCAAGACTATCATTGATCAGGTGTAGGGATGTGTATAGGGAAGGCAGGACTATCATTGATCAGGTGTAGGGATGTGTATAGGACAGGCAGGACTATCATTGATCAGGTGTAGGGATGTGTATAGGGAAGGCAGGACTATCATTGATCAGGTGTTGGGATGTGTATAGGGAAGGCAGGACTATCATTGATCAGGTGTAGGGATGTGTATAGGGAAGGCAGGACTATCATTGATCAGGTGTAGGGATGTCTATAGGACAGGCAGGACTATCATTGATCAGGTGTAGGGATGTGTATAGGGAAGGTGGGACTATCATTGATCAGGTGTAGGGATGTGTATAGGACAGGCAGGACTATCATTGATCAGGTGTAGGGATGTGTATAGGGAAGGCGGGACTATCATTGATCAGGTGTATGGATGTGTATAGGGAAGGCAGGACTATCATTGATCAGGTGTAGGGATGTGTATAGGGAAGGCGGGACTATCATTGATCAGGTGTAGGGATGTGTATAGGGAAGGCAGGACTATCATTGATCAGGTGTAGGGATGTGTATAAGGAAGGCAAGACTATCATTGATCAGGTGTAGGGATGTGTATAGGGAAGGCAAGACTATCACTGATTGGGTGTAGGGATGTGTATAGGGAAGGCAGGACTATCATTGATCAGGTGTAGGGATGTGTATAGGACAGGCAGGACTATCATTGATCAGGTGTAGGGATGTGTATAGGGAAGGAAGGACTATCATTGATCAGGTGTAGGGATGTGTATAGGGAAGGAAGGACTATCATTGATCAGGTGTAGGGATATGGACAGGGCTATCACTGATTGAGTGTAGGGATGAGGATAAGGCAGGCAGGGCTGTCACTGATTGGGTGTAGGGATGTGTACAGGGAAAGCAGGGCTATCACTGATTGGGTGTTGGGATGAGGATAAGGCAGGCAGGGCTGTCACTGATTGGGTGTAGGGATGAGGATAAGGCAGGCAGGGCTGTCACTGATTGGGTGTAGGGATGTGTACAGGGAAAGCAGGACTATCACTGATTGGGTGTAGGGATGAGGATAAGGCAGGCAGGGCTGTCAGCCATGATGGTTCAGCATCTTTATCAGTTGGCGGGATGCAAGCTCGGGCCCCTCTGACCTCCCAGGCTGCACAGATACATTCCCAACATTTTATAATGTGCAGCAATAGGATCTTTTTTTTTTTTTTCTCAGAAAAGCTCCACCTTTAAACCCATCCTTGAGCTTCAGTCCAGTAACTTTGCCTAGGCTCAGATGATGTCATTAGTCTCTCCCCCCCCCCCCCCCCTCCAGTGATCAGACTAGGTGAGAGGCTGGCTGCAGGGGCTGACGTGTGTAACATATTTATGAACACAGCCAGGAGCTG
This sequence comes from Lithobates septentrionalis, assembly GCA_037952835.1. Classification (NCBI taxonomy): domain Eukaryota; kingdom Metazoa; phylum Chordata; class Amphibia; order Anura; family Ranidae; genus Lithobates; species Lithobates septentrionalis. The sequence goes on from JBBDGP010000259.1 coordinate 907,446, forward strand.
CACAGGTACCAGAATTAACATGATTGTGTCATCTCTAAGCCGGCATCTTAGCCCAGGAGATAGATGGTGACTCTGGATGATGTCTGAACAAAGATGGCGCCGTCCTTCTAGAGAGAAAAGGAGAAAAATGCATTGCCCAGGGAATACTGTGATCGCTGTGAGATGTAACAAGTATCTGCATGACACATTACTTAGCATGAAATACATATCTGATTCCGGGGCCACTATAGACAGTCCTATAGGGCCCGTGTAGCAGGCCGTATTGCTTATATAGCGCACAGTGCAGAGAGAGAACCCGTCACCTCTTTATGTACCCAGGAGCTCAGTATTAGAAGGTCACATTTGGCCTTTTATGAAGTATTGTTGGACCGAATGGTCAGAATAAGACCTCAGCCTTTCCCCTTCCCAGCCTGCAGGATGTAACACACAATATAATGTGATCTCCGGGGGGTAATAATCCCGTCTGCTCTCTCACCAACTTCTTGTGAAATCCTCTGTGTCCTCCCCCAGTGACGGCTTACTATTCATCTTCAGATAATACTTTCTTCTTTATATAGACCCGAAAAATGATTTGTTTTACATAGAGTGGAGAGGAATTAGATCCTCTTTAAAGGTTTTTATAACTGTTAGTGACCCCACTGGAGAGGATTTTTTTTTTTTACTTCCTGTCCCTGTGACACCTGGACAGTGGCTTACCTGGGGGGGAGTGGTGGTTCACACCCGGGACCATCGGTTAAGGGATGCCCCTGTGTGGCCACCAGCATTTGGAGTAGCAGTGCTGTGCTGGGAGCTGGAACACTCGCGGGGGGGGGGGGGGGGGGGGGTTATAAGCCTCTTACCACCAATGCTAGGGGTGAAGGATGGGGATGGGTATTGTTACAGCTTGAGCCTGTCACTAGTCACGAATGCTGCTGAGGCATGGAAGTTATTACAGCCTGAGCATGCCACTGGCCACCAATGCTGGGGGGTTATTACAGGCTCCCCAATGGCCACCAATGCTGGGGGGTTATTACAGGCTCCCCACCAATGCTGGGGGGTTATTATTACAGGCTCCCCACTGACCACCAATGCTGGGGGGTTATTATTACAGGCTCCCCACCAATGCTGGGGGGTTATTACAGGCTCCCCGCTGGCTACCAATACTGGGGGGTTGTTACAGGCTCCCCGCTGGCCACCAATGCTGGGGGGTTATTACAGGCTCCCCACTGGCCACCAATGCTGGGGGGTTATTATTACAGGCTCCCCACCAATGCTGGGGGGTTATTACAGGCTCCCCGCTGGCTACCAATACTGGGGGGTTGTTACAGGCTCCCCGCTGGCCACCAATGCTGGGGGGTTATTACAGGCTCCCCACTGGCCACCAATGCTGGGGGGTTATTATTACAGGCTCCCCACTGACCACCAATGCTGGGGGGTTATTACAGGCTCCCCACCAATGCTGGGGGGTTATTACAGGCTCCCCGCTGGCTACCAATACTGGGGGGTTGTTACAGGCTCCCCGCTGGCCACCAATGCTGGGAGGTAATTACAGGCTCCCCACTGGCCACCAATGCTGGGGGGTTATTACAGGCTCCCCACTGGCCACCAATGATGGGGGGTCATTACAGGCTCCATACTGATCACCAATGCTGGGGGGGGGGAAGGGGGTTATTGCAGCCTGAGCCTGCCACTCATTACTGAGGATGGTGATGGGGTTTATTACAGCATGAGCCTGCAACTGACCACTAATTATTGAAGAGGAAGTTACTAGAGCCAGAGCCAGCCACTGACCAAAAATGCTGGGGGGGGGGGGGTTATTACCGGAGCCTGGCACTCATCACTGAGGGTAGTGATAGAGTTTACCACAGCATGAGCCTGCAAGTGACTACTAATGCTGGGGAGGACATTATTACAGCCTGGGCCTTCCACTGGGCAGTAATCTTGGAGTTATTACTGCCCGCCACTGACCACCAATGCTGGGTGGTTTTACATTATTAACACTGACCACCAATGCTGGGTGGTTTAACATTACTAACACTGACCACCAATGAAGGGGGGAATAATGTGGACACTAATACTGGGGGTTAGTAATAAAACAATTATCTTTTCCGGGTGCTAGATATGCTTGGTTACTGTTGGAGGTGGACAGCTCTCTGCAGGGTTGATGCTTCCATAAGCCCACAGGGGGAAGGTCCATGACACCCAGCTAAGGTAAGTGAATCATGAAGTGGGTGCATCTGCACGGGACTACAGCAGAGGGTGGTGAGCCACAGATGCTTTCTTATTTTCTAAGATTGCATGGGCACCCTTTAAAAACCATTAGGTAGAATTGGGCTTTAGAGGTGACCTTGCACCACCTGTTTCTGGCTGCCTTCAGTGGAGCCTCATGGGCACCAGACCAGCCTCAATACCTAGCCAGTGCCTTTAGGATCAGTGCGGTACTCCAGTGCACTTGGCTGTTGTGCCAACCACAATACCATACAAATGCTTTACACAACATAACAATCACATACACAGCACCTTGTATGCATGTAGGGTTGTGTTTGATGTAACACAATCAGAAAGATGTATCCATTTACTTTTGTAAAAAGTAAAATTTATTTATTGATAAGCATTTTATAGGCATAAAGCATTCTGAATTGTCGTGTGCATCAAACCAGACAATGCTAAACCAACAAACCACATCAGGGATTACCAAGAAAATCTAGGATTTCCGATCACCTCTCCTGTGCACGTCACCACATCTCGCAAAACAAACCCGTGCATGGCTGGCACCTATGTGTACCCGACCAGGCGAGGGGTGCTGGGGAAGCTCTTCCTCATTCCCATACATTTCTCCTGATCGATGAAGAGGGAGTTGGCTTTGATGGACAGGTCATGTTCAAGGTTGGCCTTGGTATGAACCAGCATCTGTAGGGTGTCTTCAGCCTCTCGGAGGCGTTGCTGCAGCACCTGAATGGTGTCGTCGATTTCTTGGACCTCATGAACAAGACTGCAAAGGGGAACAAAGAAAGGTTATGGGGCAAAAGATCAGGAACATGGAACATTTTACTATATGGTACAAGATTGGGCAGTTCCTGGGAGGGGGATGACAATACACCTGTGTGCAGTGGCGAAGCTAGACATTCTTTCACCTGGAGCAAAGACTCAGTTCAGCCCCCCTTCCCCGAAAGAGGAGTGTCAGGTTTTTTTTTATATAAATTTTTTCATTTTTAATGATTTTTTTCAAATTTTTTCTACCGTCCTACCGCTCCGCTCCCTCTCTGAGCACCTACCGACATAAAGGACCCCTGCACCTTCTCCCGGCTCTACAGGGAGTAGTGATGTTGCTCTTATTGTCAGCAATGGCTCCATCTCAATGTAAAGCCCCACCCCCCCTCCCCCCCTGTTTCGACCCTGCCTGTGTAGTGAAACTTCCCTGTCTGCCTGTGTGGTAGGTGTGATTGGTAATATGTGGCCTGCATAATCATTGGTCTAGACCAGCTTTTCTCAGCCAGAGAACTGTGGAACCCTAGGGTTCCTCCAGAGGTCGCTAGGAGCTCCTTGGGCAATGAGTCTAGACCAGCTTTTCTCAGCCAGAGAACTGTGGAACCCTAGGGTTCCTCCAGAGGTCGCTAGGAGCTCCTTGGGCAATGAGTCTAGACCAGCTTTTCTCAGCCAGAGTTCTGTAGAACCCTAGGGTTCCTCCAGAGGTCGCTATGGGTTCCTTGGGCAATGGGTCTAGACCAGCTTTTCTCAGCCAGAGTTCTGTGGAACCCTAGGGTTCCTCCAGAAGTCGCTAGGGGTTCCTTTGGGCAATGGGTCTAGACCAGCTTTTCTCAGCCAGAGTTCTGTGGAACCCTAGGGTTCCTCCAGAGGTCGCTAGGGGTTCCTTGGGCAATGGGTCTAGACCAGCTTTTCTCAGCCAGAGTTCTGTGGAACCCTAGGGTTCCTCCAGAGGTCGCTAGGGGTTCCTTGGGCAATGGGTCTAGACCAGCTTTTCTCAGCCAGAGTTCTGTGGAACCCTAGGGTTCCTCCAGAGGTCTCTAGGGGTTCCTTGGGCAATGGGTCTAGACCAGCTTTTCTCAGCCAGAGTTCTGTGGAACCCTAGGGTTCCTCCAGAGGTCGCTAGGGGTTCCTTCGCAATGAGCAACTTCTGCTTTCTAGATGCGAAACCACTGACGCCAATGAGCTTTTAGAGCTCCATAAAGGGTGGGATACTTCCCAATGGCCACAAACGTAAGGAGCAGTCTTCCAGTGATCATCACACTAACGTGCTGTGCGCTGTAGATAGAGAAATTATCAGCAGGGGTTCCTTTAGCCTAGAAAGTTATTTCAAGGGTCTTCCATGTTGAAAAAAAATTGAGAAAGGCTGGTCTAGACACTGGTGTTTCAAGAATACCAGCTCACTGGCAGAAAGGCCATAATAATGTAAACCTGCTACAATAAAAGTATGAATGATTACCAATTAGAGAAGAATGACCAGCTCCTGATTTTGTCTTCCTTAATTTAGTCTCTTATAATCCACAACTAGAGGTGGAGGCCATGGTTTCCATTTAACATATACTTTTATGGAGACCAAAATTTTCCAGCTCTGGACAAACCCTGGGGTTTAAAAATGGGTGTAGCAGCGATTCAAATGAGGAGAGTTTTGAGTTGTCAGAGGAACAGGCATTGAGGGGAAATCTTCCATTAGGGAAACCAGTTCTGGTGACAACTGTCTACTAGGAGATAGCCCCAAGTTTTAGAGAGCGCCTCTTACCGGCAGGCTAAAAATAGGAGGGATCTTGAATAGGGATTGTCTTGGGTTTTGGCCTAAAGTCCAAAACGCAGCTGCCATGTACACAAAGGAGCGGGTATTTTCATGATATTATTGACCCAATATGGCCACAGGGCTATCTCAACTTATTGGCCTGGCACTGACAGCTGCCTTCTGGATTTGGCTGAACATTGGGTTGGACCAACCCACAGCTGTACCTAAGGTCATTCCTAATCTTGACCATTCTTTACTCTATCCAAAAGTAATAAAATAACAGTTTTGACCTTACACATGCCTTAAATCATTGTCAGAGGTCCTAAATTCTACTCACAATATGTTTCTGTCTGTGCCCCCTCGGAAAAATATCTTTACAGTGAACGAGGGTAAATCTTCCCAGTAGAGAACATAGATGTCAATAAAAATCCAGAAAAAGGTCTAATCTTTCTCCGCTCTATCTAAAAAAGTTTTAGTTCAAGTTGGGCTTATGTGTTGGTAGCAGTTACCGTATCTGCGCAGTGTCTCGGCACAGCTCCACGTTGGGGCGCCTTGTGCGTTCATCCAGACGTGTTTGGGCTACTCTCATTGGAGCCATTTTGTCCTTGATGGCCTTTTTGATGGCTTCAATCGTCATCTCTGTCTGAAAGATCTCCTGGAGAGTCTAAAAAAAAAAAAAAAAAAATCATAACAACTTGTAAATAGCTGTCATCACGGCCTTCTAAAAAGTTATGAAAATTGAAGGAATGAAGAATCTCAAGGTTCAAGCTACAAATACCAGCCAATGGCAGTTGAGCAATGTGAGAATTGCTTACATAAGTACCATTTTTTACCAGTTGGCCATGGTGCACATGTGATAGAAGATGCTGCTTAATGGTTTAGGAAGAATCGCGTCTATTCTTCCAACTCCAGCTCTAAAGTGGCAGCTTGTAAAGGCATACAAATGCATTAATATGCACATGGAGTAACCGAGAGGGACTGAAGTCTTGAGAAACATTCTGGATGCCTTGCAGCACGCACTCAGATTCTGTGCAAGAGTGCCGAAGATTCCATTTCCTCGTCTGCCTGGCCGCAGCCCAAGAAGTTTTATGTCTGCTGCTCTCTTGTAGGTGTATAATTACACTATTCTAGAGAGGAGAACGTTGTATAAATGGGGTTCCAACCTCTGCATGAATTTATTTACTTTTTCAAACCCCTTGGAGGTTTTATGTAAATTTTTCCTTCTCCATCTAGCTTTTTTGCTGTTCTTTAGGTTATAACTTACAATCCTCCTTGCACTGAAAACACAAAGCGGCTGTATGAATACAGTAAAATCGTGTTACAAATTCCATGGTAATAGGAAGAAACACCTCCACCTAAATAAACAGAACTCTCAGTAATACAAACAATAAAGGTACATTCAGGAGATTAAAGATACAGTATGTAGAGTCCGTGAAAATGGAATCATTCCGTAAAACCATCCCCCACTACTCTGCACTGCTGGAGGACTCTGCTCCTTCCTCTATAACTCTCCTCTCCTGAAATACTCTGCACTGCTGGAGGACTCTGCTCCTTCCTCTATAACTCTCCTCTCCTGAAATACTCTGCACTGCTGGAGGACTCTGCTCCTTCCTCTATAACTCTCCTCTCCTGAAATACTCTGCTCTGCTGGAGGACTCTGCTCCTTCCTCTATAACTCTCCTCTCCTGAAATACTCTGCTCTGCTGGAGGACTCTGCTCCTTCCTCTATAACTCTCCTCTCCTGAAATACTCTGCTGGAGGACTCTGCTCCTTCCTCTATAACTCTCCTCTCCTGAAATACTCTGCTCTGCTGGAGGACTCTGCTCCTTCCTCTATAACTCTCCTCTCCTGAAATACTCTGCTGGAGGACTCTGCTCCTTCCTCTATAACTCTCCTCTCCTGAAATACTCTGCTGGAGGACTCTGCTCCTTCCTCTATAACTCTCCTCTCCTGAAATACTCTGTACTGCTGGAGGACTCTGCTCCTTCCTCTATAACTCTCCTCTCCTGAAATACTCTGCTGGAGGACTCTGCTCCTTCCTCTATAACTCTCCTCTCCTGAAATACTCTGCTCTGCTGGAGGACTCTGCTCCTTCCTCTATAACTCTCCTCTCCTGAAATACTCTGCTGGAGGACTCTGCTCCTTCCTCTATAACTCTCCTCTCCTGAAATACTCTGCACTGCTGGGGGACTCTGCTCCTTCCTCTATAACTCTCCTCTCCCGAAATACTCTGCACTGCTGGAGGACTCTGCTCCTTCCTCTATAACTCTCCTCTCCTGAAATACTCTGCTCTGCTGGAGGACTCTGCTCCTTCCTCTATAACTCTCCTCTCCTGAAATACTCTGCACTGCTGGAGGACTCTGCTCCTTCCTCTATAACTCTCCTCTCCTGAAATACTCTGCACTGCTGGAGGACTCTGCTCCTTCCTCTATAAATATGACAGTAATTCCGCGCTTAGGAATAGGAAGAAAAAAGAGACTGCTGCCCCCCTAGTGAATAAATATCACCGAGGTGATATCTAAAAGTGGATAATATTCTAAGCAGGGGAATTGGCGCTGTCCAGCTATATGTGCATAGAGGAATATAAACGGAATAGTTGTGAAAGAACAATACGTAACAAGGGCTGTGGTGTACCAAATACAAACAATACCCTTAATGGATATTAATAAAGTGCAACGGGCTCCTAAACATAAAGAATGTGCCTTAATATCAATTTATCAAATGCCCATGTGTACGTGGAAAGGTATGCCTCAAAATTAGAGTATATAAAATACAGCCAGTATCCCTGGCAGGAAAAGCAATAAAGTGCAATAGTGCTTCTAGACAGATATGTAAATGTGCCTTAACCTCAAATAAATCAACTTCCATATGAGTATATAAAAAAGGATAAATTATGCTCGCAAGTAGATGAAAAATTGTGGCAATCAAAATAGTATTGGCAAATCAAGTAGACAATTATAGCATAAAAAATGAAAAAAATCCCCAACAAGTGTGCATAGAATTGAAAATAAAATGTATATAAAAAGTGAAACATAAATGTTCAAATTCCAAGTCCCAAAGATGTGTCCTTATGGTGAAAAAGAACGTGATCTCTGCATAGAATTGAAAATAAAATGTATATAAAAGGTGAAACATAAATGTTCAAATTCCAAGTCCCAAAAATGTGTCCTTATGTTGAAAAAGAACGTGATCTCCGTTATAACTGGTGTAGTCCCCGTCCTCCGTTACACCCCCACTCGTGCTTGCACTCACCGGACTACCTCACCCCTGCAGGGGTAAAGGCATGTGTGGAAAAATCCCGCGGTGGCGAGTCCAAGGAGCGCTCCTCCGTCCAGGGGTATAGTATCCTTAGTAGTATCCCCAATACCAGACATCCATATGTGAGGAAGAAGGAAGCTTCATAGCGTAACTCCACAAAAATGCAATTTTATTAAAAGTCCTTAACAAACGTAGTAAAAAGGTATAAAATCAATCTGAAAAAGTGCCGGAGCTGACACGCACACGTCGCTTTCTCTTTGTGTTTGTTCCGGTTTCCAGCTGTGGGCGGTGGAACGCACGCCATACCACGCCGCTCAACAGCTGAGTTCCGGGATCTGGAGCACTGTCAGCTCCGGCACTTTTTCAGATTGATTTTATACCTTTTTACTACGTTTGTTAAGGACTTTTAATAAAATTGCATTTTTGTGGAGTTACGCTATGAAGCTTCCTTCTTCCTCACATATGGATGTCTGGTATTGGGGATACTACTAAGGATACTATACCCCTGGACGGAGGAGCGCTCCTTGGACTCGCCACCGCGGGATTTTTCCACACATGCCTTTACCCCTGCAGGGGTGAGGTAGTCCGGTGAGTGCAAGCACGAGTGGGGGTGTAACGGAGGACGGGGACTACACCAGTTATAACGGAGATCACGTTCTTTTTCAACATAAGGACACATTTTTGGGACTTGGAATTTGAACATTTATGTTTCACCTTTTATATACATTTTATTTTCAATTCTATGCAGAGATCACGTTCTTTTTCACCATAAGGACACATCTTTGGGACTTGGAATTCGAACATTTATGTTTCACTTTTTATATACATTTTATTTTCAATTCTATGCACACTTGTTGGGGATTTTTTTCATTTTTTATGCTATAATTGTCTACTTGATTTGCCAATACTATTTTGATTGCCACAATTTTTCATCTACTTGCGAGCATAATTTATCCTTTTTTATATACTCATATGGAAGTTGATTTATTTGAGGTTAAGGCACATTTACATATCTGTCTAGAAGCACTATTGCACTTTATTGCTTTTCCTGCCAGGGATACTGGCTGTATTTTATATACTCTAATTTTGAGGCATACCTTTCCACGTACACATGGGCATTTGATAAATTGATATTAAGGCACATTCTTTATGTTTAGGAGCCCGTTGCACTTTATTAATATCCATTAAGGGTATTGTTTGTATTTGGTACACCACAGCCCTTGTTACAACTATTCCGTTTATATTCCTCTATGCACATATAGCTGGACAGCGCCAATTCCCCTGCTTAGAATATTATCCTTCCTCTATAACTCTCCTCTCCTGAAATACTCTGCACTGCTGGAGGACTCTGCTCCTTCCTCTATAACTCTCCTCTCCTGAAATGCTCTGCACTGCTGGAGGACTCTGCTCCTTCCTCTATAACTCTCCTCTCCTGAAATACTCTGCACTGCTGGAGGACTCTGCTCCTTCCTCTATAACTCTCCTCTCCTGAAATGCTCTGCACTGCTGGAGGACTCTGCTCCTTCGTCTATAACTCTCCTCTCCTGAAATATTCTATATTTCTACAGAAGGATCCTGGTCCATCTTACTGCTCCTACTCTCCATTACTCTCTTCTGATCATTGTGCTTTCTCTGCCATCTTCAGACCTGTCTTGATATAACCACGAGTGAACAGGCGAATGCAGCCCCCCACAAGACATGCACACTCCTGTCACAACATTCTATTTGGTGGTGTAATCAAAGACAGACAGATATCTTCCTGAAAGCAATGGGCAAGAAGATGTTTCCAAGACTTTCTCAAGCCCTTACACACCCCACGATCTGCATTTTAAAACAACTACACATGCAAGACTTTTGATCCTTCAGTTCTTCCATAAAAGAAGAAAAGGTTTGGCCTTTGATCAAAGGGAGATTTTCTAACATACTCAAAATCGGGAGCTTCGCTTGTGAATATTGGGCTGTCTTTTGGCCACCAAGTCTTTGAATGGCTGCAGATAATCCGCCTCCAAGCACTTCATAACTGAGCACAAGCCCAACTTTGTACCTTTGCTAGGTGACTTTGGAGTTTGTTCTTGGCATCCGCAGACTCAGAGATCCGGTTGGTGAACATGACGTTCACTCGGTTGAACTGGTTCCACATCTCATTGGAAGTGACATTTAGTAAATTCTCGACATCCTCTCTGAGCTTGGCAGAGGCGGCTCTCTCACTCTGTGACCTCAAGATGTTGTCATCTGTGAATTTGGCCCAAGTTTCAGGGACAGAAATGCTGAGGGATATAAAGACAGGAGATACTGAGGGACAGAAAAACAAAGAGATCCTAAGATACACAAAAACAAGGAGATGCTGAGGAACATGAAAACAAGGAGATGCTGAGGAACATGAAAACAAGTAAATGCTGAGGAACACTAAGACAAGGAGATGCGGAGGGACATGGTTGATATATGCACAAGTGGACAGGAAAATGCAGCCCCCCATGAGATGCTGAGGGACACAAAGACAATGAGGTTCTGAGGGACAAAAAAAAAATACAAGGTGTTGAGGAACACAAACACAAGAAGATGCTGAGGGACACAAATACATAGAGACATTGAGGGACACAAATACATAGAGACATTGAGGGACACAAAAACAAATACATGCTGAGGGACGCAAATATGAAGTGATGTTGAGGGACACAATGACAAGGAGATGTTGAGGGGCACAAACATGAGGCGATGTTGGGGGGACACAAAGACAAAGACATAATGGGACACAAAAATAAGGGGATGCTGAGGAACACAACGACCGGAGATACTGAGGAACAGAAAGACAGAAGATGCTGAGGGACACAAAAGCAAATTCATGCTGAGGAACACGAACATGAGGCAATGTTGAGGGACACAAACACAAGGAGCGGCTGAGGGACACAAACACAAGGAGCGGCTGAGGGACACAAACACAATGAGATGTGGAGGGATAATAACACGGAGATGCTGAGGGACACAACAACAAGGAGGTGTTGGGAAACACAAACAAATGGAGATGTTGAGGGCCAAACAACAAGGACATGTTGGGGCAAAAATACAAGGGGATGCTGAGGGACACAAAGACAAGGCGATGCTGAGGGACACAAAGACAAGGCGATGCTGAGGGACACAAAGACAAGGAGATGCTGAGGGACACAAAGACAAGGAGATGCTGAGGGACACAAAGACAAGGAGATGCTGAGGGACACAAAGACAAGGAGATGCTGAGGGACACAAAGACAAGGAGATGCTGAGGGACACAAAGACAAGGCGATGCTGAGGGACACAAAGACAAGGAGATGCTGAGGGACACAAAGACAAGGCGATGCTGAGGGACACAAAGACAAGGCGATGCTGAGGGACACAAAGACAAGGAGATGCTGAGGGACACAAAGACAAGGCGATGCTGAGGGACACAAAGACAAGGAGATGCTGAGGGACACAAGGAGACGCTGAGGGACACAAAGACAAGGAGATGCTGAGGGACACAAAGACAAGGCGATGCTGAGGGACACAAAGACAAGGAGATGCTGAGGGACACAAGGAGACGCTGAGGGACACAAAGACAAGGAGATGCTGAGAGACACAAAGACAAGGAGATGCTGAGGGACACAAAGACAAGGCGATGCTGAGGGACACAAGGCGATGCTGAGGGACACAAAGACAAGGCGATGCTGAGGGACACAAAGACAAGGCGATGCTGAGGGACACAAGGCGATGCTGAGGGACACAAAGACAAGGCGATGCTGAGGGACACAAAGACAAGGAGATGCTGAGGGACACAAAGACAAGGAGATGCTGAGGGACACAAAGACAAGGAGATGCTGAGGGACACAAAGACAAGGAGATGCTGAGGGACACAAAGACAAGGCGATGCTGAGGGACACAAAGACAAGGCGATGCTGAGGGACACAAAGACAAGGAGATGCTGAGGGACACAAAGACAAGGCGATGCTGAGGGACACAAGGCGATGCTGAGGGACACAAAGACAAGGCGATGCTGAGGGACACAAAGACAAGGAGATGCTGAGGGACACAAAGACAAGGAGATGCTGAGGGACACAAAGACAAGGAGATGCTGAGGGACACAAAGACAAGGAGATGCTGAGGGACACAAAGACAAGGAGATGCTGAGGGACACAAAGACAAGGAGATGCTGAGGGACACAAAGACAAGGAGATGCTGAGGGACACAAAGACAAGGAGATGCTGAGGGACACAAAGACAAGGAGATGCTGAGGGACACAAAGACAAGGCGATGCTGAGGGACACAAAGACAAGGCGATGCTGAGGGACACAAAGACAAGGAGATGCTGAGGGACACAAAGACAAGGCGATGCTGAGGGACACAAAGACAAGGCGATGCTGAGGGACACAAAGACAAGGAGATGCTGAGGGACACAAGGAGATGCTGAGGGACACAAAGACAAGGAGATGCTGAGGGACACAAAGACAAGGAGATGCTGAGGGACACAAAGACAAGGCGATGCTGAGGGACACAAAGACAAGGCGATGCTGAGGGACACAAAGACAAGGCGATGCTGAGGGACACAAAGACAAGGCGATGCTGAGGGACACAAAGACAAGGCGATGCTGAGGGACACAAAGACAAGGCGATGCTGAGGGACACAAGGAGATGCTGAGGTACACAAAGACAAGGAGATGCTGAGGGACACAAAGACAAGGCGATGCTGAGGGACACAAAGACAAGGCGATGCTGAGGGACACAAAGACAAGGAGATGCTGAGGGACACAAAGACAAGGAGATGCTGAGGGACACAAAGACAAGGAGATGCTGAGGGACACAAAGACAAGGAGATGCTGAGGGACACAAAGACAAGGAGATGCTGAGGGACACAAAGACAAGGAGATGCTGAGGGACACAAAGACAAGGAGATGCTGAGGGACACAAAGACAAGGAGATGCTGAGGGACACAAAGACAAGGCGATGCTGAGGGACACAAAGACAAGGAGATGCTGAGGGACACAAGGAGACGCTGAGGGACACAAAGACAAGGAGATGCTGAGGGACACAAAGACAAGGCGATGCTGAGGAACACAAAGACAAGGAGATGCTGAGGGACACAAAGACAAGGAGATGCTGAGGGACACAAAGACAAGGAGATGCTGAGGGACACAAAGACAAGGCGATGCTGAGGGACACAAAGACAAGGAGATGCTGAGGGACACAAAGACAAGGAGATGCTGAGGGACACAAAGACAAGGAGATGCTGAGGGACACAAAGACAAGGAGATGCTGAGGGACACAAAGACAAGGCGATGCTGAGGGACACAAAGACAAGGCGATGCTGAGGGACACAAAGACAAGGCGATGCTGAGGGACACAAAGACAAGGCGATGCTGAGGGACACAAAGACAAGGCGATGCTGAGGGACACAAGGAGATGCTGAGGTACACAAAGACAAGGAGATGCTGAGGGACACAAAGACAAGGCGATGCTGAGGGACACAAGGAGATGCTGAGGTACACAAAGACAAGGAGATGCTGAGGGACACAAAGACAAGGCGATGCTGAGGGACACAAGGCGATGCTGAGGGACACAAAGACAAGGCGATGCTGAGGGACACAAAGACAAGGCGATTCTGAGGGACACAAAGACAAGGCGTTGCTGAGGGACACAAAGACAAGGAGTTGCTGAGGGGCTTAAAGTCAGATAGATGTTGAGGAACACAAAGACTGGAGATGCTAAGGGACAAAAAGACAAGGAGATGTTGAAGAACTTGTAGCCACTCCTAAACAGTGCACAGACAGAGGATATTCACATACGTTGCATCCATCCGTTCCACGCCTCGGTAGTATCCAATACCGTCAGAGGTATTCCGCAGATTCTGACATTTGTCATCGATACGGAAGGCCGATTGCTTGTCACTGATGTCCCTCTCCAGTTCGTGCTGAGCTGCCCTATTTGAACTGTAGACACAGATGAGATCTTAGGAGCGAAGATCAAGTACCTGGACAACCATAGATCTGCCTAAGTGAACATTTTATGTTTGTTGTTAGACTTTTACAATGCATGGCAATGTTTACTACAGACCATATCTGCTGGGTGAAAGCACTTCTGGGCCCGGGAAGGCAGGGCTCCCAAACAAAAAAAAAAAAAGAAAGCTTATTGCACATGCTGACGTGGATAGAGGGAAGAGATTGTTTATTAAGCACAGGAACTACTTTATGATAAGAGTGGTTGGGTTGAGGAATGACCTACCAAATAAAGAAATAAATGCAAAAGCATTACTTGGATGTAAAAAAGGAGTGGATGATTTCAAGCTGAACTCTAGCCTTCAGCATGGTATCAGCTTTGGACCCCCTCATCCCTTTAAATTAGATTATTAAAGATCACAATAGGGCCAAAGAACCTGGGCCATTGTCTGTACTAGCATGACCCGATCAGATACCAACTGCCTAAAAGGAGAGGTGCACAGAATTGACTATCCCCCTTATTTACTGCTGGATATTGAAGGTTGTACCTGAGGCCCTTGGACAGCCACTGGACTCTAAGCTCCTAAATAGGTTGCCTTGTAGATAATCCTGACTCTACCCACCCCCAATACACATATACACATATACACACATGCAAGGGTGAAGAGGTTACGTGTCTTACGCAAGCTGTGCCGCTGTCCTGTCCAGGTGCCTCCTCATTCTCTCCTGGCAAGACTTGATGCTATCAACTTCCTATTTAATACAAATACCAACATAATAAATGACTCTGATGACCTCAAGAAGGCAAAAAATAAATAAATAATATCTGCCTCTCTAAATTCTCTGGTGACACCACTGAGCCATTTTGCTCATATATTTTTGTTAGAATGACCTGCGATGGTTAATTCTGACCACCATGTTGTATCCCACTCATTGACAGGACTGAGTGGAGTTACCATTCAAGCATTTTTGTCTTTTTTATGTATTTGTTGTTGGTTCTATGTCTAGCTTTTAACATTTATATTAATAGAATTGTAAAAGGGGAGTATACCTTATCCTCCGGGATTACTTTGATTTTTTATCTGTGTGACTTTCTTCTGGGGCACCTCAAACGTCCATGATGGGCTTAGAGGATTAGGACTGAAGCACTGTCTTTATCATACACTTTGAGGTTTATGCAATTTGGTGAATTGTTACCCCACTGAGGTATATTTGAAGTGCCAGGGTCTGTGGATTGTTTTTAGGACCCACTTTTGTGACTGAAGAACTTTTCGGTAGCTATTATGTATCTTAAACCTGACTGTGGTCACTATGTACCAACGCAGACCGTCCATCTACTTGGTGTTACAGCACTAAGGCATTAACGGTGATGGTGAAGGGACTCAAGAAAGGCAAATGTACTGATTCAGGTCATCCATCCACTTAGGGTTATGGCACTAAGGCATTAGGGGTCTTAGTGATGGGACCCATGAAGGGCGAATGTAAACATTTAGGCCATCCATCCACTTGCGGTTATGGCACCAAGGCATTAGCGGCTGTAGCAAAGGAACTCAAGGAATGGCAAATGTACCAATTCAGGCTGTCCACCCACTTGGGGTTATGGCACTTTAGGGCTTGTCCAGTTTGGCAACTTGTAACCCCCTATATTTGAATCGTCAGAGTTTGTGACTTGTTTTAATGACCCACTTACCCGACTGAAGACCTTTTTGGCAGCTATTTTGTAGCTTGAACCCGTCTGTGGTCTCTAAGTACCAATTCAGGTCAGTTATGACACTAAGGCATTAATGGTCAAAGTGAAAGGACTTAAGAAGGGCAAAAGGTACCAAGTCAGGCTGTCTGCTGGGCCATCTTAATGCATGTGCACCCTTGGGCACTGCCCAGGGGACCCAGGTGCATTGGGGCCCCATTATAATTTTGCATAACATCATACTTGCCAACCATCCCGGATTTGCTGGGACAGTCACGCTTTTTACAAAGCTGTCCCGGGATGGCAGCATCCAGGAATCTGTACTGTGCCCTTCTGATTCCAGTATTGGGCCCTTCTGATTGCAGTATTGTGCCCTCCTAATCTTCTGTACCGTGCCCTTTGTGTTGATTAGTCTTTAATTTATGGCATGTTTTCTTATTGTTTAAAAAAAATTTTTATTGAAAGTTCTAATAAATATATGTTTATTTCTATCAACTATTTATACTTTAACTCTTGAAAGAAGGTGTGTAAATCGGGGCCGGCTGGTAAGGTAGGGTGACCAGACGTCTCTGGTTTCCGGGGACAGTTCCTGGACTGAGGATACTGTCCCCGGACCAAGTCTGTCCTCGGTTTTGTCCCTGGATTGGATTTGAACAGGGGCCCAGGTAATTTCGAAGGCAGACAGTGCAGAATAAAATAAAAAAAAAAAAATTCTGAATTACACACCCCCACTCCGCCGCTCCTACTAG
Organism: Lithobates septentrionalis; assembly: GCA_037952835.1. Classification (NCBI taxonomy): domain Eukaryota; kingdom Metazoa; phylum Chordata; class Amphibia; order Anura; family Ranidae; genus Lithobates; species Lithobates septentrionalis. Next base: position 923,793 of record JBBDGP010000259.1, read on the forward strand.
CTTAGGGGGGTGTATTTTTTCCATTATCTGTGCCCCTTTGATGATCATGAGCTGGTTGGGGCAGAGGAACTATTTCTTCAGTTTCGGGCACATGCCCATTCTGCTCCCACTCGCATGTTCTTCTGCCTTGGCTCAAGTCCCGGGCCAGCCGCCTGCCTGTCCATCTCCCTATCAGTTCATCCCGTGTCCCTTACTGATTCAGGCAGCTGGCACTTTTTACTGTAGGAAAGTCCTCATCTCACCTGCAGGAGCTGTTTCTCCACATCGTCGTGCACCAGATCTATAGACATCCTCTTCTCCCGGTGATACAGACACTCCTGAGCCACCTGCCAGGCATTGCACAATAATTATGAGACTAATTAGACTTCCCTGTTGTAGTGACAAAGTCAAAACACAGCACAGCTCAAAACCAGACAAATACAAAGATAGACGAATAAAAGAGTAAATTCTGATACATTTTTGATACTCCGGTAAGGAGACCCCCCCTCCAAGATTCCCAACTCTGTTCCTGCCAACCTTTCTGTGTTCTGGCTCTTCCTGTTATATTCTCTATATTATATGCAATAAATAAAAACCCAGCAGGAATGGTAGGAACCCCTCATAATGGGCACAGCGGGTGTACAGACCCGGGAACTCGGCACAGGGATGGTGGGAACCCCTCATAATGGGCACAGTGGGTGTACAGACCTGAGAACTCAGCACAGGAATGGTGGGAACCCCTCATAATGGGCACAGCGGGTGTACAGACCCGGGAACTTGGCACAGGGATGGTTGGAACCCCTCATAATGGGCGCAGCAGGTGTACAGACCTGGGAACTCCACACATGGATGGTGGGAACCCCTCATAATGGGCACAGCAGGTGTACAGACCCAGGAACTTGGCACAGGGATGGTGGGAACCCCTCATAATGGGCACAGCGGGTGTACAGACCCGGGAACTCAGCACAGGGATGGTGGGAACCCCTCATAATGGGCACAGCGGGTGTACAGACCCAGGAACTCAGCACAGGGATGGTGTGAACCCCTCATAATGGGCACAGCGGATGTACAGACCTGGGAACTCAGAACAAAGATTTTACCAATAGAGTCTCCAAAGATAGAAGAGACTGTCAGTAGGTTTAACTCTCCAACATCCACCACTTGATCTTATGCCCCGTACACACGGTTGAAATTTCCGACAGAAGAAGTCCGATGGGAGCTTTTCATCGTATATTCCGACCGTGTGTATGCCCCATCTGACTTTTTACGTTGAAAATTCAGACGGACTTAGATAGATAGAGAACATGTTCTATATTTTTCCGCCGGAACACATTCCTATTGGGAAAACCGCTCGTCTGTATTCTGTTCCGAAGTACCAAAAATGATGCATGCTCTGAAGCAAGTATGAGACGTCGTACGTGTTGCCCCGTCGTACGTGTTGTACGTCACCGCGTTCTTGACAGTCGGAATTTGGTGTGACCGTGTGTATGCAAGACAGCTTAAGCAGAATTCCGTCGGGAAAACCTTCAGAGTTTATTCCGACGGCAAAACCGCTCGTGTGTACAGGGCATAAGAGGATTGGCTCACCTCAGCTTTATCAGTTCACTTGAATCCTCTTTGTCCTCCTATAAGAGGCTCATTGGGAATGTGCCATTGTCTGTGTTGGAATGTACTCTCTGCAGTTTATGGAATGTTCAGCGTTTGGTGCACACACCCTTGCCTGCGAATGGCCAGCTAATGTTTTGTGAGATACAATGTATCCCTGTCCCGAGGCAAGTGTTTTATTATATCGCTGGCCATTCCTCAGAATGACTTTGTTACAATGTTTGTAGCAACAGAACGGTGTTCTATAGAAGGTCCTGGATACGTTGTTTACTACAAAGCAGCCTGGGGGGTCTGAGATACCATGTGTGTCACCAAGCGCACTTATATATATATATATATACAGAATCTCACAAAAGTAAGTACACCCCTCACATTTTTGTAAATATTTTCTTCTATCTTTTCATGTGACAACACTGAAGAAATGACACTTGTCTACAATGTAAAGTAGTGAGTGTACAGCTTTCATAACAGTGTAAATTTGCTGTCCCATCAAAATAACTCAACACACAGCCATTAATGTCTAAACCGCTGGCAACAAAAGTGAGTACACCCCTAAGTGAAAATGTCCAAATTGGGCCCAATTAGCCATTTTCCCTCCCCGGTTTCATGTGACTCGTTAGTGTTACAAGGTCTCAGGTGTGAATGGGGAGCAGGTGTGTTAAATTTGGTGTTATCGCTCTCACTCTCTCATACTGGTCACTGGAAGTTCAACATGGCACCTCATGGCAAAGAACTCTAAGGATCTGAAAAAAATGCTCTATATAAAGATGGCCTAGGCTACAAGAAGATTGCCAAGACCCTGAAACTGAACTGCAGCACGGTGGCCAAGACCATACAGCGGTATAACAGGACAGGTTCCACTCAGAACAGGCCTCGCCATGGTCCACCAAAGAAGTTGAGTTCACATGCTCAGCGTCATATCCAGAGGTTGTCTTTGGGAAATAGACGTATGAGTGCTGCCAGCATTGCTGCAGAGGTTGAAAGGGTGGGGGGGGGGGTCAGCCTGTCAGTGCTCAGACAATACGCCGCACACTGCATCAAATTGGTCTGCATGGCTGTCGTCTCAGAAGGAAGCCTCTTCTAAAGATGATGCACAAGAAAGCCCGCAAACAGTTTAAGGACATGGAACCATGTCCTGTGGTCTGATGAGACCAAGATAAACTTATTTGGTTCAGATGGTGACAAGTGTGTGTGGTGGCAACCAGGTGAGGAGGACAAAGACAAGTGTGTCTTGTTTAGAGTCAAGCATGGTGGTGGGAGTGTCATGGTCTGGGGCTGCATGAGTGCTGCCAGCACTGGGGGCTACAGATCATTGAGGGAACCATGAATGCCAACATGTACTGTGACATATTGAAGCAGAGCATGATCCCCTCCCTTCAGAGACTGGGCCGCAGGGCAGTATTCCAACATGATAACCACCCCAAACACACCTCCAAGACAACCACTGCCTTTCTAAAGAAGCTGAGGGTAAAGGTGATGGACTGGCCAAGCATGTCTCCAGACCTAAACCCTATTGATCATCTGTGGGACATCCTCAAATGGAAGGTGGAGGAGCGCAAGGTCTCTAACATCCACCAGCTCTGTGATGTCATCATGGAGGAGGGGAAGAGGACTCCGGTGACAACCTGTGAAGCTCTGGTGATCTCCATGTCCAAGAGGGTTAAGGCAGTGCTGGAAAATAATGGTGGCCACACAAAATATTGACACTTTGGGCCCAATTTGGAGATTTTCACTTAGGGGTGTACTCATTTTTGTTGCCAGCGGTTTAGACATTAATGGCTGTGTGTTGAGTTATTTTGAGGGGACAGCAAATTTACACTGTTATACAAGCTGTACACTCACTACTTTACATTGTAGCAAAGTGTCATTTCTTCAGAGTTGTCACATGAAAAGATAGAAGAAAATATTTACTAAAATGTGAGGGGTGTACTTACTTTTGGGAGATACTATATATGATATACGGTAAAGACACTACAATTATTAAAGGGGAAGTACGGCATTACATCTGTGGTTACAGAACTAGAATTATCTTTTTAAAATTTACTTGAAAGTCATTTTGAAAAAACAATCACATTTTTAACCCCTTGTGAAATAGTTTTAATGATCTGCTGATCCTGCCAGTAGATCAGCTACTTCCTGCGATAGGATGACAACGCTGGTTGTTCTGCAGTGAAATTACACAGCCACGTTGTCAGGGTAGCCATGGATGTAGTTTTGAATGGACTTGTTATAGGAAGGTCACCCCCTTACCTTTTTAGCTGTGTAGTCCACAAAACACAGTGATCCAGTGGTATTCTGTTGGGATCCGTCATGATGCTGCTGTGTCCCACGACTGCCATTTTCATCTGTGACATTATTAGGAGGCAGGCTGTCTCTTCCAGGTTCTTGAAGCCACCCCTCTGATGACATTCATGCACTGTGGCGCATCATCAGGGTGCTGGCTGCAAGAATTAGGAAGAGACAGCTACTCCCACCCAGTGACACACCATATTGCATGCCCAGTAATATACCCTGTGGCCTCCTGGGATGTTTGATGTGGGTATCCCAGGAGGCACAGTAGTACACCCTGCAGTCTCCTCAGATGTGTGATGTGGGTATCCCAGGAGGCACAGTAGTACACCCTGCAGTCTCCTCAGATGTGTGATGTGGGTATCCCAGGAGGCACAGTAGTACACCCTGCAGTCTCCTGGGATGTGTGATGCGTGTATCCCAGGAGGCACAGTAGTACATCCTGCAGTCTCCTGGGATGTGTGATGTGGGTATCCCAGGAGGCACAGTAGTACACCCTGCAGCCTCCTGAGATGTGTGATGTGGGTATCCCAGGAGGCACAGTAGTACATCCTGCAGCCTCCTGAGATGTGTAATGCGTGTATCCCAGGAGGCACAGTAGTACATCCTGCAGCCTCCTGAGATGTGTAATGCGTGTATCCCAGGAGGCACAGTAGTACATCCTGCAGCCTCCTGGGATGTGTGATGTGGGTATCCCAGGAGGCACAGTAGTACATCCTGCAGCCTCCTGGGATGTGTAATGTGTGTATCCCAGGAAGCACAGTAGTACATCCTGCAGTCTCCTGGGATGTGTAATGTGTGTATCCCAGGAGGCACAGTAGTACACCCTGTGGCCTCCTGGGATGTGTGATGTGGGTATCCCAGGAGGCACAGTAGTACATCCTGCAGCCTCCTGGGATGTGTGATGTGGGTATCCCAGGAGGCACAGTAGTACACCCTGCAGTCTCCTCAGATGTGTGATGTGGGTATCCCAGGAGGCACAGTAGTACACCCTGCAGTCTCCTCAGATGTGTGATGTGGGTATCCCAGGAGGCACAGTAGTACACCCTGCAGTCTCCTCAGATGTGTGATGTGGGTATCCCAGGAGGCACAGTAGTACACCCTGCAGTCTCCTGGGATGTGTGATGCGTGTATCCCAGGAGGCACAGTAGTACATCCTGCAGTCTCCTGGGATGTGTGATGTGGGTATCCCAGGAGGCACAGTAGTACACCCTGCAGCCTCCTGAGATGTGTGATGTGGGTATCCCAGGAGGCACAGTAGTACATCCTGCAGCCTCCTGAGATGTGTAATGCGTGTATCCCAGGAGGCACAGTAGTACATCCTGCAGCCTCCTGAGATGTGTAATGCGTGTATCCCAGGAGGCACAGTAGTACATCCTGCAGCCTCCTGGGATGTGTGATGTGGGTATCCCAGGAGGCACAGTAGTACATCCTGCAGCCTCCTGGGATGTGTAATGTGTGTATCCCAGGAAGCACAGTAGTACATCCTGCAGTCTCCTGGGATGTGTAATGCGTGTATCCCAGGAGGCACAGTAGTACATCCTGCAGCCTCCTGGGATGTGTAATGTGTGTATCCCAGGAGGCACAGTAGTACACCCTGTGGCCTCCTGGGATGTGTGATGTGGGTATCCCAGCAGGCACAGTAGTACACCCTGCGGCCTCCTGGGATGTGTGATGTGTGAATCCCAGCAGGCACAGTAGTACACCCTGCAGCCTCCTGGGTTGTGCTATATGGGCATCCCAGGAGGCAGAGTAGTATAATGTGATTTGGAGAGAGGAGGGGCATAGCGATGATGTAAAGTAATGGGGGGGGGGGGGGGGGTGAAGGCCTACTATAGGAGATGAACAAATTAAAGCCCAACTCCAGCTAACACTTTTTAAATCCTCCCACTCAACAAAAATGTATCTTTAAAGTAGGTCTTAATGCCCAGGGGGCAGGATGGACTTCTCAAACACATGACCACTGTGATAGGCTGTCATAATGGTCACATGATCTGGAGTCTCCCGATAATAACGACAGGCTGAGAACAGTCTATGACAACGCTGTCACTGTGCTGGGAGCAAGCAGCGAGGGCGCTTTCAGCACGGGAACGTTGGTGTTAAAGCGCAACCTCTGTGCCGCCACACATATGCATTACGTAAGTGGCATGCGGCTAGAAGCAACAGGTTATATATTCTTTGGAAAGAAGGTATAAATCAAACAAATAAAAGACGACGGCTGCAAGCACTGTTTTGCTGGACCTGCTATGGGAAATAGAAAGTCACTGATCTCCTGGTAGACTCAACAAGTCATAAAACTGTAATAAAAAGGGGAGTCAGAAAAATAATAAAAAAAAAAAAAAACAACTGCTATGTTAGTGATGGTGGCTGATTATTGCATATATGTCAGTCTTGCCCATAGTTCCAAGTATGGCAACTATGTAGCGTGTCCAGCAAAGCATGCTGGGACTGGTGGTTCTTGAACAGCTGCAGGGACAACCTTCACCCTAGATGGTGGGAATGTGGTGTACGTGGTGAGAACCAGCAGGTTGCACCATCTGTGCCCCATCTGTAATCCCTGACAGAGGTCTGTCTCTGGGGGTCATACGAGGCCCCTCATTGGAGGTTTGGAAGAATTTGGATGCTTGCTGAATTTTTTTTTTTTACACACAGGAGCAATATAAGAAAAATTTCAGTTAGAGGCAGACTTGATGGAGAACTTTTTTTCTGCCATCATTCTTCTATGTTTCTTTTCTATACAGAACTAAACACTCACAAAATAATGTAAAATAGGATTGCATCATTTTTTTATGCTTTTTTTTTTACTGCTTTTCCTGTTATTAACAAATTCTATACAAATTACTTAGCGGCACAAAATGACACTTGTTCTCTATTCTCTAAAAGGGGTGGTACGGGGCGGAGACAAGGGGTGACTCAGAAGTGAGGAGTACCTGCACCTATTCTCTGAGAAAAAAGCCTTGGTGAGAGGTAATAATTACCTGGAGTGTTATGCTATATACTACTGAGAATGCTGCACTTAAAGTGAATCTCCAACCAACCCCCCCCCTTTAAAAAAAATAAAAAAAATTCTACCCCCTTTTAAACGGGAAGTGGTATCTGCACATTTCATACTCGCCCATCCAGCAGGTCCAGCGTTGTCCCGCTGAGATCCTCTCCTGCCACCACTCTGTCCTGCGCCACCATGTTTTCTCTGATGTCATCGAGAGGCCCGCTGGCTCTTCTGGGTTCAGTGATTGATGATGTGCCAATAGGTCCGCCCCTCCTTTTCGGAATGAAAGGCTATGCCTCCTGGGATATCTGATGTGCATATCATAGGAGGCAGAACGGGCAGTTTGCACGTCATTCCCCTAGGCCAGGGGTCTCCAAACTTTCTAAACAATGGGCCAGTTTACTGTCCTTCAAACTTTAGAAGTAGAAAATGTCCTGAAATCTGTGGGAGAAAACAATGCCCTATGATTGGTATTAGGGGGAGTAATAATGCCCCCATTGTTGGTGGTATTAATGGGAAGAACAGTACCCCATAATTGGGGTCAGTGGGAGGAATAGTGCCCCATCATTGGTGTCAATGAGAAGAATAGTATGCCACCATTGGTGTCAGTGGGAGGAACCCTGCCCCACTGTTTCTGACAGGGGGGGGGGGGACAATGCCCCAAGGGCCAGATAAAAGCAATCAAAGGACTGCATCTGGCCCCCCAGGCAGCAGTTAGTTTGGAGACCACTGGCCTAGGCGCATGGAGAACGGGGCCGAGCAATTTTCTAAAAAAAAAAAAAAAAAAAAAAAAAGTAGGAAGAAGGGCGAAGTGGAGGGAACTTGTTTGAGTGAAGATCTGCTTTAACATTTAAAATATATCTGATGACAGGTCCATTTTAAATGGCAGCCATAGGTTATATTTTAGGGACACAAAAAGCTGCGCAGCTGAATGTCCTGCAATGGGCACCCAGTGCAAAAAATTCTTACATATGGTAGGGCAGCTCTAAACACCCTGATCCTGACTCAAGTGTCGTATTGGTGGGACTGGATAACCCATGGCCACCCAAAGACCTAAGAGGATGGTCAGATGATCATGTAAGATCCACCCAACCCAAGATTTGTGAATAGAGATGGGAGGAGGAAATGAGAGGGTACTGCACCCCTTATCTCAAGTAAAGGGTTCAGTCATTGACACAAGGCCATCACCTGGCCAAATATGACCTTGTGTCTACCGGCAGCATTACTCCAAGACAACCTCCTCTGGTGAAGAGCGGTGAACCAATACACACCTGTGACTTTATAAAGACAGTTAGTAGGTCATTGTGTCTCTGTTGTACTGCCGGTCCCTCAGCAACTACCTGGGGATTGCCGCTGTGTCAACAACTGACTGCGCTCTGTGTTTGTCTGAGTCCTGCCAACTGGTTCATGAGATCCATCTAATATTCCAGGCTGAGTTGTGTTTGCCAATGGATTAGGTGACAATGGCACTTTAAAAGCTCTCACAGACACTCAGATACAAGGAAAACACTTGGACACTGATAATAATCTCAGACAAAATCATTTCTCCTCCAGGACCTCAGATGATCAGGTCAAAGAAGGTCACAGACAGCTCGATATAGGCAAACATTGCTCTTGATTTAGATCAGGGGTTCTCAGCCTTATTGAGACCAAGACCCAGGAAATTCTTGCCACACCATCCAAGCCCCAACAGTGAAAAAAAAAAAAAAGTTTATACTCACACAATGAAAGGTTGGGAATGCAAAATATGTATTAAAGTGTTGGAAGGCTCTGGTTGGGTGTCACTGTGGGGGGGGGGATGGGATTTCTGGAAGGGGTTGGGGGATGCTGCAGAAGACTTGGTAGCTTTGTAGACAATGAGGTTTCTAGAGGAGACTCTGCAGGAGGCTAGGGGCATTGCAGGGGCACTGTGGGAGAATGGAAGTACAGTGGGAAACTGTTGAAGGGTAGGGGCAGTTTGGGGGGCTGGAGGCTCTGCAGAAGGCTGGGGGGCACTGTGGGAGAATGGAAGTACAGTGGGAAACTGTTGAAGGGTAGGGGCAGTTTGGGGGGCTGGAGGCTCTGCAGCCGGCTGGGGGGCACTGTGGGAGGATGCCATATTAGGTCAATGTCACAAGCATTTCTGTCATGTCAGCTGCAGGGTGGGGAATCCCATTAGACAAGGAATGACAGTTGACTTCTGGGTTTGGACCCAAACCTGGTTCTGAACAAACGCAAGCTCATCCCTACTAGCTACCTGCACCCTATTCAGATCTGTGATAATGTCTGACATCATGTGACCAAATACTGAGAAGTACAAAGAAAGCTAAGGCTAAAAGATGCAAAGATGTCACTATAAAAATGTTCTTCAGGAACACCCAATTTACCACGCCCATGAAGCACTATGGCACAATTTGCATAGTACATATGTACATAGTCAGGGCCGTTTTTAAGTCAGGGCAAAAGGGGCAGCTGCCCTGGGCCCTGTCATTGTTGTGGGGCCCAAAGCAGCTGCCTCATACTTGCCAACTATCCTGGTTTAAATTCGCTTGTCCCTTGAGGTTTTAGTCCTGTGCTGTCCCAATATCTCAGTGTGAAGTGCTGCTACTAATGCTGCCCAGCTTTGCCCTATTGTTGTGTATAGATGACTCACCTGCAGACCCTGTGTTTACATGTAAATTACCGGCATTCATATGTAAATAGCAGCCCCCCTGAGGTCATATCCACAGTAATTTCTAGCAACCAATCAACAAGCAGAAATCATGTGCTGTAACCTCTAGCAACTAATCAGTGAGCCATAATGTGTGCTGTAACCTCTAGCAACCAGTCAGTGAGCGGTAATGATACACTGTAACCTCTGGCAACCAATCGCAATAGCCTCCTGATCTGATTCAGTAAACTGATTTTGAGTCTAGCTGCTATTTATTGTATGTCTCAGAGCAGGTGGAGAGCAAAACTGCATGGGGGGGCCCCAAGAAAAGTATTGCCCAGGGCCCAATCAATATTAAAGACGGCCCTGAACATAGTACATATAGAACTACCAGGGAAGCACAGGTCGAAGGTCTCCAGTGCTTCCCTGGTAGTTACTGTATATACAGGCCTAAGCAAAAGACATAAGGTATACACCTTCTTATATTAGCTTTCCATATGGTAGGCAAAGAGGATTCACCACAATGTGTTTCCATGGGGGCAGACATATTTTCTTAAGAACTAGTTATAGTTAACGAGCTGTGTAAGTAATGAAGTAAACAGTATTTCATTAGAAGTTGATAGAAACGTTTTAACCATCCAAAATTTTCATAATTGAACATTAGTCCACTGTATACATTTCCTGGGAACCCAACAATTTTTCTTACCTGTAGAGGTCCTTCTGTTTCTGCAAGTGCCCTCTCCAAGCGCCTCTTGACTTCTGACAGAGCATTCGTCTCACCGATCATCTGGTCGATTTCGTGAACGATCTCGGACTTCCAGAAGGCAATATCATTGACCCGCTCTCCCAAATCTTTGCTGGTGTCGGTCTGAATCCTTCTGGTCTTCTGATCTTTCTCTTGAATGAGGCGGCTGGTGTCCACCCGAAGCCTCTCAGCACTGCGCCTGGAAGACTCCGAATCCCTATAATTGCTCTCGTTGGACTTGTACCAGTCGTCGGGGTAGTACCTAGTGAAAAGCGCAGTCCTGTTGGAGGCGAAGGGTAGAATCTGAGCTGGACTGAGTCCAGGAGCGCTCTTGGACAGGGGAGCCAATGTCGGGGTGGTTGAGGCAACTTTGTAGTAGGTGCTGGGCCTCCATGGTAGACTCAAACTGTGACTTAGGGTATAGTGGGGAAACCGGTTCTTGTAGCTGGACGCCATTGTGGATATGGCTGGCAGAAAGTTGGTAGGAGTTGGCCGAGGTCGGGCATAGGTAGACGTCAGTGTTGAGCCCAGGATCTCCATGGTAGATGGAGTGGAGTCACCACCGTTGTCTGTAGAAAGAAGGTAGAAGACAAAACAGGGCTGCTTAAACATTGACAATGAGTTATCAAAAATGGTAGCAACACCAGGAAACCTATGAGCTGTAGATACACCAAACCTAAAAAAAACAAAAAAACAATGAAAGGGTGTCTAAGAATGTGGAAGTGGCCAAGGACAAGCAGATGCCTTCTTAAGAATGGCATTGAAGTGAAGGCCTTTATAGTTGTCACCAGTACAGGAAGTGAAGGAAAGGCCTTTATAGTGGTCACCAGTACAGGAAGTGAGGGGAAGTGAGGGGAGTGATTGACAGCCTGAGCTCTGTTCCTGTGTAAAGGGGGGGGGGGGGTGTCCCTTTCCTCCTATCAGCTCTCAGAGCTCTCCTCCCTGAGCTTTACAGTGTGTAATTTCAGCTCTCCATCCCTTATTTATTCGTTCTGGCCATTGGAATGAATGCCCAAGTACTAAACGCTTTAAGTGCGTTTAGACGCATCAATGTTTTTTCTAGACATGTGCATCCATTTTCTTTTCTTTTTTTTCTTTTTCGTTTTTAGGGTCATTTGTTATGATCGCAATTCCTAAATTCGAAAAGCTGAAAGAATTACTAACTAATAAATTATAGGTATTGGAATTTCCTTTCAAATTTGGCCGTTAGTGAACGTAACGCATACGAATTTATCCTGAATAACGAATGCCGCATCTAAACAAATGGAACGGAATGTATTAATAAATAATAATAATAAAAAGTTTTTATTATTAATATTATTGTTATTTATTATTATTATTAATTCGTTACGTCCCATTCATTTAGATACGGCATTCGTTATTTTGGATAAATTCGTATTTGTTACGTTCACTAACAGCCAAATTTGAAAGAAATTACAATACCTATAATTTAATAATAATAATAAAAAGGTTTTATTATTATTGTTATTTATTATTAATAATTTGTTACGTTCCATTCATTTAGATAGGGTATTTGTTATTTTGAATATTTCGTAACTTCGGATAAATTCGTATTCTTTACATTCACCAACAGCCAAATTTCAAAGGAAATTCCAAATACCTGTAATTAATTAGTTAGTAATAGGTAAATTATTATTTCAGATTTTCGAATTTCCAAATTTTGAATGTTCGAATGTTCAAATCTGCAAATTTCGAATGTGCGAAATTTCGACTCTGCGAATTTTCAAATTTCGAATTTTCAAATTTCGAATTTTTGAATTTCAAATTTTTGAATTTCAAATTTCGAATTTTTGAATTTCAAATTTCGAATTTTTGAATTTCAAATTTCGAATTTTTGAATCTTGAATCTGCAAATTTTTGAATCTTGAATCTGCAAATTTTCGAATCTTGAATCTGCAAATTTTCGAATCTTGAATCTGCAAATTTTCGAATCTTGAATCTGCAAATTTTCGAATCTTGAATCTGCAAATTTTCGAATCTTGAATCTGCAAATTTTCGAATCTTGAATCTGCAAATTTTCGAATCTTGAATCTGCAAATTTTCACATTTCGAATTTTCACATTTCGAATTTTCACATTTCGAATTTTCACATTTCGAATCTGCGAATTTTCACATTTCGAATCTGCGAATTTTCACATTTCGAATCTGCGAATTTTCACATTTCAAATCTGCGATTTTTCACATTTCAAATCTGCGAATTTTCACATTTCAAATCTGCGAATTTTCACATTTCAAATCTGCGATTTTTCACATTTCAAATCTGCGATTTTTCACATTTCAAATCTGCGATTTTTCACATTTCAAATCTGCGATTTTTCACATTTCGAATCTGCGATTTTTCACATTTCGAATCTGCGATTTTTCACATTTCGAATCTGCGATTTTTCACATTTCCGAATATTCAGAAAAATGTGTTAAACGGGTTTTTTGTTTATTCGGATATTTCCGAATTAACAAATGCGTCAAAATTCGTTAAAGAACTAATTCGGAACGAAACAAATTGCATCTCCTCTCCTGAAAGTGACGTTTTTTTTTTCCAGCCTGTAAACGCCTCTACGTGCATGGACACATAGGCTAGCATGTGCTTTACAGGCTGACAAAAAAAAAAAAAACGCCAAACGCCTGTAAAAGGGGTGTTTTCTTAAGCTGAGCGTGCATAAGGCCTAATTAAGGTGATAAAATGTAACCATTTATTTAAAGTTTCATTTTGTTTTTCTCCACTATGAATGAAGTTGGGTTGGACCTCCAACCAATCATCTTCCAGTGTATCAATGTAAGGGTGATCCGGGGCAGCTGCTCTAAGGAACTTTTTTTTTTTCATGAATGGGTTCAAATGAACAGAAAGGGCGTGAAACAAAACCCGGAGGATACAGCGAGCGCTTCTACTGTGACGGAAGTGATTCGCCTTCTGAGCTGACGATTTGTCAGCCCATAATAGGCTGGAAGAGAGACGTCCCCGCTGGAAAGCGATAGCTGCAATTACCCGCCGATAAAACCAGTGTCAGCGCTTATTAATTGTGCGCGGCTGTGAAATAATAAGAGATCGCATTCCTCCTATCGGGTTACCTTCTCCCTCCAGATTCAGCGGCCACCCACGGGGATCTCCGCGCTCCCTGCGCACAAATATACACGCCGGAGCGATTTTGTTTTTTTCTCTGCAGGTGTTTATTTGCTACACTAACAAAAACACAAAGCCGTGAACGGGGCGAACGATTCTCAATTCTTATTTGATGCAAACCTAGAAATAAAAATATATTCTAAAATTAAATGTACGTATAAAAAATTCAGCTTAACCGCTTGCCCTCCGGAAGATTTACCCCCCCACCCCCCTTTCCTGACCAGTCCATTTTTTGCGCTGCGTTATTTTAACTGACAATTGCGCGGTGGTGCGACGCTGTTCCCAAGTAAAATTGATGACCTTTTTTTCCTGCAAATAGAACTTTTTTTTTGGGGTGGTATTTAATCACTTTTTTTTTTTGCACTATAAACAAAAAAATACTGACAATTCTGAAATAAAAAAGAAAATTCTGCTATAAAACATATCCAACAAAAAAAATGTATAAAAAAAAAAAAAAAAAATCTGATTTCTTCATCAATTTAGGCCAATATGTATTTTTCTACATGTCTTTGGTAAAAAAAACAAAACAAAACAAAAAAATGATAAGCGTATAGTGATTGGTTTGCGCAAAAGTTATAGCTTCTACAAACTATGGAATATTTTAATTAATGTATTTATTTTTATTTGCTAGTAATGATGGTAATCAGCGACTTATAGCGGAACTGCAATATTGCGGCGGACAAATCGGACACTAACTGACAAAAATATGCACGGTCACTGTACCGATGGCACTGGCTGGGAAGGGGTTAAATGGGCGATCAAAGGGTTAACTGTGCCTAGCTGGTGTTTTTCTAAACTGTGGGGGAGGTGCTTTTACTAGGGGAAAACATGGATCTTTGTTTTGCAGAGGCACAGGATCCATGCCTCCCCTCCTGGCAGAACAGCAATCTGCCTTGTTTACATAGGCAGATTGCAGTTCTGTCTCTGTGGCGATCAAAGGGTTAAATGTGTTCCTAGCCAGTGCTTGAGTACTGTGGGGGGAGGTGCTTTTACTAAGGGAAGGTATAGATCCGTGCCTCTGCTTTGCAGGAACACAAGATCCATTCCTTCCCTACTGACAGAACGGCGATCTGCCTTGTTTACGTAGTACTGAGCAACCTGCGGGTGGCAGCGGACATCGAGTGGGACACAGCGGGAGCGAGCTACCAGCGGAGCACGTGTGCCCCATAATAGGTACGTGATCTAGTGCAGCTGTGCCACTTTGCCGCCGTATATCTACACTATATTGTCAAAAGTATTGGGACGCCTGCCTTTACACGCACATGAACTTTAATGGCATCCCAGTTTTAGTCCGTAGGGTTCAATATTGAGTTGGCCCCGCCCTTTGCAGCTAGAACAGCTTCAACTCTTCTGGGAAGGCCGTCCACAAGGTTTAGGAGGGTGACTATGGGAATGTTTGACCACTCTTCCAGAAGAGCATTTGTGAGGTCAGGCACTGATGTTGGATGAGAAGGCCTGGCTCATAGTCTTCACTCTAATTCATCTCAAAGGTGTTCTATCGGGTTGAGGTCAGGACTCTGTGCAGGCCAGTCAAGTTCCTCCACCCCAAACTCGCTCATCCATGTCTTTATGGACTTTGCTTTGTGCACTGGTCCAAATCATTTGGTGGAGGGGGGATTATGGTGTGGCAGAATTTGCTCATTGCCCAAGGAACCCCTAGCAACCCTGATCCACCATAATCTGACGTTTCAGTTTTGGAAGGACTGACCCTTTAAATCACTCTTAAGATTTTCTAGCTAACCTCCCAGACATGACATGTTTATGTTTTAACTTTGCAGCCCATACCAACCAATCTGGCATTTCCATGCTTAGCAGGAGGATCAAAGCAGTTGTCTGATTGGTTACCATGGCACATGTGGTATTGTAGTGTGCAGGTAGGCAAAGCAACCTGACCCATAGATCCCGGGGGTTGGACGTTGGTCAACGAGAGATTTTTTTTTTAATGTCATTCTATATTAGATGCATTAAATAATTTGAATGGGAATTTTATTCTATTTGTCGTTTCTTTAGAAATAAATAATTGTGTAATAATTATACAATAAGAATAATATACACACAAGTACATAAAATTATTTTTTGTGTCCTAATCAGATTATTTGTATAATGTTACATTTTACTTGTTTGTCTTTTTTTACTTTGTTGGTTTTTTTTTTGTTTTTTTTTTGCTTTCTATTTACTGTTTTGTAAAAAATACCTAAATATTTATGAGGTCGAGGAGGGGGCCCATTTTTTTTTGGCCATTTAAATCCTAGTGTAGTGAAGACTCCGTTTTGCTCCTCTATAGATAGATAAATAGATAGAACGATCGATCTATTTAAGGATACAAAGTTTAATTTGTGATTTAAAGAACCATACTATAGAAATATTCTCTGTATGACACTCTGGCAATTAGACGGACGCAAACGGGGGCCATTTATGCATTTCCAGGGCCACTATATTCCAGGGATGAGGCTTGTGATGATTGGGTCATGACATGTTGCATGTTCTGGGGGACACTCTTCTGTCTGTGCCTCTTGCAGCCCCAGTATTACAGATGGTTTGTGCCTGCACAGTTTGGCACTCTTTGGGTCCCAGGTCTGTATCAGTGGCAGGGAGACATAGTGCAGGCGGGGATATACAGGCAGGTAGGCAGTGAGGAAAGGTAGGTGCAGGCGGGGATATACCTGCAGGTAGGCGGTGAGGAAAGGTAGGTGCAGGCGGGGATATACCTGCAGGTAGGCAGTGAGGAAAGGTAGGTGCAGGTGGGGATATACCTGCAGGTAGGCAGTAAGGAAAGGTAGGTGCAGGTGGAGATATACCTGCAGGTAGGTAGTGAGGAAAGGTAGGTGCAGGTGGGGATATACCTGCAGGTAGGCAGTGAGGAAAGGTAGGTGCAGGCTGGGATATACCTGAAGGTAGGTAGTGAGGAAAGGTAGGTGCAGGCGGGGATATACCTGCAGGTAGGCAGTGAGGAAAGGTAGGTACAGGCGGGGATATACAGGCAGGTAGGCAGTGAGGAAAGGTAGGTGCAGGCTGGGATATACAGGCAGGTAGGCAGTGAGGAAAGGTAGGTGCAGGCTGGGATATACCTGCAGGTAGGCAGTGAGGAAATGTAGGTGCAGGCTGGGATATACCTGCAGGTAGGTAGTGAGGAAAGGTAGGTGCAGGCGGGGATATACAGGCAGGTAGGCAGTCAGGACAAGTAGGTGCAGGCTGGGGCTCACCTGCAGGTAGGTAGTCAGGAATGTTAGGTAGGATGAGACCCCTCCCCTATCAAGTAGTCAGGACAGAAAAAAAAGGGGTTTCACCCTTGGTTAGGTAGGTGCTGGCTGGGACTCACCTATAGGTAGATAGTTAAGATAGGTAGGCTGGGACCCCCTTCAGGTAGATAGTCAAGGCAGGTAGACTGAGACCCCTCCCCCCAGGTAGGTAGTCAGGAAAGGTTGGTTAGGACTCAGCTGATAGCCAAGACAAGTAGGAAAGGCTAGGACTCATTCTCAGGTATGTAACCAGGACAGGTAGGTGCACGCTAGGACTTGAGATCCTCAAGTAAGTAGAACAGGTAGGCTGAGACTTCCCCCCAGGAAGGTAGTCAGGACAGGTAGGTTGGGGCTCACCTGTAGGTAGGTAGTCAGGACAGGTAGATAGGACTTCCCCTGACGTAGGTAGTCAGGATAGGTAGGTTGGGGCTCACCTGCAGGTAGGTAGTCAGGATAAGTAGGTGGGACTCCCACTCAGGTAGGTAGTCAGGACAGGTAGATGGGGCTCACCTGTAGGTAGGTAGTCAGGATAGGTAGGTTGGGGCTCACCTGCAGGTAAGTAGTCAGGATAAGTAGGTGGGACCCCCCCTCAGGTAGGTAGTCAGGACAGGTAGATGGGGCTCACCTGCAGGTAGGTAGTCAGGATAAGAAGGTGGGACTCCCCCTCAGGTAAGTAGTCAGGGCAGGTAGATGGGGCTCACCTGCAGGATAGGTAGGTTGGGGCTCACCTGCAGGTAGGTAGTCAGGTTGGGGCTCACCTGCAGGATAGGTAGGTTGGGGCTCACCTGCAGGTAGGTAGTCAGGTTGGGGCTCACCTGCAGGATAGGTAGGTTGGGGCTCACCTGTAGGATAGGTAGGTGGGACTTCCCCTCAGGTAGGTAGTCAGGTTCTGGAGCCGCTCTTCCCCTTCTCTCAGCTCTCTCTGCTCTCAGCAGCTCTGATCATCTCTCCGGTCTTCAGCCATCAGCCCTCCCGCGGCTTCTCTCAGTCCCGGCGACTGGCACTCCTCCCAACCAATCAGTGGACAGCCCTTCCAGAAAAGGGCGGGTTATGACTGACAGCTGGCCAATGGCGGCCAAGGCTGGGCGGGGCCGAGAGCGCATCTGAGTTCGGTTGCCATGGACGCACATGTCCCTAGCAACTGGAGCTAGAGAACACATGGAGGGGTCAGACAGGAGGGGCCCCCCACTGATAATAACAGGCATCCAATCCCAGCTCCCCTGTATTATATATACTGTGTGATATCTCCTATAGATGATCAGATCTGGGGTCCCCTCCATATAATGGGGGCCACACACCCACCAATCTCATTCCATGGATCAACAGCCAATTATAAGTTATTATATGGTGGCCATACACACCTCGATAAATAGATAAATAATCAATTTCTTTTCAAATCAATCTCTTCCAATAATTGGTCTATAGTCCACAACCCAATCTATCAATATGACACCCCGCCCCCCCCCCCCCCCCCCCGAATTCGATCGACAGCTGGAAAAATACGATCGCAAGCTATCGATCACATATTTATTTCCATCAAGTGATCTGATGGATCAAAATATGATGAAGAGAGCTGGCGATCAATCATTTTTCCACCTTTGCCAATTGACTCAGTTTGATCGATTTCAATCTAAATCGAGTCTAGAGAAGTTTTGGCAATTCCATTGTTTGCGAATCAGTTCGGATCCAATCGATTGGATAGTGAATTAGAAGTGTTATTAGAAGAACCTTTAAATGCTGACATTGAACGGAAATTTGAAGTCGATCGGCTATGGAGTAGTTTGTTCGATCGTTTCTGATCAAAAAAAATCTGCATGTGCGCTTGCCAAATGAATTAACTTTGTAGTGCCACAAAGAATAATGGTGGTCGGGTTGTTAAGAATCATGGGGGCAGGGCTGTGAAGAATTATGGCAGTGGGGCTGTAAAGAATCATGGGGGCGGGGCTGTGAAGAATCATTGGGGCAGAGCTGTGAAGAAGCATGGCGGCGGGGCTGTGAAGAATCGTGGAGGCGGGGCTGTGAAGAATCGTAGAGGCGGGGCTGTGAAGAATCATGGGGGCGGGGCTGTGAAGAATCATGGCGGTGGGGCTGTGAAGAATCATGGCGGTGAAGAATCATGGCGGTGGGGCTGTGAAGAATCATGGTGGTGGGGCTGTGAAGAATCATGGCGGTGGGGCTGTGAAGAATCATGGTGGTGGGGCTGTGAAGAATCATGGCGGTGGGACTGTGAAGAATCATGGCGGTGGGGCTGTGAAGAATCATGGGGGTGGGGCTGTGAAGAATCATGGGGATGGGGATGTTTCTGTGAAGAATCATTGTGGTGGGGCTGTGAAGAATCATGGTGGTGGGGCTGTGAAGAATCATGGCGGCGGGGCTGTGAAGAATCGTGGAGGCGGGGCTGTGAAGAATCGTGGAGGCAGGGCTGTGAAGAATCATGGGGGCGGGGCTGTGAAGAATCATGGGGGCGGGGCTGTGAAGAATCATGGCGGTGGGGCTGTGAAGAATCATGGCGGTGGGGCTGTGAAGAATCATGGCGGTGGGGCTGTGAAGAATCATGGGGGTGGGGCTGTGAAGAATCATGGCGGTGGGGCTGTGAAGAATCATGGCGGGGGGCTGTGAAGAATCATGGGGGTGGGGCTGTGAAGAATCATGGGAGTGGGGCTGTGAAGAATCATGGCGGTGGGGCTGTGAAGAATCATGGTGGTGGGGCTGTGAAGAATCATGGCGGTGGGGCTGTGAAGAATCATGGGGGTGGGGCTGTGAAGAATCATGGCGGTGGGGCTGTGAAGAATCATGGGGGTGGGGCTGTGAATAATCATGGGGGTGGGGCTGTGAAGAATCATGGCGGTGGGGCTGTGAAGAATCATGGCGGAGAGGCTGTGAAGAATCGTGGAGGCGGGGCTGTGAAGAATCATGGCGGTGGGGCTGTGAAGAATCATGGCGGTGGGGCTGTGAAGAATCATGGGGGTGGGGCTGTGAAGAATCATGGGGATGGGGATGTTTCTGTGAAGAATCATTGTGGTGGGGCTGTGAAGAATCATGGTGGTGGGGCTGTGAAGAATCATGGCGGCGGGGCTGTGAAGAATCGTGGAGGCGGGGCTGTGAAGAATCGTGGAGGCAGGGCTGTGAAGAATCATGGGGGCGGGGCTGTGAAGAATCATGGGGGCGGGGCTGTGAAGAATCATGGCGGTGGGGCTGTGAAGAATCATGGCGGTGGGGCTGTGAAGAATCATGGCGGTGGGGCTGTGAAGAATCATGGCGGTGGGGCTGTGAAGAATCATGGGGGTGGGGCTGTGAAGAATCATGGCGGTGGGGCTGTGAAGAATCATGGCGGTGGGGCTGTGAAGAATCATGGGGGTGGGGCTGTGAAGAATCATGGGAGTGGGGCTGTGAAGAATCATGGCGGTGGGGCTGTGAAGTATCATGGCGGTGGGGCTGTGAAGAATCATGGCGGTGGGGCTGTGAAGAATCATGGCGGTGGGGCTGTGAAGAATCATGGGGGTGGGGCTGTGAAGAATCATGGCGGTGGGGCTGTGAAGAATCATGGGGGTGGGGCTGTGAAGAATCATGGGGGTGGGGCTGTGAAGAATCATGGCGGTGGGGCTGTGAAGAATCATGGCGGAGAGGCTGTGAAGAATCGTGGAGGCGGGGCTGTGAAGAATCATGACGGTGGGGCTGTGAAGAATCATGGCGGTGGGGCTGTGAAGAATCATGCGGGTGGGGCTGTGAAGAATCATGGCGGTGGGGCTGTGAAGAATCATGGCGGTGGGGCTGTGAAGAATCATGGCGGTGGGGCTGTGAAGAATCATGGGGGCGGGGCTGTGAAGAATCATGGTGGTGGGGCTGTAAAGAATTATGGGGGTGGGGCTGTGAAAAATCATGGGCGGGGCTGTGAAGAATCATGGTGGTGGGGCTGTAAAGAATTATGGGGGTGGGGCTGTGAAAAATCATGGGGGTGGTGCTGTGAAGAATCATTGCGGTGGGGCTGTGAAGAATCATGGTGGTGGGGCTGTGAAGAATCATGGGGGTGTGGCTATGAAGAATCATGGCGGTGGGGCTGTGAAGAATCATGGCAGTGGGGCTGTGAAGAATCATGGGGGCGGGGCTGTGAAGAATCATGGTGGTGGGGCTGTGAAGAATCATGGGGGTGGGGCTGTGAAGAATCATGGGGGTGGTGCTGTGAAGAATCATTGCGGTGGGGCTGTGAAGAATCATGGCGGTGGGGCTGTGAAGAATCATTGCGGTGGGGCTGTGAAGAATCATGGCGGTGGGGCTGTGAAGAATCATGGCGGTGGGGCTGTGAAGAATCATGGGGGCGGGGCTGTGAAGAATCATGGCCGTGGGGCTGTGAAGAATCATGGGGGTGGTGCTGCGAAGAATCATTGCGGTGGGGCTGTGAAGAATCATGGCGGTGGGGCTGTGAAGAATCATTGCGGTGGGGCTGTGAAGAATCATGGGGGCGGGGCTGTGAAGAATCATGGCGGTGGGGCTGTAAAGAATCATGGGGGCGGGGCTGTGAAGAATCATGGCGGCGGGGCTGTGAAGAATCATGGCGGTGGGGCTGTGAAGAATCATGGCGGCGGTGCTACGTAAAATCATGGCGGCGGGGCTGTGAAGAATCATGGCGGTGGGGCTGTGAAGAATCATGGGGGCGGGGCTTTGAAGAATCATGGCGGTGGGGCTGTGAAGAATCATGGGGGCGGGGCTGTGAAGAATCATGGCAGCATTACTTAGAATCATGGCGGCATTATGCAGACCTGATTGGAGGGTTTTATCTCCAACACTAATTGGGGGGCTCAAGCTATAAATCTTATTGAAGAGTTCTGGTTTAAACCCTGATTAAGGGTTCTGTCTCCAATTCTAATTGGAGGGCCCAAACTATTCCAACCCTGATTGGAGGGCTCTAGCTCCACATTTCGATATAAGGGTCATGTTTTTTTTTTTTTTGTGGAACGTCGCAGACATGATAATAAATGGGCGGCCCTAACACAACACACGATCACCCATGACAATTAAATGACTTTTCCATCATGTTTGTAGTTGTATCATTATTGCAACATTGTAAATATAAACCTCCACACTTCTATATTTGTAGCACAATCAGATCTCTATATACCGATAGTCTCTGGGATCTGATTGTGGATTGGTTGCTGGGGGTGGATCTTCTTGTGTGCTGTGTGTCATCTCCGCAGTGTCTGCCATGTAATGGGATTCCCGGTGTCACACAACATAGAACTAAAGTGTTTATTTCATACATAGACAAGCAGTAACCTGATCTTCTCTGTTCTCTGCAGTCATTTGCTGATTAGATCTTCCACAGTAAAATTGTCTGACCTGTAACTGGAAGATGAAATGGTAAAGACATACTGGAAGGAAGGAAGGAAGGAAGGAAGGAAGGAAGGAAGAGGGGGCAGGGAGGAAGAGAGAAAAGAAAGAAAGAAAGAAAGAAAGAAAGAAAGAAAGAAAGAAAGAAAGAAAGAAAGAGAAAAAAGAAAGAAAAGGGGAAGAAAAGAAAGAAGGGAAAAAAGAAAAAGAAAGAAACAAAGGGGGAAGAAAAGAAAGAAAGAAAGAAAGAAAAAGAAGAAAAGAAAGAAAAGGGGAAGAAAAGAAAGAAGGAAAAAAAGAAAAAGAAAGAAAGAAAGGGGGAAGAAAAGAAAGAAGGAAATAAAGAAAAAGAAAGAAAGAAAGAAAGAAAGAAAGAAAGAAAAAGAAAGAAAGAAAGAAAGAAAGAAAGAAAGAAAGAAAGAAAGAAAGAAAGAAAGAAAGAAAAGGGGAAGATAAGAAAGAAAGAAAAAGGGAAGAACAGAAAGAAAAGGGGAAGAAGAGAAAGAAGGAAAGAAAGAAAAAGAAAGAAAGAAAGAAAGAAAGAAAGAAAGAAAGAAAGAAAGAGAAAAAAGAAAGAAAAGGGGAAGAAAAGAAAGAAGGGAAAAAAAGAAAAAGAAAGAAACAAAGGGGGAAGAAAAGAAAGAAAGAAAGAAAGAAAAAGAAGAAAAGAAAGAAAAGGGGAAGAAAAGAAAGAAGGAAAAAAAGAAAAAGAAAGAAAGAAAGGGGGAGGAAAAGAAAATGAGAAAGAAATAAAGAAAGAAAGAAAGAAAGAAAGAAAGAAAGAAAGAAAGGAAAGAAAGAAAGAAAGAAAGAAAGAAAGAAAGAAAGAAAGAAAGAGAAAAAAGAAAGAAAAGGGGAAGAAAAGAAAGAAGGGAAAAAAGAAAAAGAAAGAAACAAAGGGGGAAGAAAAGAAAGAAAGAAAGAAAGAAAAAGAAGAAAAGAAAGAAAAGGGGAAGAAAAGAAAGAAAAGGGGAAGAAAAGAAAGAAGGAAAAAAAGAAAAAGAAAGAAAGAAAGGGGGAAGAAAAGAAAGAAGGAAATAAAGAAAAAGAAAGAAAGAAAGAAAGAAAGAAAGAAAGAAAGAAAGAAAGAAAGAAAGAAAGAAAGAAAGAAAGAAAGAAAAGGGGAAGATAAGAAAGAAAGAAAAAGGGAAGAACAGAAAGAAAAGGGGAAGAAGAGAAAGAAGGAAAGAAAGAAAAAGAAAGAAAGAAAGAAAGAAAGAAAGAAAGAAAGAAAGAAAGAAAGAAAGAAAGAAAGAAAGAAAGAAAGAAAGAAAGAAAGAAAGAAAGGGGGAGGAAAAGAAAATGAGAAAGAAAGAAAGAAAGAAAGAAAGAAAGAAAGAAAGAAAGAAAGAAAGGAAAGAAAGAAAGAAAGAAAGAAAGAAAGAGAGAGAAGGGAAGATAGGAAAGAAAGAAAGAAAAAGGGAAGAAAAGAAAGAAAGAAAGAAAGAAAGAAAGAAAGAAAGAAAGAAAGAGAAGGGAAGATGGGAAAGAAAGAAAGAAAAAGGGAAGAAAAGAAAGAAAGAAATAAAGAGAAGGGAAGATAGGAAAGAAAGAAAGAAAAAGGGAAGAAAGAAAGAAAGAAAAAGGAAGAAAGAAAAGAAAAAAGAAAGAAAGAAAGAAAGAAATTAAGGAATGATGTAGAAGAAAGAAAGAAAGTAAAAGAAGAAGAGTGATAGAGGGGGATAAAAAAAGGTTGTGAGGAAGCAAGGAAGGAAAAAAGGGAGAAAGAGAGGAGAAGAAAGAGGAGTGAGAGGGAAGATAGGAAAGAAGAATGACGGGGGCAGGGAGGGAGAAAAAAGTGATGGGAGGAAGTAGGGAAGGAGAGAAGGAGGGAGAGAAGGTAGGATGAGAGGGAGAAAAAGGATGGAAGGAAGAGAGGAGTTAAGATAGGAAAGAAGAATGGGGGGGGGGGGGATTGGAGGAAGGAAGAAAAAAAGAAAGAAACAAACAAAATAGGGAGGGAAGAAAGGAAGGAAGGAAGGAAGGATGGGAGGGAAGATAGGAAAGAAGAATGACGGGGGCAGGGAGGGAGGAAAAAGGGATGGGAGGAAGTAAGGAAGGACAGAAGGAAGGATGAGAGGGAGAAAGGGAGATATGAATGAAGAAAGGGAGGGAAGAAAAAAAGGATGGACGGGAGGAAGGAATAAAGAGCGGGGGGAGAAAGAAAAAGAAAGAAAGAAAAGAGGGAGGGGAGAGAGAGGAGGGAGGGAAGAAGGAAGGAAGGACCCAGAGCGAGGGAACACATTGTCAACATTTTAAGAAGAGAAAAGAAAATAGAAAAAGAGAGAGGGGCTGTTCCAAGAATATTGTCAGAATATGAATGGCAGGATACTAATTGTAGTCATTCAGTGGGTAGACTTAATGGTATAAAATAATGTTCCTATGGAATATGCCTTTAAAAATTGTACATACAGTATATACTATATATTTGTAAATATTTTTAGCAATTTGGGACACTCATTTCTGATTGGTTACCTTGTCTTGTATGAAGGCCCCTGCAGATGCACAGTGCTGCGCAGTCGGTGGCACGTGCACGCACTCTCGCCAGGAAAAACAAACTTGTTGGGGTCACTCAGGAGATGAGTTTATCTAATAAGGATATCCCAGTATTGTCCTCTCTATAGATTATATATACAAGAAGATGACGTACATGACATATGCTGTACTCCCTGAGACGCACTGATAATGGGGGGGAAATATATACTGTATATACAGTATCTCACAAAAGTAAGTACACCCCTCACATTTTTGTAAATCTTTTCTTCTCTCTTTTCATGTGACAACACTGAAGAAATGACACTTTGCTACAATGTAAAGTAGTGAGTGTACAGCTTGTATAACAGTGTAAATTTGCTGTCCCCTCAAAATAACTCAACACACAGCCATTAATGTCTAAACCACTGGCAACAAAAGTCAGTACACCCCTAAGTGAAAATGTCCAAATTGGGCCCAAAGTGTCAATATTTTGTGTGGCCACCATTATTTTCCAGCACTGCCTTAAACCTCTTGGGCATGGAGATCACCAGAGCTTCACAGGTTGCCACTGGAGTCCTCTTCCCCTCCTCCATGATGACATCACAGAGCTGGTGGATGTTAGAGACCTTGCGCTCCTCCACCTTCCGTTTGAGGATCCCCCACAGATGCTCAATAGGGTTTAGGTCTGGAGACATGCTTGGCCAGTCCATCACCTTTACCCTCAGCTTCTTTAGCAGGCGGTGGTTGTCTTGGAGGTGTGTTTGGGGTGGTTATCATGGTGGAATACTGCCCTGCGGCCCAGTCTCTGAAGGGAGGGGATCATGCTCTGCTTCAGTATGTCACAGTACATGTTGGCATTCATGGTCCCCTCAATGATCTGTAGCCCCCCAGTGCCGGCAGCACTCATGAGCCCCAGACCATGACACTCCCACCACCATGCTTGACTGTAGACAAGACACACTTGTCTTTGTCCTCCTCACCTGGTTGCCGCCACACACGCTTGTCACCATCTGAACCAAATACGTTTATCTTGGTCTCATCAGACCACAGGACATGGTTCCAGTAATCCATCTCCTTAGTCTGCTTGTCTTCAGTAAACTGTTTGTGGACTTTCTTGTGCATCATCTTTAGAAGAGGCTTCCTTCTGGGATGACAGCCATGCAGACCAATTTGATGCAGTGTGCGGCGTATGGTCTGAGCACTGACAGGCTGACCCCCCCACCCCTACAACCTCTGCAGCAATGCTGGCAGCACTCATACGTCTATTTCCCAAAGACAACCTCTGGATA
This sequence comes from Lithobates septentrionalis, assembly GCA_037952835.1. Classification (NCBI taxonomy): domain Eukaryota; kingdom Metazoa; phylum Chordata; class Amphibia; order Anura; family Ranidae; genus Lithobates; species Lithobates septentrionalis. The sequence goes on from JBBDGP010000259.1 coordinate 949,496, forward strand.
TGACGCGGAGCACGTGACCTCAACTTCTTTGGTGGTCCATGGTGAGGCCTGTTCTGAGTGGAACCTGTCCTGTTATACCGCTGTATGGTCTTGGCCACCGTGCTGCAGCTCAGTTTCAGGGTCTTGGCAATCTTCTTATAGCCTAGGCCATCTTTATGTAGAGCAACAATTCTTTTTTTCAGATCCTCAGAGAGTTCTTTGCCATGAGGTGCCATGCTGAACTTCCAGTGACCAGTATGAGAGAGTGAGAGCGATAACACCAAATTTAACACACCTGCTTCCCATTCACACCTGAGATCTTGTAACACTAATGAGTCACATGACACCGGGGAGAGAAAATGGCTAATTGGGCCCAATTTGGACATTTTCACTTAGGGGTGTACTGACTTTTGTTGCCAGCGGTTTAGACATTAATGGCTGTGTGTTGAGTTATTTTGAGGGGACAGCAAATTTACACTGTTATACAAGCTGTACACTCAAATATCAGGACAATCGAACAAATTGCGGGACTTTGATGGCACGCACATACCGCGCTGTCCTATGAGCACTCGCTGTTTGAAGTGGTCACACAAAGCTCGGAATTCTCCTCTGCTCTTTTATCATTCCTATAATGACAGAACGTGGCCATGGGGGCCGGGCCCCTGACATTACAAGGAGGGCCACTATTAAAAAGAGAGTCTTGTTTTGGATCACTGATCCCTCCCTCTCCCCTCCTCCATACCGTGCTAGATACTTATTATCAGTTCTTTTATCCTTCCAGGGACTCCAGTCTGTATTGTCAGCTCATTGGATGGGCTCCCAAATACTCAACTATCCAGTATGCAGAGCAATGTGTCAGTGTGTCACCTCCAGGTATATCACTCACCACACATTACATTATTACAGGGCCTTGAAAAAGTATTCATACCCCTTGAAATTTTCCACATTTTCTCATGTTACAACCAAAAACGTAAATGTATTTTATTTGGATTTTATGTGATAGACCAACACAAAGTGTCACATAATTGTGAAGTGAAAGAAAATGATAAATTATACAAATAAATATGTGAAAAGTGTGGGGGGGGGGGGGGCATTTGTATTCTGCCCCCTTTACTCTGATACCCCTAACTAAAATCTAGTGGAACCAATTGCCTTCAGAAGTCACCTAATTAGTAAATAGAGTCCACCTGTGTGTCATTTAATCTCAGTATAAATACAGCTGTTCTGTGAAGTCCTCAGAGGTTTCTTAGAGAACCTTAGTAAACAAACAGCATCATGAAGGCCAAGGAACACACCAGACAGGTCAGGGATAAAGTTGTGGAGAAGTATAAAGCAGGGTTAGGCGGAAAGCCGCCAGTTTGAGACCCCATGCTAAAGACATTCTCCCTTGGACTCAGCTGACCACAGATCGGGGTAAAGGGCCAATCACAGTGGCCCTTTGCCACGTGATCAGCTGTGTCCAATGACAGCTGATCATAGATGTAAACACAAGCCGGTTATTGGCTTTTCTTTCCACATACTGACAGCTTGAGGAGAAGAGAAGAGAGCTGATAACCAGCTTGTGTTAAAAGGACATCGGCACTGAATATCTGTGTCCTGATTATCAGTGCAGTCCCAACAGTGCCCACCAGTGCTGCCAATCAGTGACTCCCCATCAGTGTCACCTATCAGTGCTGCTTACCAGTGCCCATCAGTGCCACCGATCAGTGGCCATGAGTGCCCATCAGGGCTGCCTATCAGTGCCTCCTCATAAGTACCGCCTACCAGTGCCCACCAGTGCTGCCAATCATTGCCTCCTCATCAGTGTCACCTATCAGTGCTGCTTACCAGTGCCTATCAGTGCCACCTATCAGTGGCCATGAGTGCCCATCAGTGCTGCCTATCAGTGGCCATCAGTGCCTCCTCATAAGTACCGCCTACCAGTGCCCACCAGTGCTGCCAATCAGTGACTCCTCATCAGTGTCACCTATCAGTGCTGCTTACCAGTGCCCATCAGTGCCACCGATCAGTGGCCATGAGTGCCCATCAGTGCTGCCTATCAGTGGCCATCAGTGCCTCCTCATAAGTACCGCCTACCAGTGCCCACCAGTGCTGCCAATCATTGCCTCCTCATCAGTGTCACCTATCAGTGCTGCTTACCAGTGCCTATCAGTGCCACCTATCAGTGGCCATGAGTGCCCATCAGTGCTGCCTATCAGTGGCCATCAGTGCCACCTCATAAGTGCCCATTAGTGCCACCTACCAGTGCCTATCAGTGGTCATCAGCGCCCCCTCATGAGTGCTCATCAGTGCTGCCTATCAGTGGCCATCAGTGCTGCCTACCAGTGCCTATCAGTGCCACCTATTAGTGGCCATCAGTACTGCCTCACTAGTGACCATCAGTGCCCCCTATCAGTGGCCATCAGTGCAGCCTCATTAATGCCCATCAGTGAAGGAGAAAAATTACCTGTTTGCAAAATAACAAACTATAAAAAAATGTTTTTTTTTTCAAAATTTTTCATTTTTCTTGCTTTGTTCAGTAAATAATAAAAACTCCAGTGGTGAATAAATACCACCAATACAAAGCTCTATTTGTGTGAAAAAAATGATAAAAGTGTCATTTGGGAACAGTGTTACATGACGGCGCAATTGTCATTCAAAGTGTGACAGCGCTGAGAGCTGGACATTGGCCTGGGCAGGAAGGGGGGGTAAAGTGCCCGGTATTGAAGGGGTTAAAGAATAAATAAGAAGGTAATTCTGAAGTATTCTGTGAATGGAATGTAGGGTAATCTGTGTGCAGGATTATAGAATCTTCTCATGCATTCTGCAGGAAACAAATCGAAGCAATTCCTCCATCCGGACATTTCTGTCTGCGGCTGTTCTATTCTCACAGCTGGCTGTCAATAATAATGCTCACATCTGATTGGATGCAGGTGTTGTTTGGCTGACAATTTTTTTCCCTGGATCGTTTGATTTTTCAATCAGCTGATGACAGTCAGGAAGCCAACAGGGCCTCCTACTGAGCGTTCAGCCGGATTCTGATGAATGTGCTCTGTGTATGGCCAGCTTGATTGTAAACCCTCCCATATACCCAGTGAAGAGACGAGTCTCAGGTGATACACCGAGATGAAACAAATCCTCCTACATACGTTGTACCTGATTATCTGCAGTCTTCTCTTCTCTACATCCATTCAAAGTGCGGAAATTATAAAGCTTGTCTGAGCTGTCAGAAAGCAGGAGAGCTGAAATTACACACTGCGGTGAGAGCTGATTGGAGGGAAAGGGACAACCCCCCCCCCATTTCAAACTGGAACAGTGCTGAGTCTGTCAATTACAGGCTGTGTGCTGGAGCTCCTTCCCCTGTCACCTTTATATCACTTGGTGTCAGGAAAACCTGTAGGACTTTTCAAAATGCACCGCACCCACAGCTCAGTGATACTTTTGTTCATGGGAGGAGCCTGTGATACTTCTGTTCATGGGAGGAGCCTGTGATACTTATGTACATGGGAGGAGTCTGTCATACTTATGTACATGGGAGGAGTCTGTGATTTCTGTACATGGGAGGAGTCTGTGATACTTCTGTACATGGTAGGAGTCTGTGATACTTATGTACATGGGAGGAGTCTGTGATACTTATGTACATGGGAGGAGTCTGTGATTTCTGTACATGGGAGGAGTCTGGGATACTTCTGTACATGGGAGGAGCCTGTGATACTTATGTACATGGGAGGAGCCTGTGATACTTATGTACATGGGAGGAGTCTGTGATTTCTGTACATGGGAGGAGTCTGTGATACTTCTGTACATGGTAGGAGTCTGTGATACTTATGTACATGGGAGGAGCCTGTGATACTTATGTACATGGGAGGAGTCTGTGATACTTATGTACATGGGAGGAGCCTGTAATACTTATGTACATGGGAGGAGCCTGGGAGGAGCCTGTGATACTTATGTACATGGGAGGAGTCTGTGATACTTATGTACATGGGAGGAGCCTGTGATACTTCTGTACATGGGAGGAGCCTGTGATACTTCTGTACATGGGAGGAGTCTGTGATACTTATATACATGGGAGGAGCCTGTGATACTTCTGTACATGGGAGGAGTCTTTGATACTTCTGTACATGGGAGGAGTCTGTGATTTCTGTACATGGGAGGAGTCTGTGATACTTATGTACATGGGAGGAGTCTGTGATACTTATGTACATGGGAGGAGTCTGTGATACTTATGTACATGGGAGGAGTCTGTGATACTTATGTACATGGGAGGAGCCTGTAATACTTATGTACATGGGAGGAGCCTGGGAGGAGTCTGTGATACTTATGTACATGGGAGGAGTCTGTGATACTTATGTACATGGGAGGAGCCTGTGATACTTCTGTACATGGGAGGAGCCTGTGATACTTCTGTACATGGGAGGAGTCTGTGATACTTATGTACATGGGAGGAGCCTGTGATACTTCTGTACATGGGAGGAGTCTGTGATACTTATATACATGGGAGGAGCCTGTGATACTTCTGTACATGGGAGGAGTCTTTGATACTTCTGTACATGGGAGGAGTCTGTGATTTCTGTACATGGGAGGAGTCTGTGATACTTATGTACATGGGAGGAGTCTGTGATACTTATGTACATGGGAGGAGTCTGTGATACTTATGTACATGGGAGGAGCCTGTGATACTTATGTACATGGGAGGAGCCTGTGATACTCATGTACATGGGAGGAGCCTGTGATATTTATGTACATGGGAGGAGCCTGTGATACTTATGTACATGGGAGGAGCCTGTGATACTTATGTATATGGAAGGAGCCTGTGATACTTATGTACATGGGAGGAGCCTGTAATACTTATGTACATGGGAGGAGTCTGTGATACTTATGTACATGGGAGGAGCCTGTGATACTTATGTACATGGGAGGAGCCTGTAATACATAGGTACATGGGAGGAGTCTGATACTTATGTACATGGGAGGAGCCTGTGATACTTATGTACATGGGAGGAGTCTGTGATACTTATGTGCATGGGAGGAGTCTGTGATACTTATGTACATGGGAGGAGCCTGTGATACTTATGTACATGGGAGGAGCCTGTGATACTTATGTACATGGGAGAAGCCTGTGATACTTATGTACATGGGAGGAGCCTGTGATACTTATGTATATGGGAGGAGCCTGTGATACTTATGTACATGGGAGGAGCCTGTAATACGTATGTACATGGGAGGAGCCTGTGATACTTATGATAATCAGTACCTGATTATCTGCAGTCTTCTCTTCTCTACATCCATTCAAAGTGCGGAAATTATAAAGCTTGTCTGAGCTGTCAGAAAGCAGGAGAGCTGAAATTACACACTGCGGTGAGAGCTGATTGGAGGGAAAGGGACAACCCCCCCCCATTTCAAACTGGAACAGTGCTGAGTCTGTCAATTACAGGCTGTGTGCTGGAGCTCCTTCCCCTGTCACCTTTATATCACTTGGTGTCAGGAAAACCTGTAGGACTTTTCAAAATGCACCGCACCCACAGCTCAGTGATACTTTTGTTCATGGGAGGAGCCTGTGATACTTCTGTTCATGGGAGGAGCCTGTGATACTTATGTACATGGGAGGAGTCTGTCATACTTATGTACATGGGAGGAGTCTGTGATTTCTGTACATGGGAGGAGTCTGTGATACTTCTGTACATGGTAGGAGTCTGTGATACTTATGTACATGGGAGGAGTCTGTGATACTTATGTACATGGGAGGAGTCTGTGATTTCTGTACATGGGAGGAGTCTGGGATACTTCTGTACATGGGAGGAGCCTGTGATACTTATGTACATGGGAGGAGCCTGTGATACTTATGTACATGGGAGGAGTCTGTGATTTCTGTACATGGGAGGAGTCTGTGATACTTCTGTACATGGTAGGAGTCTGTGATACTTATGTACATGGGAGGAGCCTGTGATACTTATGTACATGGGAGGAGTCTGTGATACTTATGTACATGGGAGGAGCCTGTAATACTTATGTACATGGGAGGAGCCTGGGAGGAGCCTGTGATACTTATGTACATGGGAGGAGTCTGTGATACTTATGTACATGGGAGGAGCCTGTGATACTTCTGTACATGGGAGGAACCTGTGATACTTCTGTACATGGGAGGAGTCTGTGATACTTATATACATGGGAGGAGCCTGTGATACTTCTGTACATGGGAGGAGTCTGTGATTTCTGTACATGGGAGGAGTCTGTGATACTTATGTACATGGGAGGAGTCTGTGATACTTATGTACATGGGAGGAGTCTGTGATACTTATGTACATGGGAGGAGCCTGTAATACTTATGTACATGGGAGGAGCCTGGGAGGAGTCTGTGATACTTATGTACATGGGAGGAGTCTGTGATACTTATGTACATGGGAGGAGCCTGTGATACTTCTGTACATGGGAGGAGCCTGTGATACTTCTGTACATGGGAGGAGTCTGTGATACTTATGTACATGGGAGGAGCCTGTGATACTTCTGTACATGGGAGGAGTCTGTGATACTTATATACATGGGAGGAGCCTGTGATACTTCTGTACATGGGAGGAGTCTTTGATACTTCTGTACATGGGAGGAGTCTGTGATACTTATGTACATGGGAGGAGTCTGTGATACTTATGTACATGGGAGGAGTCTGTGATACTTATGTACATGGGAGGAGTCTGTGATACTTATGTACATGGGAGGAGCCTGTGATACTTATGTACATGGGAGGAGCCTGTGATACTTATGTACATGGGAGGAGCCTGTAATACTTATGTACATGGGAGGAGCCTGGGAGGAGTCTGTGATACTTATGTACATGGGAGGAGTCTGTGATACTTATGTACATGGGAGGAGCCTGTGATACTTCTGTACATGGGAGGAGCCTGTGATACTTCTGTACATGGGAGGAGTCTGTGATACTTATGTACATGGGAGGAGCCTGTGATACTTCTGTATATGGGAGGAGTCTGTGATACTTATATACATGGGAGGAGCCTGTGATACTTCTGTACATGGGAGGAGTCTTTGATACTTCTGTACATGGGAGGAGTCTGTGGTTTCTGTACATGGGAGGAGTCTGTGATACTTATGTACATGGGAGGAGTCTGTGATACTTATGTACATGGGAGGAGCCTGTGATACTTATGTACATGGGAGGAGCCTGTGATACTTATGTACATGGGAGGAGCCTGTGATACTTATGTACATGGGAGGAGTCTGTGATACTCATGTACATGGGAGGAGCCTGTGATACTTATGTACATGGGAGGAGCCTGTGATACTTATGTACATGGGAGGAGCCTGTGATACTTATGTATATGGAAGGAGCCTGTGATACTTATGTACATGGGAGGAGCCTGTAATACTTATGTACATGGGAGGAGTCTGTGATACTTATGTACATGGGAGGAGCCTGTGATACTTATGTACATGGGAGGAGCCTGTAATACATAGGTACATGGGAGGAGTCTGATACTTATGTACATGGGAGGAGCCTGTGATACTTATGTACATGGGAGGAGTCTGTGATACTTATGTGCATGGGAGGAGTCTGTGATACTTATGTACATGGGAGGAGCCTGTGATACTTATGTACATGGGAGGAGCCTGTGATACTTATGTACATGGGAGAAGCCTGTGATACTTATGTACATGGGAGGAGCCTATGATACTTATGTATATGGGAGGAGCCTGTGATACTTATGTACATGGGAGGAGCCTGTAATACGTATGTACATGGAAGGAGCCTGTGATACTTATGTACATGGGAGGAGCCTGTGATACTTATGTACATGGGAGGAGCCTGTGATACTTATGTATATGGGAGGAGCCTGTGATACTTATGTATATGGGATTTTTTCATTTTTTATTTTTAATAAATTTGCAAAGATTTCAAACAAATTTCTCTCACGTTGTCATTATGGGGGATCGTTTGTAGATTTTGGAGGAAAATAATGAATTTACTCCATTTTGGAATAAGGCCGTAACATAACAAAATGGGAGGAGCCTGTGATACTTATGTACATGGGAGGAGCCTGTAATACTTATGTACATGGGAGGAGCCTGGGAGGAGTCTGTGATACTTATGTACATGGGAGGAGTCTGTGATACTTATGTACATGGGAGGAGCCTGTGATACTTCTGTACATGGGAGGAGCCTGTGATACTTCTGTACATGGGAGGAGTCTGTGATACTTATGTACATGGGAGGAGCCTGTGATACTTATGTACATGGGAGGAGCCTGTGATACTTATGTACATGGGAGGAGCCTGTGATACTTATGTATATGAAAGGAGCCTGTGATACTTATGTACATGGGAGGAGCCTGTAATACTTATGTACATGGGAGGAGCCTGGGAGGAGTCTGTGATACTTCTGTACATGGGAGGAGCCTGTGATACTTCTGTACATGGGAGGAGTCTGTGATACTTATATACATGGGAGGAGCCTGTGATACTTCTGTACATGGGAGGAGTCTTTGATACTTCTGTACATGGGAGGAGTCTGTGATTTCCGTACATGGGAGGAGTCTGTGATACTTATGTACATGGGAGGAGTCTGTGATACTTATGTACATGGGAGGAGTCTGTGATACTTATGTACATGGGAGGAGCCTGTGATACTCATGTACATGGGAGGAGCCTGTGATACTTATGTACATGGGAGGAGCCTGTGATACTTATGTACATGGGAGGAGCCTGTGATACTTATGTATATGAAAGGAGCCTGTGATACTTATGTACATGGGAGGAGCCTGTAATACTTATGTACATGGGAGGAGTCTGTGATACTTATGTACATGGGAGGAGCCTGTGATACTTATGTACATGGGAGGAGCCTGTAATACATAGGTACATGGGAGGAGTCTGATACTTATGTACATGGGAGGAGCCTGTGATACTTATGTACATGGGAGGAGTCTGTGATACTTATGTGCATGGGAGGAGTCTGTGATACTTATGTACATGGGAGGAGCCTGTGATACTTATGTACATGGGAGGAGCCTGTGATACTTATGTACATGGGAGAAGCCTGTGATACTTATATACATGGGAGGAGCCTGTGATACTTATGTATATGGGAGGAGCCTGTGATACTTATGTACATGGGAGGAGCCTGTAATACGTATGTACATGGAAGGAGCCTGTGATACTTATGTACATGGGAGGAGCCTGTGATACTTATGTACATGGGAGGAGCCTGTGATACTTATGTATATGGGAGGAGCCTGTGATACTTATGTATATGGGATTTTTTCATTTTTTATTTTTAATAAATTTGCAAAGATTTCAAACAAATTTCTCTCACGTTGTCATTATGGGGGATTGTTTGTAGATTTTGGAGGAAAATAATGAATTTACTCCATTTTGGAATAAGGCCGTAACATAACAAAATGGGAGGAGCCTGTGATACTTATGTACATGGGAGGAGCCTGTGATACTTATGTACATGGGAGGAGCCTGTGATACTTATGTACATGGGAGGAGCCTGTAATAATTATGTACATGGGAGGAGCCTGTGATACTTATGTACATGGGAGGAGCCTGTGATACTTATGTACATGGGAGGAGCCTGTGATACTTATGTACATGGGAGGAGCCTGTGATACTTATGTACATGGGAGAAGCCTGTGATACTTATATACATGGGAGGAGCCTGTGATACTTATGTATATGGGAGGAGCCTGTGATACTTATGTACATGGGAGGAGCCTGTAATACGTATGTACATGGAAGGAGCCTGTGATACTTATGTACATGGGAGGAGCCTGTGATACTTATGTACATGGGAGGAGCCTGTGATACTTATGTATATGAAAGGAGCCTGTGATACTTATGTACATGGGAGGAGCCTGTAATACTTATGTACATGGGAGGAGTCTGTGATACTTATGTACATGGGAGGAGCCTGTGATACTTATGTACATGGGAGGAGCCTGTAATACATAGGTACATGGGAGGAGTCTGATACTTATGTACATGGGAGGAGCCTGTGATACTTATGTACATGGGAGGAGTCTGTGATACTTATGTGCATGGGAGGAGTCTGTGATACTTATGTACATGGGAGGAGCCTGTGATACTTATGTACATGGGAGGAGCCTGTGATACTTATGTACATGGGAGAAGCCTGTGATACTTATATACATGGGAGGAGCCTGTGATACTTATGTATATGGGAGGAGCCTGTGATACTTATGTACATGGGAGGAGCCTGTAATACGTATGTACATGGAAGGAGCCTGTGATACTTATGTACATGGGAGGAGCCTGTGATACTTATGTACATGGGAGGAGCCTGTGATACTTATGTATATGGGAGGAGCCTGTGATACTTATGTATATGGGATTTTTTCATTTTTTATTTTTAATAAATTTGCAAAGATTTCAAACAAATTTCTCTCACGTTGTCATTATGGGGGATTGTTTGTAGATTTTGGAGGAAAATAATGAATTTACTCCATTTTGGAATAAGGCCGTAACATAACAAAATGGGAGGAGCCTGTGATACTTATGTACATGGGAGGAGCCTGTGATACTTATGTACATGGGAGGAGCCTGTGATACTTATGTACATGGGAGGAGCCTGTAATAATTATGTACATGGGAGGAGCCTGTGATACTTCTGTACATGGGAGGAGTCTGTGATACTTATGTACATGGGAGGAGCCTGTGATACTTATGTACATGGGAGGAGCCTGTCATACTTATGTACATGGGAGGAGTCTGTGATACTTATGTACATGGGAGGAGCCTGTGATACTTATGTACATGGGAGGAGCCTGTGATACATAGGTACATTGGAGGAGTCTGATACTTATGTACATGGGAGGAGCCTGTGATACTTATGTACATGGGAGGAGCCTGTGATACTTATGTACATGGGAGGAGCCTGTGATACTTATGTACATGGGAGGAGCCTGTGATACATAGGTACATTGGAGGAGTCTGATACTTATGTACATGGGAGGAGCCTGTGATACTTATGTACATGGGAGGAGTCTGTGATACTTATGTACATGGGAGGAGCCTGTGATACTTATGTACATGGGAGGAGCCTGTGATACTTATGTACATGGGAGGAGCCTGTGATACTTATGTATATGGGATTTTTTCATTTTTTATTTTTAATAAATTTGCAAAGATTTCAAACAAATTTCTCTCACGTTGTCATTATGGGGGATTGTTTGTAGATTTTGGAGGAAAATAATGAATTTACTCCATTTTGGAATAAGGCCGTAACATAACAAAATGTGGAAAAAGTGAAGCGCTGTGAATACTTTGCACTGTATATGCGAGTTGGGACATCGAAGTCACATGACACGTCATACCCCATGCTTTCCAATGATAACGATTCATATATGTGCGACGTAACTTTTTGGCATCGGCACTTCCCGCCCCTTTAAGGGGTTTTAGATTCCGGGAGGCGGTGAGAAGTTTATGGTCATGTGACTGCTGTTATTGGCTGTCACGGCGGTCACATGATCACAAGCTTTCCGTCTCAGCTGTTTTTGCAATATTACACGCAAATAAGCGGCCGCTCTGCACCAAGGCTCACCGCCAAGAGGCTGCGTGTTTGCGTGCTGGTGGCACCTAGAGGTTAGTTGCAGTGACTTTTATGCAACTTGAGGGCCACAGATTTCAATGATAACCCTCAAAAGTTGCATGAAAGTTGTACCTGAATGTTTTACATTCAGGGTTCCGCCTTTGCAGAGGGACAACAAGTCACATCCAAGTCGCACCCATCCAAAGTTGCATCAAAATTGAATTAAGGTTGAACCTCAGTGGAACTCCAAAGATGTTTCTTTTACTACAAATTAAAAATTGAAAACACAGAAGCTCATTGGTTGCCCCGGAAGGAGATTTGCTCCATTTTTTGGATAAAGGGGCCCCATGGTGTGGGATGCAGAGGGCCCTTGATGTGGTGCTGCTGATATTATGCACAGCGCTCTCTCCTTCCCCCATTCCCCTTCCTGGACAGCAGACGGTCTTTGTAGAATCTCCCAATATCCACATCTGCTTGGAATCAGCGCTGGGAGAGCCCGAGGGGCCCGGAGAGGGGCTCCATCTTCCCGCTCTGTGTACATTGGGAGACAATGGGAGCTTTTATCGCCAGACACCCCCGGGGCCCTTCCACAAAACCCTGCAGACAGCAGTCTCTGCATCAGTGCAGAATTTCCCCTCTGTGACTTCACTGGCAACTTGCTGCGTCTGCGGGTCGCGCTCCTGATTGGGTGATGGGATATATGGCCAATGTGTCAGAGCAGGCAGCAATTCTGTACAGCCAATGGCGTCCGCCGACTGTCATGGCCACATACAGGATCCACGGCACTGCGGGGGTCACCGAATGAGGAAATGTGTCAGAAATTATCTGCGAAAATGTTACAAAGTCACAAATTGAGTGAAATTATCTATAATGTCATATTTTATAAGGAGTCCTCGGGGGCCACATTCAGCCTACCCCCCCCAATGTCTGTCCCCCACTACCCCACATTCTGCACCCCCTGCATCCCCAACTACCCCACATTCTGCACCCCCTGCATCCCCAACTACCCCAGATTCTGCACTCCCCACTACCCCACATTCTGCACCCCCTGCATCCCCAACTACACCACATTCTGCACTCCCCACTACCCCACATTCTGCACCCCCTGCATCCCCCACATTCTACACCCCCTGCATCCCCAACTACCCCACATTCTGCACCCCCTGCATCCCCAACTACCCCACATTCTGCATCCCCAACTACCCCACATTCTGCACTCCCCACTACCCCACATTCTGCACCCCCTGCATCCCCCACATTCTACACCCCCTGCATCCCCAACTACCCCACATTCTGCACCCCCTGCATCCCCAACTACCCCACATTCTGCACTCCCCACTACCCCACATTCTGCACCCCCTGCATCCCCAACGACCCCACATTCTGCACTCCCCACTACCCCACATTCTGCACCCCCTGCATCCCCAACTACCCCACATTCTGCACTCCCCACTACCCCACATTCTGCACCCCCTGCATCCCCCACATTCTACACCCCCTGCATCCCCAACTACCCCACATTCTGCACCCCCTGCATCCCCAACTACCCCACATTCTGCACTCCCCACTACCCCACATTCTGCACCCCCTGCATCCCCCACATTCTACACCCCCTGCATCCCCAACTACCCCACATTCTGCACCCCCTGCATCCCCAACTACCCCACATTCTGCACTCCCCTGCATCCCCCACTACCCCACATTCTGCACCCCCTGCATCCCCCACTACCCCACATTCTGCACCCCCTGCATCCCCCACATTCTGCACCCCCTGCATCCCCAACTACCCCACATTCTGCACCCCCTGCATCCCCCACTACCCCACATTCTGCACCCCCTGCATCCCCAACTACCCCACATTCTGCACTCCCCACTACCCCACATTCTGCACCCCCTGCATACCCCACATTCTGCACCCCCTGCATCCCCCACATTCTACACCCCCTGCATCCCCAACTACCCCACATTCTGCACCCCCTGCATCCCCAACTACCCCACATTCTGCACTCCCCACTACCCCACATTCTGCACCCCCTGCATCCCCCACATTCTACACCCCCTGCATCCCCAACTACCCCACATTCTGCACCCCCTGCATCCCCAACTACCCCACATTCTGCACTCCCCACTACCCCACATTCTGCACCCCCTGCATCCCCCACATTCTACACCCCCTGCATCCCCAACTACCCCACATTCTGCACCCCCTGCATCCCCAACTACCCCACATTCTGCACTCCCCTGCATCCCCCACTACCCCACATTCTGCACCCCCTGCATCCCCCACTACCCCACATTCTGCACCCCCTGCATCCCCCACATTCTGCACCCCCTGCATCCCCAACTACCCCACATTCTGCACTCCCCTGCATCCCCCACTACCCCACATTCTGCACCCCCTGCATCCCCCACTACCCCACATTCTGCACCCCCTGCATCCCCCACTACCCCACATTCTGCACCCCCTGCATCCCCCACTACCCCACATTCTGCACTCCCCTGCATCCCCCACTACCCCACATTCTGCACCCCCTGCATCCCCCACTACCCCACATTCTGCACCCCCTGCATCCCCCACTACCCCACATTCTGCACCCCCTGCATCCCCCACATTCTGCACCCCCTGCATCCCCCACTACCCCACATTCTGCACCCCCTGCATCCCCCACTACCTCACATTCTGCACCCCCTGCATCCCCCATTACCCCACATTCTGCACCCCCTGCATCCCCCACTACCCCACATTCTGCATCCCCAACTACCCCACATTCTGCACCCCCTGCATCCCCAACTACCCCACATTCTGCACCCCCTGCATCCCCAACTACCCCACATTCTGCACCCCCTGCATCCCCTACTACCCCACATTCTGCACCCCCTGCATCCGCCACTACCCCACATTCTGCATCCCCAACTACCCCACATTCTGCACCCCCTGCATCCCCAACTACCCCAAATTCTGCACCCCCTCCGACCCCAACTACCCCACATTCTGCACCCCCTGCATCCCCAACTACCCCACATTCTGCACCCCCTGCATCCCCAACTACCCCACATTCTGCATCCCCTGCATCCCCAACTACCCCACATTCTGCACCCCCTGCATCCGCCACTACCCCACATTCTGCATCCCCAACTACCCCACATTCTGCATCCCCAACTACCCCACGTTCTGCACCCCCTGCATCCCACACTACCCCACATTCTGCACCCCCTACATCCCCAACTAACCCACATTCTGCACCCCCCAACTACTCCACATTCTGCACCCCCTGCATCTCCAACTACCCCACATTCTGCACCCCCTGCATCCCAAACTACCCCACATTCTGCACCCCCTGCATCCCTAACTACCCCACATTCTGCACCCCCCAACTACCCCACATTCTGCACCCCCTGTATCCCCAACTACCCCACATTCTGCACCCCCAACTACCCCACATTCTGCACCCCCTGTATCCCCCACATTCTGCACCCCCTGCACCCCCAACTACCCCACATTCTGCACCCCCTGCATCCCCAACTACCCCACATTCTGCATCCCCAACTACCCCACATTCTGCACTCCCCACTACCCCACATTCTGCACCCCCTGCATCCCCCACATTCTGCACCCCCTACTACCACACATTCTGCACCCCCTGCATCCCCAAATTCCCCACATTCTGCACCCCCTGCATCCCCCACTACCCCACATTCTGCACCCCCTGCATCCCCCACTACCTCACATTCTGCATCCCCAACTACCCCACATTCTGCACCCCCTGCATCCCCAACTACCCCACATTCTTCACCCCCCACTACCCCACATTCTACATCCCCCACATTCTGCATCCCCCACATTCTGCATTGCCCACTACCCCACATTCTGCATCCCCAACTACCCCACATTCTGCATCCCCAACTACCCCACATTCTGCATCCCCAACTACCCCACATTCTGCATCCCCAACTACCCCACATTCTGCATCCCCAACTACCCCACATTCTGCATCCCCAACTACCACACATTCTGCATCCCCCACTACCCCACATTCTGCACCCCCTGCATCCCCCACATTCTGCACTCCCTGCATCCCCCACTACCCCACATTCTGCACCCCCTGCACCCCCAACTACCCCACATTCTGCACCCCCTGCATCCCCAAGTACCCCACATTCTGCATCCCCAACTACCCCACATTCTGCACTCCCCACTACCCCACATTCTGCACCCCCTGCATCCCCCACATTCTGCACCCCCTACTACCACACATTCTGCACCCCCTGCATCCCCAAATACCCCACATTCTGCACCCCCTGCATCCCCCACTACCCCACATTCTGCACCCCCTGCATCCCCCACTACCTCACATTCTGCATCCCCAACTACCCCACATTCTGCACCCCCTGCATCCCCCACTACCCCACATTCTTCACCCCCACTACCCCACATTCTACATCCCCCACATTCTGCATCCCCCACATTCTGCATTGCCCACTACCCCACATTCTGCATCCCCCACTACCCCACATTCTGCATCCCCCACATTCTGCATTGCCCACTACCCCACATTCTGCATCCCCAACTACCCCACATTCTGCATCCTCAACTACCCCACATTCTGCATCCCCCACTACCCCACATTCTGCACCCCCCACTACCCCACATTCTGCACCCCCTGCATCCCCTTCTACCTTCACATTCTAATTTGTGGTTTGTAGGCTGACAGACAGCGGCAGAACATCCAGTAACAGGAGAGGACGGAGTATTGAGGAATCTGGATGTGAGGGGCCCGGCCGCCTCTTTCCAGGAATTCCTGGATTCAGGTTCTACCAGACAAGCGGTGATGAGGTCTCTGCACATCCTCTGCACATCCTCTGCACATCCTCTGCACATCCTCTGCACATCCTCTGCACATCCTTCTCCTACTAATCCTCTCCGACTTCAATAAAAACACATTCAGGAGAAACCTCAATGAGCTATGAAATGTCCTCCATACATCACATTCCAGAGACCTGGAGAGGAAAGCAGAGAATTCAGGATCTGCTGATCCATTCCAACTGCTGGACAACTCTTCTACAAAGATATGGAGGACAGCAGAGTAGAGTATTATGGGAGAGGAGAGTTATAGAGGAAGGAGCAGAGTCCTCCAGCAGTGCAGAGTATTTCAGGAGAGGAGAGGTATAGAGGAAGGAGCAGAGTCCTCCAGCAGTGCAGAGTATTTCAGGAGAGGAGAGTTATAGAGGAAGAAGCAGAGCCCTCCAGCAGTGCAGAGTATTTCAGGAGAGGAGAGTTATAGAGGAAGGAGCAGAGTCCTTCAGCAGTGCAGAGTATTTCAGGAGAGGAGAGTTATAGAGGAAGGAGCAGAGTCCTTCAGCAGTGCAGAGTATTTCAGGAGAGGAGAGTTATAGAGGAAGGAGCAGAGTCCCCCAGCAGAGTATTTCAGGAGAGGAGAGTTATAGCGGAAGAAGCAGAGTCCTCCAGCAGTGCAGAGTATTTCAGGAGAGGAGAGTTATAGAGGAAGGAGCAGAGTCCTCCAGCAGTGCAGAGTATTTCAGGAGAGGAGAGTTGTAGAGGAAGGAGCAGAGTCCTCCAGCAGTGCAGAGTATTTCAGGAGAGGAGAGTTATAGAGGAAGGAGCAGAGTCCTCCAGCAGAGCAGAGTATTTCAGGAGAGGAGAGTTATAGAGGAAGGAGCAGAGTCCTCCAGCAGAGTATTATAGGAGAGGAGAGTTATAGAGGAAGGAGCAGAGTCCTCCAGCAGAGTATTATAGGAGAGGAGAGTTATAGAGGAAGGAGCAGAGTCCTCCAGCAGAGAAGAGTATTTCAGGAGAGGAGAGTTATAGAGGAAGGAGCAGAGTCCTCTAGCAGTGCAGAGTATCTCAGGAGAGGAGAGTTATAGAGGAAGCAGCAGAGTCCTCCAGCAGTGCAGAGTATTTCAGGAGAGGAGAGTTATAGAGCAAGGAGCAGAGTCCTCCAGCACTGCAGGGTATTTCAGGAGAGGAGAGTTATAGAGGAAGGAGCAGAGTCCTCCAGCAGAGTATTTCAGGAGAGGAGAGTTATAGAGGAAGGAGCAGAGTCCTCCAGCAGAGTATTTCAGGAGAGGAGAGTTATAGAGGAAGGAGCAGAGTCCTCCAGCAGTGCAGAGTATTATAGGAGAGGAGAGTTATAGAGGAAGGAGCAGAGTCCTCCAGCAGAGTAATTCAGGAGAGGAGCGTTATAAAGGAAGGAGCAGAGTCCTCCAGCACAGTATATGTGCACCAGATGGCAGGCAGCGATGCTGGGCCAGGTGTGATCAGAGCTCTCCTGTGGTCTTGTTGGCCTGATATGACCCGTCCCGGGTTTGAAGATAAACATTGCTTTCCACACTATCAACAATTGATGAGCTCCTGTGTATCCCTCTTACAAACATACAGCCAAATATACGGACCTCAATGAAATACATCCCGCCCAGCACAGATGAGTGTCCCCGAACCCCCAACTGTCTGAGATGGGAAAGGGGGTCACCTGTCAGGGTCAGAGGTGTCGGGGGATGGACACGCCCTTATCATCATTTATATAACTCTACAGAAACTGATGTGATTGGCTCAGTGATCTCTGTACAGCACTGCGGTATATGTCAGAGCTATATAAATGTATAGTAATAATAGTGTGTGGCTGTGGGGGAGGGGACATTAGAGTGTAAGATCCTCTGGTACAGAGACTGATGTGATTGGCTCGGTGATCTCTTTACAGCGCTGCGGTATAGGTCAGAGCTATATAAATGTATAATATTAATAATGGAGTGTGACTGTGTTGGTGCATTAGATTGTTAGCTCCTGTGGTGCAGAGACTGAAGTGAGGTTCTACAGTGCCTTGCGAAAGTATTCGGCCCCCTTGAACTTTTCAACCTTTTGCCACATTTCAGGCTTCAAACATAAAGATATAAAATTTTAATTTTTTGTGAAGAATCACCAACAAGTGGGACACAATTGTGAAGTGGAATGAAATCTATTGAATATTTTAAACTTTTTTAGCAAATAAAAAACTGAAAAGTGGTGCGTGCAAAATTATTCGGCCCCTTTACTTTCAGTGCAGAAAACTCACTCCAGAAGTTCAGCGAGGATCTCTGAATGATCCAATGTTGTCCTAAATGACTGATGGTGATAAATAGAATCCACCTGTGTGTAATCAAGTCTCTGTATAAATGCACCTGCTCTGTGATAGTCTCAGGGTTCTGTTGAAAGCGCAGAGAGCATCATGAAGACCAAGGAACACACCAGGCAGGTCCATAATACTGTTGTGGAGAAGTTTAAAGCCGGATTTGGATACAAAAAGATTTCCCAAGCTTTAAACATCCCAAGGAGCACTGTGCAAGCGATCATTTTGAAATGGAAGGAGTATCAGACCACTGCAAATCTACCAAGACCTGGCTGTCCCTCTAAACTTTCAGCTCAGACAAGGAGAAGACTGATCAGAGATGCAGCCAAGAGGCCCATGATCACTCTGGATGAACTGCAGAGAACTACAGCTGAGGTGGGAGAGTCTGTCCATAGGACAACAATCAGTCGTACACTGCACAAATCTGCCCTTTATGGAAGAGTGGCAAGAAGAAAGCCATTTCTCAAAGATATCCATAAAAAGTCTCGTCTAAAGTTTGCCACAAGCCACCTGGGAGACACACCAAACATGTGGAAGAAGGTGCTCTGGTCTGATGAAACCAAAATCCAACTTTTTGGCCACAATGCAAAACGATATGTTTGGCGTAAAAGCAACACAGCTCATCACACTCAACACACCATCCCCACTGTGAAACATGGTGGTGGCAGCATCATGGTTTGGGCCTGCTTTTCTTCAGCAGGGACAGGGAAGATGGTTAAAATTGAGGGGAAGATGGATGCAGCCAAATACAGGACCATTCTGGATGAAAACCTGTTGGAGTCTGCAAAAGACCTGAAACTGGGACGGAGATTTACCTTCCAACAAGACAATGATCCCAAACATACAGCAAAATCTACAAAGGAATGGTTCACAAATAAACGTATCCAGGTGTTAGAATGGCCAAGTCAAAGTCCAGACCTGAATCCAATCGAGAATCTGTGGAAAGAGCTGAAAACTGCTGTTCACAAACGCTCTCCATCCAACCTCACTGAGCTCGAGCTGTTTTGCAAGGAAGAATGGGCAAGAATTTCAGTCTCTCGATGTGCAAAACTGATAGAGACATACCCCAAGCGACTTGCAGCTGTAATCGCAGCAAAAGGTGTCTCTACAAAGTATTAACGCAAGGGGGCCGAATAATTTTGCACGCCCCACTTTTCATTTTTTTATTAGTTAAAAAAGTTTCAACAATCCAATAGATTTCGTTCCACTTCACAATTGTGTCCCACTTGTTGGTGATTCTTCACAAAAAATAAAAAATTTATATCTTTATGTTTGAAGCCTGAAATGTGGCAAAAGGTTGAAAAGTTCAAGGGGGCCGAATACTTTCGCAAGCCACTGTATGTACTGGGTAAAGCACCTCATTTACGCTCTATATAGGTACAGGAAATAGATAACATTTGTCTGATTGTAAAGTTTCTTCAGTTATTCTATCAGCCGGAACTCAGGATAATTTCTCACCCGTGCCCAGCCTGCTGTTAGATAATTGGCACTGCCAGGCTTTGCCCCACCCCCACCATTATCTGAAGATATGATTCTGCCTTCTCCTGTGTCGGCTTTTCACCAAAATTGTAACATTTTGCTAAAATCTGAATATTTATGAAACTTCAGGGAAATGGAAACTCTCAGTTTAATTTATTCCTAACACTGGCATATTATAGGAGGATAATGAAGATGTTTTGTATAGAACTTCGATGTTTATAGATTTATACAAGGGTGGTCTGATTATACAAGGGTGGTCTGATGGTACAAGGGTGATCTGATGATGCAAGGGTGGTCTGATGATACAAGGGTGGTCTGATGATACAAGGGTGGTCTGAAGGTACAAGGGTGGTCTGAAGGTACAAGGGTGGTCTGATGATACAAGGGTGGTCTGAAGGTACAAGGGTGGTCTGAAGGTACAAGGGTGGTCTAATGATACAAGGGTGGTCTGAAGGTACAAGGGTGGTCTGATGATACAAGGGTGGTCTGATGGTACAAGGGTGGTCTGATGGTACAAGGGTGGTCTTATGGTACAAGGGTGGTCTGATGATACAAGGGTGGTCTGATGGTACAAGGGTGGTCTGATGGTACAAGGGTGGTCTGATGATACAAGGGTGGTCTGATGATACAAGGGTGGTCTGATGACACAAGGGTGGTCTGATGGTACAAGGGTGGTCTGATGGTACAAGGGTGGTCTGATGACACAAGGGTGGTCTGATGATACAAGGGTGGTCTGATGATACAAGGGTGGTGTGATGACACAAGGGTGGTCTGATGACACAAGGGTGGTCTGATGGTACAAGGGTGGTCTGATGGTACAAGGGTGGTCTGAAGGTACAAGGGTGGTCTGATGATACAAGGGTGGTCTGAAGGTACAAGGGTGGTCTGAAGGTACAAGGGTGGTCTAATGATACAAGGGTGGTCTGAAGGTACAAGGGTGGTCTGATGATACAAGGGTGGTCTGATGGTACAAGGGTGGTCTGATGGTACAAGGGTGGTCTGATGGTACAAGGGTGGTCTGATGATACAAGGGTGGTCTGATGGTACAAGGGTGGTCTGATGGTACAAGGGTGGTCTGATGATACAAGGGTGGTCTGATGATACAAGGGTGGTCTGATGACACAAGGGTGGTCTGATGGTACAAGGGTGGTCTGATGGTACAAGGGTGGTCTGATGACACAAGGGTGGTCTGATGATACAAGGGTGGTCTGATGATACAAGGGTGGTCTGATGATACAAGGGTGGTCTGATGACACAAGGGTGGTCTGATGGTACAAGGGTGGTCTGATGGTACAAGGGTGGTCTGATGACACAAGGGTGGTCTGATGATACAAGGGTGGTCTGATGATACAAGGGTGGTCTGATGATACAAAGGTGTACCAATGATATAAGGGTGATCTAATGATACAAGGGTGATCTGAATGTACAAGGGTGGTTCAATCATACAAGGGTGTTCAAATGATATAAGGGTCGTCTGATGACACAAGGGTGGTCTGATGGTACAAGGGTGGTCTGATGGTACAAGGGTGGTCTGAAGGTACAAGGGTGGCCAATGATACAAGGGTGGTCTGATGGTACAATGGTGGTCTGAAGGTACAATGGTGGTCTGAAGGTACAATGGTGGTCTGAAGGTACAATGGTGGTCTGAAGGTACAATGGTGGTCTGATGGTACAAGGGTGGCCAATGATACAAGGGTGGCCTGATGATACAAGGGTGGTCTGATGGTACAAGGGTGGTCTGAAGGTACAATGGTGGTCTGATGGTACAAGGGTGGCCAATGATACAAGGGTGGCCAATGATACAAGGGTGGCCTGATGATACAAGGGTGGTCTGATGGTACAATGGTGGTCTGAAGGTACAATGGTGGCCTGATGGTACAAGGGTGGCCAATGATACAAGGGTGGCCAATGATACAAGGGTGGCCAATGATACAAGGGTGGCCTGATGATACAAGGGTGTACCAATGATATAAGGGTGGTCTGATGATACAAGGGTGGTTCAATCATATAAGGGTGTTCAAATGATATAAGGGTCGTCTGATGACACAAGGGTGTACCAACAATAAAAGGGTAGTCTGATGATACAAGGGTGGTCTGATGATACAAGGGTGGTCTGATGATACAACTGTGGTTTGATGGTATAAGGGTTGTCTGATGGTACAAGGGTGGTTCAATGATACAGGGTTGGTCTGATGGTACAAGGGTGGTCTGATGGTATGAGGGTGGTTCAATGATACAAGGGTGGTCCAATATTACAAGGGTGGTCTGATGATATAAGGGTGGTTCAATGATACAAGGGTGGTCCAATGATACAAGGGTGGTCTGATGGTACAAGGGTGGACCAGTGGTATGAGGGTGGTCTGATGAATTGTGGTCTTATGATATGAGGGTGGTCTGATAAAAGGGTGATCGGATAGGATGGTACAAGGGTGGTCTAATAATACAATTGTGGTTTGATTATACAGGGATTATCTGATGGTACAATGGTGGTCTGATGATACAAGAATGGACTGATGATACATGGGTAGTCTGATGATACGAGGGTGATCTAATGGTGCAAGGGTGGTCTGATAATGATACAAGGGTGGTCCAGTGATACAAGGGTGAACTGATGAGGCCAGGTTGGTCTGATGGTACAAGTATGGTCTTGTGTTATATGGGGGAGGTCTGTTGATGCGAAGAGTGGACTGATGGTATGAGGGTGGTCTGATGAATGGAGGTCTTATAATATGAGGGTGGACTGGTCTGATACAACAGTGGTCTGATGATACAGGGGGATCTGATGGTACAATGGGTGGTCTGATGATACAAGGGTTGTCTGATGTCACAGGAGGGATTTAATGATATAAGGGTGGTCTGATGATACAAGAGTAGACTGATGGTACAAGGGTGGTCTGGTGAAATAATGGTGGTCAGATTGTACCAGGATGGTCCGATAATACAAGGGTGGTTTGATGGTCCAAAAGTTATGGAATGATGCAAGGGTAGTCTAATGGTACAAGAATTATCAGATAGTATTAGGGTGGTCTGATGAAACAAGGATGATAGGATGATATACAGTAAAGGTGATCTGTTGTTACAAGGGTAGTCTAGTGTCAAGTAATCTGATGGTACATTGGTGGTCTGATGATGTAGATAACCCTTAAAAACCACCTTAACCTCTCCAATTTCATCATTTCCAAAATTCTCAGGCCAATGAATACGCCCGATTTCCCTCCTTCCTATATGCCACCAGTAGGAATCAGTCTGCATGCCGCCCATTGAGTTGGGTAGTCCTATTCAGGTTGCCCCTGATGGCAGAGAACTCCCTAACCCTAGCTTGCCAATCTGGTTACGGGCAGACTGGTAACCAAATCATGGGCGGTAATAATGGCCCAGGTGTCATGGCCGGTAATAAAGGCCCAGGTGTCACCGAGAACCCTTCAATAAAAGACTGAGGGACGGGAGGCCTTCTGTATTGGAGATGGAAGTGACGGCACACAACACAGCGAGCCGTGTGACAATGGAACCGCAAGCGGCCACCCGAGTGTGTACTGTCATGTGTCCCGGGTTACTCTGTGTGGGATAATAGCAACCTGTCTGCAGATCAGTCACCTTCATCAATTAAACATAAAAAATCTCCTCTTGTTGACAGGCGTCCCCATGGCAGCCGGTGACGGTGACGTGTGACGGCCGCAGGCCAAGCATGGCTTAACCCCTTCCCTGCCAGCAGACTCCCTTACACAGAGCCAAAGTGCAGGGCGAGGCCGCCAATTAAATCTCACACGGCATTGTTCTAATGGAAGAAATACTTTGGAACCCTGACAGGAGATCAGCAGAATTTGTATTGCTGAGTCAATCATTTATTTAAGAGAAAATGTGTGAATATTCAGGGATGCGGCCAGGAAGACAGTGTGAGAAATTGAGCTGCAGGATTGAAATTTTTTCTGCTGAACAATCGTTTTGTGCGCCTCAGAGAGTATTTCCTGGGAACATGTTAAAGTAAATGAAAGGTGACATGATCCTGTCAATCCAGGCAGTCCTTGGCCATGTTCACAAATGTCTGACACAGATCAGACCCTGCTGCAAGGGCCGGGACAAGGAGGAGGGCAGAAGGAGCGCGTGCCTCAGGTGCAGTGGCTGTATGTAAAGGGGGAGACCCCTGACAGTCTCTCTGCCTCTTACTGTTAGGAGTGACTGCAGTGTCACTCCTGTCAGCAGAACTTTTTTTTGTCCGGAGCACTAGACCTGTGCTCCCTGCTGTCCCTTGTTGTAAACACAGAAGCCGGCTTTGTGTTCTGGCTTTTGTGTTTACAAGTGACAGTGTCCCTCACATTTCCCAGAGTAGCCTTGGCCTGGTTGTCCTTGTCCTGGCAGTGCTTGCTGCAGCCTGTCACCTTGTGACTTGCTACACAAAGGCGCAGTCTAAGCACCATTGGTGATCAGTGAGAATGTTCCTTACATTGGTGATCAGTGGGAAGAATGTTCCTTACATTGGTGATCAGAGGGAAGAATGTTCCTTACATTGGTGATCAGTGAGAAGAATGTTCCTTACATTGGTGATCAGTGAGAAGAATGTTCCTTACATTGGTGGTCAGTGGGAAGAATGTCCCTTACATTGGTGATCAGTGGGAAGAATGCTCCTTACATTGGTGATCAGTGAGAAGAATGTCCCTTACATTGGTGATCAGTGGGAAGAATGTTCCTTACATTGGTGATCAGTGAGAAGAATGTTCCTTACATTGGTGATCAGTGAGAAGAATGCTCCTTACATTGGTGATCAGTGGGAAGAATGTTCCTTACATTGGTGGTCAGTGGGAAGAATGTTCCTTACATTGGTGGTCAGTGGGAAGAATGTCCCTTACATTGGTGATCAGTGGGAAGAATGCTCCTTACATTGGTGATCAGTGGGAAGAATGTTCCTTACATTGGTGATCAGTGGGAAGGATGTTCCTTACATTGGTGATCAGTGAGAAGAATGTTCCTTACATTGGTGATCAGTGGGAAGAATGTCCCTTACATTGGTGATCAGTGAGAAGAATGTTCCTTACATTGGTGATCAGTGGGAAGAATGTTCCTTACATTGGTGGTCAGTGAGAAGAATGTCCCTTACATTGGTGATCAGTGAGAAGAATGTTCCTTACATTGGTGATCAGTGAGAAGAATGTTCCTTACATTGGTGATCAGTGGGAAGGATGTTCCTTACATTGGTGATCAGTGAGAAGAATGTTCCTTACATTGGTGATCAGTGAGAAGAATGTTCCTTACATTGGTGATCAGTGGGAAGAATGTTCCTTACATTGGTGGTCAGTGGGAAGAATGTCCCTTACATTGGTGATCAGAGGGAAGAATGTTCCTTACATTGGTGATCAGTGAGAAGAATGTCCCTTACATTGGTGATCAGTGAGAAGAATGTTCCTTACATTGGTGATCAGTGAGAAGAATGTTCCTTACATTGGTGATCAGTGGGAAGGATGTTCCTTACATTGGTGATCAGTGAGAAGAATGTTCCTTACATTGGTGATCAGTGAGAAGAATGTTCCTTACATTGGTGATCAGTGGGAAGAATGTTCCTTACATTGGTGGTCAGTGGGAAGAATGTCCCTTACATTGGTGATCAGTGGGAAGAATGTCCCTTACATTGGTGATCAGTGGGAAGAATGTTCCTTACATTGGTGGTCAGTGGGAAGAATGTTCCTTACATTGGTGATCAGTGAGAAGAATGTTCCTTACATTGGTGATCAGTGAGAAGAATGTTCCTTACATTGGTGATCAGTGAGAAGAATGTTCCTTACATTGGTGATCAGTGGGAAGAATGTTCCTTACATTGGTGATCAGTGAGAAGAATGTTCCTTACATTGGTGATCAGTGAGAAGAATGTTCCTTACATTGGTGATCAGTGAGAATGTTCCTTACATTGGTGATCAGTGAGAAGAATGTTCCTTACATTGGTGATCAGTAGGAAGAATGTTCCTTACATTGGTGATCAGTGGGAAGAATGTTCCTTACATTGGTGATCAGTGAGAAGAATGTTCCTTACATTGGTGATCAGTGGGAAGAATGTTCCTTACATTGGTGATCAGTGAGAAGAATGTTCCTTACATTGGTGATCAGTGAGAAGAATGTTCCTTACATTGGTGATCAGTGGGAAGAATGTCCCTTACATTGGTGGTCAGTGAGAAGAATGTTTCTTACATTGGTGATCAGTGGGAAGAATGTTCCTTACATTGGTGATCAGTGAGAAGAATGTTCCTTACATTGGTGGTCTGTGGGAAGGATGCTCTTTACATTGACTCTTCCAAGTGGCATTGGCCCCAGAACTTTGCAGGCACCATCAAATGAGACTACAACCAGCCACAGCTGAAGGAATCCCTAGGAATCCATAGAACCCTGGTTGAGATTGGCTGTCCTAAAGAGATCACTCCTTAAGACACAATTTTTTTTTTCTTGTAGCCCTGTCCAAGGTTGGGGTGTTCAGCAGGCGTTGGCTGTTTTGTCAATTAAATTAGGAACATTAACATCTGGGACTCATTTGTGAATTGGAGCTCTTCATGTTCTCTTTCTGGATCAATGAAAACTTGACACAGGTTTTAATTCTTCCTTACTTTGTTCAAGACTAAAAAAGAAGTGCTGGCTGTACATGCACTTTATATTGAGCACTTTGGAATGAAGCACCGGGAGACCAGGCAGGTGCAGCACAAGAGGAGCTCCCGATGGTGGAATGAGGCTTGGTGTGAGGAGTCTATGACGTCCAGGCTCCTTGGAGTGAACATAATAGCGGGATGGTTGAGGACGCTGGTAAACGGACAAAGTCCGGGCACACCCTCTCCCTCCCTCACCCACGAGCCCCACCGATTACGCAAACATGTTACCTTGAAAGTCGTTATATTTAGACTTTTTCCAGAAAAAAAAAAAGACAGACCGCCCCCACCTCCTACAACCAGACCGTGGGGAAGGCACATAAAAATGTCTTTCTCACAGCAGGAAATGAGCACTTCCTTCCTTCTCCCAGGTCCTAATAATAGTTTTGGCCATTTAAGTGGCGTCTCACATGATCGCGACGTGTCGGGATGTTCGTTGTCGATGGACGAATCTAAAGGGTATCCGATTCAGGGGGGTGCATCGCTGCGATTGTCTACCACCGGTCTACAAATTCAGAATGAGTCACTGGAAAATATAAGGAGGCTTTGGGTCACCAAGGAGTGCCGTAACCATAAAAAGGTACAAGTGTGGGCGTTAAGGGATTTCCCGATGAAGGAGCACTGAGGCGAAAAGTTCAAGAGCTGCTAAAACAGTAAAAAAATATACATGTACATGTCCAAATATAGAAAATGAGGTATTGAACCTTTAAGGGCTATCGCTCTGTGTTAGGCTTGGAGAGAACAGCCAGTTCCTACTATAGCAAGAGTGTCAATTCAATTTTGTTGCCGCATCAGCAGTATGGTTGCCCTAAAATGCCGGTTGTATCAGGGGTGCGCTATGTACAGAGTGCAGGGATCACGATTACACTATGTACAGAATGCAGAGCTCAGGGGTGTGCTGTGTACAGAGTGCAGACTTCAGCAGTGCGCTACATACAGAGTGCAGGGTAAGAGGTGCACTATATACCGAGTGCAGTGACAGGGCTTCCATATGCACAAAGTGCAGAGTTCAGGGGTGCAGTAGGTATAGATCGCAAGGTTAAGGAGTGTGTAACGTACAGAGTGCAGAGCCCGGGAGTGTGCTACATACAGAGTGCAGAGTTTCGGAGTGCGCTACATACAGGGTGCAGAGTCCAGGAGTGCGCTATGTACACAGTGCAGAGTTTAGGAGTGCGCTGCATACAGGGTGCAGAGTCTAGAAGTGCGCTACATACAGAGTGCAGAGTCCAGGAGTGTGTTACGTACAGAGTGTAGCGTTTAGGAGTATGCTATGTACGGAGTGCAGAGTTTAGGAGTGCGCTACATACAGAGTTCAGAGCCCAGGAGTGTGCTACGTACAGAGTGCAGAGTTTAGGAGTGAACTACATACAGAGTGCAGAGTTTAGGAGTGCGCTACATACAGAGTGCAGAGCCCAGGAGTGTGCTACGTACAGAGTGCAGAGTTTAGGAGTGCGCTACATACAGAGTGCAGAGTCCAGGAGTGTGCTACATACAGAGTGCAGAGTTTAGGAGTGAACTACATACAGAGTGCAGAGTTTAGGAGTGCGCTACATACAGAGTGCAGAGTCCAGGAGTGTGCTACGTACAGAGTGCAGAGTTTAGGAGTGCGCTACATACAAAGTGCAGAGTCCAAGAGTGTGCTATGTACAGAGTGCAGAGTTTAGGAGTGTGCTATGTACAGAGTGCAGAATTCTCGATCACGCTACGTACAGAGTGCAGAATTCTCAATCACGCTACGTACAGAGTGCAGGGTTCAGGAGTGCACTACATACAGAGTGCAGAGTTCACGATCATGCTACATACAGCGTGCAGGGTTCAGGAGTGTGCTACCTACAGAGTGCAGGCTAAGGGGTGCACTATATACAAAGTGCAGTGACAGGGGTGCCCTATGCACAAAGTGTAGAGTTCAGGGGTGCACTAGGTACAGAGTGCAGGGTTCAGGAGTATGTTACGTATAGAGTGCAGAGTTTGGGGGTGTGCTGTGTACAGAGTGCAGGGTTTATGGGTGTATGTACAGTGTGCAACTCCAACCCCCCAAAGCTTCCTTAAATTTCTCTCTCCTACCTGGCCTGGCTCTAGTACCTTCCTGTGTAGGTGGCTCTACTACCCGTGTATTCACCTTGAGTACCTCCCTGTGTCGGTGACGTAGAGGCCTCGCCTTGCAGGGAGCTCATTCTCTCGCTGATTCTGGATGTTACGTTGTCTGTCTGTGACCCCATTGGTGAGATTTTAGTTCACTTAATGTACCTGTGTCACCAGGACAGGAAATGAGGGGAGTGTTGTCATGGGGACAGGAAGGCACAACGAGCAATTAAAAAACCTCTGAAGTTTTTTCTCTTCTCAACGCTACTAAATATGTTTTTTTTTTTGTTTCTTTGTCCCCTTTCATGATGGAATCCTTCTCTGCTACAGTCTCACTTTCACTTACAGGTCTCCACCTCGCCCCCCACCCTGTGACCAGACGGGGGTGGCAAGGAGAAACAGAGTGCTGTACCCTTCCCCGGGTCAATCAATTGCAAAATTGTATTGGCTGGAGTTTTTAAGCAGAACCCAGCACGGTCCTCCCTGGTGGGGGAGGGGACCTAATCTTTCTCTGGTACAGTTTCACTTTCACTTACAGCCAGGTCTCCACCCTGCCCCCCACCCTGTGACCGGACAGGGAAAAGGAGAAGCAGCACATTGATGGTCTATTTGTCACTCTGCTCTCTGTAACTATCAGCATGTCCTATGCACTGCAACCCAACTGATTGGCTCCTTGTGCTTTTTCCCCCTCTCCCAGTTTGAGCTCTGCTGTGCAGGACCTGCAAGGGGCCGATACCAGGTCACATTAAGGTACTTTACACAAATACATTGGATGATATAATAATGATTACAGAGCTGCATTGATTTGTGTCTTTTATATCTTCCTGGATTTCAGCTTTAAATGTGACTCGAGAATCTTGAAACATTTCCAATGCAAAGAGGATGTTCAGCCAAAACATTTTTTTTGAATGGAGTTCGAACAGGTGGTGAACATTTCCCGTTCTGGAGACACATGTGGGAGGAAATACACAGTAAGGGAACACCTCCTTTTTAACCTGTCCCCAAAACAGGTGTCCCCATTGGAAGATTTCCCCTGGTTTCCTGTTCAGGTGACAACGGTAACAATTTGGATTGCGCGTTCCAACGCTCTCCCTTCGTTGTGCCTTCTGCTGTAGATGGTTCCAGCACGGTGTTCCTTGTATGTGTGAATTTTATGTCTGGGGATACGGAATGTCACACAAGGTGGGGGGCGGGGACAGATAAAATGGAATATGTCATTCGGGACGCCCCGCCAGCTGCGATTTGTGCTGCCATCCATACCTCGCCGTGCTGACATGACAGGCCTGTATCTGCTATGTGGAATGTGTGGCTTTATCTGCTGTGCAAACACTTCAGAGCTCTTCAAACATACTCAGCAGATGAAAGCACGAGCAGCCGACACATACCATAATGGTGTACAGTAGGCTCTGGGAGCCCGCGTCCCCCCTTGGCTGCTCGCGGGAACTACAAGTTCCAGAATGTCCTTTCTTCTCGCTGAAACCAAATGCCGAAATGTGATGCCAGATGGAGCGTCAACCCCCTTCACGGCCACGGGTCATTCAGTCAGTACACATCCTTTAAATCAGTGTTTCCTCACAATAATTCAGTCTTGGCGCCCTTTACCAGTATGGAAAATCTGGAGGTCCCCCATTCTACAATGTAACAAAATGTAAATATTACTTATCAATGGGAAACCTGGGCTTGGGACAAGGCAAACGATCACATTGATGAAATTACCTTCATATCAGAGGTCCCCCCATCACATCAGAGGTCCCCCATCACTTCAGAGGTCCTCCCATCACATCAGAGGTCCCCCATCACTTCAGAGGTCCCCCATCACTTCAGAGGTCCTCCCATCACATCAGAGGTCCTCCCATCACATCAGAGGTCCTCCCATCACATCAGAGGTCCTCCCATCACATCAGAGGTCCTTTCATCACTTCAGAGGTCCCCCCATCACATCAGAGGTCCCCCATCACTTCAGAGGTCCTCCCATCACATCAGAGGTCCTCCCATCACATCAGAGGTCCTCCCATCACATCAGAGGTCCTTTCATCACTTCAGAGGTCCTCCCATCACATCAGAGGTCCCCCCATCACATCAGAGGTCCCCCCATCACATCAGAGGTCCTCCCATCACATCAGAGGTCCTCCCATCACATCAGAGGTCCTCCCATCACATCAGAGGTCCTTTCATCACTTCAGAGGTCCTCCCATCACATCAGAGGTCCTCCCATCACATCAGAGGTCCTTTCATCACTTCAGAGGTCCTCCCAT
Organism: Lithobates septentrionalis; assembly: GCA_037952835.1. Lineage (NCBI taxonomy): Eukaryota > Metazoa > Chordata > Amphibia > Anura > Ranidae > Lithobates > Lithobates septentrionalis. The sequence continues at coordinate 980,574 of JBBDGP010000259.1, forward strand.
CACATCAGAGGTCCCCCCATCACATCAGAGGTCCCCCCATCACATCAGAGGTCCCCCAATCACATCAGAGGTCCCCCATCACATCAGAGGTTCCCTATCACATCAGAGGTCCTCTATCACATCAGAGGTCCCCCATCACATCAGAGGTCCTCTATCACATCAGAGGTCCCCCATCACATCAGAGGTCCCCCATCACATCAGAGGTTACCCATCACATCAGAGGTTCCCTATCACATCAGAGGTCCCCCTATCACATCAGTGGTCCCCCCATCACATCAGAGGTCCCCCATCACATCAGAGGTTCCCTATCACATCAGAGGTCCTCTATCACATCAGAGGTCCCCCATCACATCAGAGGTCCTCTATCACATCAGAGGTCCCCCATCACATCAGAGGTCCCCCCATCACATCGGAGGTCCCCCATCACATCAGAGGTCCCCCCATCACATCAGAGGTCCCCCCATCACATCGGAGGTCCCCCATCACATCAGAGGTCCCCCCATCACATCAGAGGTCCCCCCATCACATCAGAGGTTCCCTATCACATCAGAGGTCCTCCCATCACATCAGAGGTCCTCCATCACATTAGAGGTCCCCCCATCACATCAGAGGTCCCCCCCATCACATCAGAGGTCCCCCCATCACATCGGAGGTCCCCCATCACATCAGAGGTCCCCCCATCACATCAGAGGTTCCCCATCACATCAGAGGTCCCCCCATCACATCAGAGGTCCCCCCATCACATCAGAGGTCCCCCATCACATCAGAGGTCCCCCATCACTTCAGAGGTCCTCCCATCACATCAGAGGTCCTCCCATCACATCAGAGGTCCTCCCATCACATCAGAGGTCCTTTCATCACTTCAGAGGTCCCCCCATCACATCAGAGGTCCCCCCATCACATCAGAGGTCCCCCCATCACATCGGAGGTCCCCCATCACATCAGAGGTCCCCCCATCACATCAGAGGTCCCCCCATCACATCAGAGGTTCCCTATCACATCAGAGGTCCTCCCATCACATCAGAGGTCCTCCATCACATTAGAGGTCCCCCCATCACATCAGAGGTCCCCCCCATCACATCAGAGGTCCCCCCATCACATCGGAGGTCCCCCATCACATCAGAGGTCCCCCCATCACATCAGAGGTTCCCCATCACATCAGAGGTCCCCCCATCACATCAGAGGTCCCCCCATCACATCAGAGGTCCCCCATCACATCAGAGGTCCCCCATCACTTCAGAGGTCCTCCCATCACATCAGAGGTCCTCCCATCACATCAGAGGTCCTCCCATCACATCAGAGGTCCTTTCATCACTTCAGAGGTCCCCCCATCACATCAGAGGTCCCCCCATCACATCAGAGGTCCCCCATCACATCAGAGGTCCCCCATCACTTCAGAGGTCATCCCATCACATCAGAGGTCCTCCCATCACATCAGAGGTCCTCCCATCACATCAGAGGTCCTTTCATCACTTCAGAGGTCCTCCCATCACATCAGAGGTCCCCCCATCACATCAGAGGTCCCCCCATCACATCAGAGGTCCCCCCATCACATCAGAGGTCCCCCCATCACATCAGAGGTCCCCCAATCACATCAGAGGTCCCCCATCACATCAGAGGTTCCCCTCATCACATCAGAGGTCCTCCCATCACATCAGAGGTCCTCCCATCACATCAGAGGTCCTCCCATCACATCAGAGGTCCTTTCATCACTTCAGAGGTCCTCCCATCACATCAGAGGTCCCCCCATCACATCAGAGGTCCCCCCATCACATCAGAGGTCCCCCAATCACATCAGAGGTCCCCCATCACATCAGAGGTTTCCCTCATCACATCAGAGGTCCTCCCATCACATCAGAGGATCCCACATCACATCAGAGGTTACCCATCACATCAGAGGTTCCCTATCACATCAGAGGTCCCCCTATCACATCAGTGGTCCCCCCATCACATCAGAGGTCCCCCATCACATCAGAGGTTCCCTATCACATCAGAGGTCCTCTATCACATCAGAGGTCCCCCATCACATCAGAGGTCCTCTATCACATCAGAGGTCCCCCATCACATCAGAGGTCCCCCCATCACATCGGAGGTCCCCCATCACATCAGAGGTCCCCCCATCACATCAGAGGTCCCCCCATCACATCGGAGGTCCCCCATCACATCAGAGGTCCCCCCATCACATCAGAGGTCCCCCCATCACATCAGAGGTTCCCTATCACATCAGAGGTCCTCCCATCACATCAGAGGTCCTCCATCACATTAGAGGTCCCCCCATCACATCAGAGGTCCCCCCCATCACATCAGAGGTCCCCCCATCACATCGGAGGTCCCCCATCACATCAGAGGTCCCCCCATCACATCAGAGGTCCCCCCATCACATCAGAGGTTCCCCATCACATCAGAGGTCCCCCCATCACATCAGAGGTCCTCCCATCACATCGGAGGTCCCCCATCACATCAGAGGTCCCCCCATCACATCAGAGGTCCCCCATCACATCAGAGGTTCCCTATCACATCAGAGGTCCTCTACCACATCAGAGGTCCCCCATCACATCAGAGGTCCTCTATCACATTAGAGGTCCCTCCATCACATCAGAGGTCCCCCCCATCACATCAGAGGTCCCCCATCACATCAGAGGCCCCCCCATCACATCAGAGGTTCCCTATCACATCAGAGGTCCTCCCATCACATCAGAGGTCCCCCATCACATCAGAGGTTCCCTATCACATCAGAGGTCCTCTACCACATCAGAGGTCCCCCATCACATCAGAGGTCCTCTATCACATTAGAGGTCCCTCCATCACATCAGAGGTCCCCCCCATCACATCAGAGGTCCCCATCACATCAGAGCCCCCCCCCATCACATCAGAGGTTCCCTATCACATCAGAGGTCCTCCCATCACATCAGAGGTTCCCTATCACATCAGAGGTCCTCCCATCACATCAGAGGTTCCCTATCACATCAGAGGTCCTCCCATCACATCAGAGGTTCCCCATCACATCAGAGGTCCCTCCATCACATCAGAGGTCCCCATCACATCAGAGCCCCAATCACATCTAAAGCTCATATCACATCAGAGCCCCCCATTACACCAGAGGTCCTCCCATCACATCAGAGGTCCTCCCATCACATCAGAGGTTCCCCACCACATCAGAGGTCCTCCCATCACATCAGAGGTCCTTTCATCACTTCAGAGGTTCCCCACCACATCAGAGGTCCCCCATCACATCAGAGGTCTCTCCATCACATCAGAGGTCCCTCATCACATCAGAGGTCCCCCCATCCAAGCAGAGGTCTCTCCATCACATCAGAGGCCCCCCATCCCAGCAGAGGTCTCTCCATCCCATCAGAGGTCCTCCCATTGCATCAGAGGTCCCCCATCACATCAGAGGTCTCTCCATCACATCAGAGGTCCTCCTATTGCATCAGAGGTCCCCCATCACATCAGAGGTCCTCCCATCACATCAGAGGTCCTTCCATCACATCAGAGGTCCCCCACCACATCAGAGGTCCCCCCATCCCAGCAGAGGTCTCTCCATCACATCAGAGGCCCCCCATCCCAGCAGAGGTCTCTCCATCACATCAGAGGTCCTCCCATTGCATCAGAGGTCCCCCATCACATCAGAGGTCTCTCCATCACATCATAGGTCCTCCCATTGCATCAGAGGTCCCCCATCACATCAGAGGTCTCTCCATCACATCAGAGGTCCCCCATCACATTAGAGGTCTCTCCATCACATCAGAGGTCCCCCATCACATTAGAGGTCCCCCCATCACATCAGAGGTCCCCCATCACATCAGAGGTCTCTCCATCACATCATAGGTCCTCCCATTGCATCAGAGGTCCCCCATCACATCAGAGGTCTCTCCATCACATCAGAGGTCCCCCATCACATTAGAGGTCTCTCCATCACATCAGAGGTCCCCCATCACATTAGAGGTCTCTCCATCACATCAGAGGTCCCCCATCACATCAGAGGTCTCTCCATCACATCAGAGGTCCCTCCATCACATCAGAAGTCCCCCATTACATCAGAGGTCCCCCCATCACATCAGAGGTCCCTCCATCACATCAGTGGTCCCTCCATCACATCAGAGGTCCTTCCATCACATCAGAGGTCCTTCCATCACATCAGAGGTCCTTCATTACATCAGAGGTCCTTCATCACATCGCCTGTAGGAGGTTCTTCACACCGGGTGCGTTGAGCAGCGCTGATTTTTTTTAAAGGACATACATTTTTTTATTTGGTACAATTGTATCTTTATTTATATCGTATAAATACAGTTCTATTATATTCCTTTCTCTGGGCACAGTGAGTGCGCTGACAGCCGCGCGCTCCTAGCTCTGAATGGGGATGAAGATTACTGTAACATCCTTCTGGCACCGGGCACAGCGCCGAGTAATGTTTATCTACATATTGCAGCTGCAAAAAAGGGAACTGCCATTGCTAATGTGGTATTTGAGGGGGCAGGCTGGGGGGGGGGGGGGGGGGGGGGCGCCATTCAGAAGGCTGCGGGTTATGGGCGGTATATCAGCTGCTTCTCTATCGCAATGGAAGGCAATAGAATTGTTCATAGGACGTGCCTAGTCACCTCCCAAGGCCCTCGTTTTATGCGATTATCCTGCTTTTCTTATCTGAAGTTGTGTGTTGAATTGGATTTTCAAATCTGCTACCACCTGTCCAGCTGCGTATACTCAGCTACCCTGCACTGCAAAGCTGCTCCGCCAGGATTGTTCCCACTATGGACACTAGATGGAGCTAATGATCATAGCAAATAAACATATTAGACACTTTGCGGGGATTTTTGCCATTATGGCCACTAGATGGAGCTAATGATCATAAGAAATAATCATATTGGACACGTTACCGGAATTGTTGACATTATGGCCACTAGATTGAGCTAATGATCATTGAAAATAATCATATTCGAGACATTGTGGGGGACTGTTGCCATAATGGCCACTAGATGGAGCTAATGATCATAGGAAATAATCATACTGGATACGTTATCGGGATTGTCGACATTATGGCCACTAGATGGAGCTAATGATAATAGAAAATAATCATATTAGAGACATTGTGGGGGATTGTTGCCATAACGGCCACTAGATGGAGCTAATGATCATAGGAAATAAACATATTAGACACATTATGGGGATTGTTGCCACTCTGGCTTTAGATGGAGCTAATGATCATAGGAAATAATCATATTGGACACGTTACGGGGATTGTCGACATTATGGCTACTAGATGGAGCTAATGATAATAGAAAATAAATGTATTAGACACATTGTGGATTTTGTTGCCACTATGGCCACTAGATGGAGCTAATGATCATTGAAAATAATCATATTAGAGACATTGTGGGGGACTGTTGCCATAATGGCCACTAGATTGAGCTAATGGTCATAGGAAATAATCATATTAAACACATTATGGGGACTGTTGCCATTATGGGCATTAGATGGAGCTACTAATCATAGGAAATAAACATATTAGACACATCACAGGGATTGTTGCCACTATGGCCACTAGATGAAGCTATGTATTGTAGGAAATAATCAAATTAGACAAATTACACAAATTGTCACCACCATGACCATTAGATGAAGCTAATTATCGTAGGAAATAAACATGATAGACACATTACGGGGATTGTTGCCATTATGGCCACTAGATGGAGCTAATGATCATAGGAAATAAACGTATTAGACACATTATGGGGATTGTTGCCATTATGTGCATTAGATGGCACTAATGATCGCTGTGCTCACAGTTCTTGCTGGCCCCGATGATGGTGTTGCGCTGGCTCCACGTTGCGCCGGATGTCTGCTCAGCTTCGGAGCCCCAGAAGAGTGTTGTATAAGTCAGGTCTGAGGACACTTTCCCACGAGGTTCCATCCAGAGCTCCGGCCAACCTCGGCCCAGCCTCCGCTCTGGAGAGAGACCGCTGGACGTCGGGATGGAGAACATCTGCTGGGCTCTTCCTGCTGAAAGTATAAAAAAGGGATTCCGCACCTCTGGATTAGCCCATCGGTTTTCTGCATCGCAGTGACATCACCGAGGCAGCCATATTGCACCCTGACCCTCTTCACAGGCCATTGCAGCCTATTAGCTGAAGCTGGTTAGGCGCACTGTGCGGCTGGTAGGCGGCATTCCCATAAATAACGGCTTGGCCTGTTTTTTTACATGATGGCTTCGAGTAAAGCAGAGATCGCAAATCGAATGTCGCAAACACTTTCTAGATCATTCCATGGCTGTCTATTACATGGGGACGAATTGTGGACTGGAAAATCACATTTCGTGGCCAGTACACATGACACGGAAGGCGCTGTCCATATTCACACACATACACGCGAACCTTCCCACAGCCAGATAGAAGCAGAGAAGGTTTATAGGACGTTTGGGGAGCCGCTTAAAGCTGAACTCCGGGCACAAAAAACTTTCAGTAAAATTCAATTCCTCCATACCCACGAAGGATATAAATCCACTTTGTGTGAGCCAGATTTCCTTGCAAACCCAGATATTCCCTTGTAAATATAGCAGTGACATCATCACTGTGCTGTACGTAATCTGTGCAGAAAGCAGAGCTGTGGGAGGGGTCCAGCAGGCTCCACCCACTACAGGAAATGACAGGAGGGGCGGAGACAAGACCAGTTAACCTACACAAGGAGAGAGAGCAGAGCTGTGGGAGGGACCTAGCAGGCCCCACCCACTACATGAAATGACAGGAGGGGCGGAGACAAGACCAGTTAACCTACATAAGGAGAGAGAGCAGAGCTGTGGGAGGGAACTAGCAGGCTCCACCCACTACAGGAAATGACAAGAGGGGGCGGAGACAAGACCAGTTAACCTACACAAGGAGAGAGAGCAGAGCTGTGGGAGGGACCTAGCAGGCTCCACCCACTGCAGGAAATGACAGGAGGGGGCGGAGACAAGACCAGTCACCCTGCACAAGGAGAGAGAGCAGAACTGCGGGAGGGACCTAGCAGGCTCCACCCACTACAGGAAACGACAGGAGGGGCGGAGACAAGACCAGTTAACCTACACAGGGAGAGAGAGCAGAGCTGTGGGAGGGACCTAGCAGGCCCCACCCACTACAGGCTGCCTGCAGAAAACTACTGGAGGGGGCGGAGACAAGACCAGTCACCTTGCACAAGGAGAGAGCAGAGCTGTGGGAGGGGCCCAGCAAGCTCCACCCACTACAGGCTGCATGCAGAAAACGACTGGAGGGGGCGGAGACAAGACCAGTCACCTTGCACAAAGAAAAGAGCAGAGCTGTAGGAGGGACCCAGCAGGCCCCACCCACTACAGGCTGCCTGCAGGAAACTACAGGAGTGGGCGGAGACAAGACCAGTCACTCTGCACAAGGAGAGAGAGCAAGGCTGTTGGAGGGACCCAGGAGCTCCACCCACCACTAACATTGCAGCTGACAAGCAATGCAATAGACAAATTGTTACTTGGACCATATATATACAGTATCAATAATCATTACATGACCAATGTATATCAACTAAATTTTAAAAAAAAAGAGCTTGACAAACAACCTGTGCAGCCTTTGGGGGAAAAGGGTATTATTTGTCAGCTACAATGTTATAAAGATTGAAAAACGAAGTGGATCCTGAGGAAGCTCTTCTCGGGCGAAACACGTCAGTCCACCGCCTCATCGTTTCTATGCATGCAGTTGTGTTTTCTCCATGCTGGAGATGTAGCTATTGACCATTGTTTTTTAAGAAATACAAATTTTTTATTGGAAAAATAAAAAAAAGTTTTATTCTGGATGTTTTTTTCTTTTTGATTGTTGTTTGGGGGCACATCAAAATCCCTATTCCCATGGCCCCTCCATTTCGGGGACATTTGGGTAATTCTCTGTTGTTAAAAATAAAGGCAAGGTTCTGACTTTAGAGACCTTTCAGTGGCCACCTAAGACTGAAATATCAGGGCTGGGTGGAGAAGCTCTCTTATCTGCCACAATCCCGATGATGATGTCCTTAAATGACAGACAGGAAGATAAGGATGAGATAATACGGCTCCTAATGGTAACGATATCAGATCGCTGACCCTGGGCAGATAACGAGAGGTGTAATCCTGGCACTTGTGCGGTTAGGAGGGGATCCCTGCGTCCTTGGTGGAGAAGGTGTGGTTGCAGGTAACGAGCGCTGCCATTGGCTGAGCCATCATTAGTCTCTTCACGTCGTGTACTCTGACCGGCCCTAACACGAGGAGCGATAAGAACAATTACTTTATGATCTAATGGGTTTCATTTTCTTCAGTAATCTCGGAATAATCTCTGGATTGGGTGACACATTTCCTATGACCTCGATGACTGGACTTACCCATACCAGATAATCACCAGAGGAAATCCTTCAGCTTAATTTTAGCCAGCAGGATGAAAATGGTTACAAAATGACAGCTGTTCAGTTTCTTCCATTACAATAGTTACATTGTTTCTCACATAGTCAACTAGTAAAGTGGAACTCCAACCCAGGCCTGGGACAAGGGGTGGGCAGGAGGCACAGCTGCCCTGGGCACGAGGGACAGCTGCCCTGGGCACGAGGGACAGCTGCCCTTGGCACAGCAGAGCAAGGGGACAGAGAATGGACACAGGGCAGTAAACCTGCCCAATGGAAGGCAGTTTGTTATCCCGCCACCAGCACTGCTCGGTCCAGGGTAGAAGCACTTTCTCAGCGGTGTTAGCTGTCCGGGAGGCCTTGGAGCGTTGTAGGGCTGCTGGTTGGGGGAACATTTTTGCTGACATTGGATCAGGCTAAGGCCTTTGATCGGGTTAATCATGAGTACTTGTGGCTCCTTCTTGACAAATATGGCCTGGAGGGGTTTTCATTGGTTGGCTCTAGATTTTGTACAAAGGGGCTGAAAGCTTTCCTCTGGTTAATGGTTGGGTCGGGCAGCCCTTTGCGGTCGGCTCGGGTGTGCGTCAGGGTTGTCCATTGTGTTCTCTTCTATATGTGTTTGCAATCAACCCCTTCATTAGAAGGCTAGAGTGGACCTTTGTGTGGGGTACCTTTTGGGCATCGTTGGTGAACTTCCTTTGAAGGTTGTGGCCTATGCTGATGACGTTTCTTTTTTCGTCTCTAGGACTGGGGAGGCGCAGGAGGTGGTCTCAGTGATAAGGCAGTATGCAGAGGCATCAGGTTCAAAGGTCAACCAGGACAAGTGTGAAGCTTTCTGGATGGGCGTGGAAGGTGAGAGCTTTGTTCTCCCGGATGACTTCCCGGAGCCCCAACAAAAAATTCGAGTTCTAGGCATTGAATTTGGCCCAGGTGACTATGGCCATGCAAATTGGGTGAACAGGCTGGAGAATGCCGATGTCAAGGTGGCAAGCTGGAAAGGTTGGCGGCTTTCCTTGAGGGAAAAGGTTGATCTGATCAAGACTTACCTGATTCCGATTTTTCTGTATGTCAGTTTTGTTTGCATTTTGCCAGTTTCTCTCTATACCAGGATCTATGGTTGTTTCTTCCAGCTGTTATGAGGGAACAGAATAAACCTTGTCAAAAGGAATGTGACTTACCTTCCTAGGCGGGAGGGTGGTCTAGGGATGGTCAACCCTGTAGTCTTTTTCTCTCTGATGTTTGTGAAGTACAATCTTCGTAACATGTTGGCAGAGAGACCGCCTGGGTGGGTTGGTATTTTCCAGTCCTGGTTTAGGCCCTTTCTGCGAGACTGGGAGAATGGTGGGCCAGTGAGAAGCCTGAGGGTCAAGCATGAACAGCTCCCGGCTTATGTTGCCCCGTGTTTGAAAATGTTTCGGCAGTGGCAAGTAACAGCAGGAGAAGTCAAATCTCTTCCAAGGAAACTTCTTGAGAAGCGGATCATGAGCTCTGCTTTTTGCGAGCCACTGGCCTTGAGGGATTGCCCAAGCCTGGTTTTGGGGGTGGGTTTGCGATTGATTAATTTGGAGAGAATCCCAATGAAGTTTAGGGATCAGGCTTGGCTTGCCTTTCATGGAAAACTATATGTGAAGGGCAACTTGAAGTTTCTTTCCATGAGTGATCGGGGCTGCCCGAGAGTGGAGTGTGGAGGAGTGGTGGAGTCCATGGATCACTTTCTACTTCAATGCCCTTTTAATATAGAGGTGTACAAGAGGGTGGGGAGGGCTCTGAGTATACCCTTCCTCCCCCATATGAGTTATGCAGAGTGGGTGTATGGGGCATTCCAGACTCGTCGGGATTATGATTTGGAAACACTTTTTTAAGTTAGTCTAGTAGTCCGTTATTTCACGTGGCGTGCACGGTGTCAGGTATCCTCACGGAGTAAAATCCTCCCTGTCGAAGTGGTGGTGCAGGACATTCTGGGTGAGGTTGGGAAGATTCGGGGTCTTGAGAAAGGCAGGTGGCAGCAGGAGGCCTGGATAAGGGCGTGGAGGAATATCAGGACTCTGTAGCTGCTGCCTGTTGATCTCGGGGTGTTCCTCTTTTCTTTGTATTCTTGATTCACTCCCCTAGATTTTCAAGATGAAATATATTTTTGATAAAAGGCTCCATGCATGGTGACAGTGATGTTCCTTAGCCTGGCTCTCCTGTAGGGTTTGTGTTGTGCGCACATAGGATGGTGGGGATTCAGGGATGGTGGGAACCCCTCATAGTACCCCTCCCCAGTAGAGTCCCTGATAGAAGAAATTGCAAGTCCACCATATATTGAACCTTAGCACTGGGCGGGGTGACCCTTTAACATCTCACTAGAAGGTTCATCACTTTTTCCCGGAGTCATCCTGTTTTCGATCGCTGTTGAGCCATGTGGTCGGGGAATAGAGGCGGCTTTTGTTCGGCGGCGATGAATGCATTCCAGCAGAGGCAGCGTGCGGTTCTGCTGTCAGCTGCGTTCCAGCGGGAGAACTGACGCCCCATTTACAGAGCGCGGCTCCGGCTGCAGAAAGTATGCGGGGAATGTGCGAGCATCGCGCATCCTCGTTCTGAAATCTGCCCAATCGGTTCGCAGAGCGGCTGGAACCAAGGAAAACAGCCGCTCCTTTCACCTCTATGGCCATCATCAGCGTCTCTCCGAGAATGAATACTATTCTACATCACATCTGTGAACTAGCAGCACACGCCTGTGCACGCTGCTGGCTCGGAGACAGGGCTGCCGGTAACAGCCACAAATCTAAAAACCAGCAAACCTGATCATGTGATCACCGTGTGGATCACATGGAAGCCGACGGTTTGTTTACAAACAAAGCTCTCCGGCAGGCATATAGCATAGCAGCCGGCTCCTATGCTGGACTGAAACGGCTTACTCTGATTTCACTGCACACTGTGAGCTTCTCACAATGTGCAGCAAGTCAGATAGAGCCCCCGCCTCCTTTTCCTGGCTGGAGGACGTCCGCATACCCCTCAACATTCTGAGATGGGAATGGGGGACGCCTACTAACAAACGTATGTAGGCATAGGACACACCCCCCGCCACACCCCCTTAAAGGAGAATTAACCCCAAAAAAAAAGGTTCATTAAACCCACAAGGACTTTTTTTTACCACTACTTTTCATTTATATTGGCTTTTAAAATTTACAAAGACAGCAATTTAGAAATCGGATGAAAGGTTTGGGGCTGGGAAACACTTTTTGAAAGATAAAAAGTGCATTTTATATACAACTCACATGTGGGCGGTCTGCATGCAAATACAGCCTGCCAAGACACACCCACTTCTCCAGACTGACATCTACTCATCAGGGCTTTTTTGATGTTTGCATAACTCCTCCCAAGAGCCCGCCCACTGCTTGCATCAGGAGAGAAGTACTGAGGCGGGGTGCTGCGATTCTTTTTTTTTTCAGGAAGCTACATATGGCACTCTGCTGGCTCCTCCCACCAGCCATGATCTGCCTAATTTGTATAGAGCAGGGATAGGCAATTAGCGGACTTCCAGCTGTTGGAGACGGGCCTCTCCACATCCACATTGATCCCAACTGTCCCCGATTTCGAGGGACTATCCCTGATTTTTTATCTGTCAAAAAGTGTTTCCCAGCGCTAAACCTTTCATCCAGTTTCTAAATTGCTGCCTTTGTCAATTCCAAAAGACAAAATAAAGGAATAGTGGTGAAAAAAAAGAACTTGTGGGTTTATCGAATAATTTTTTTTGTATAGTTCTCCTTTAAGGGGGCGTGTCAGGGGGTGTGTCCTATGCCTACACACTTTTACAAATAGGTGTCCCTCCATTCCCATCTCAAAAGGTTGGAAGGTATGTCTCCATGGCTACGTGCAAGGAGAAGCACAGGATCTGGTGGAGAAGTTCTGTCCTCGTCTCTACTGCTGAGAGCGGGGGGAGGCAGAGATGAGGAGGTGCTGCGGCTGCACAGAGAGGCACAGGATCTGTAGGAGGAGTTCTGTCCTACTCTCTACTGCTGACTGCTGAGAGCGGGGGAGGCAGAGATGAGGAGGTGCTGCGGCTGCACAGAGAGGCGCAGGATCTGTAGGAGGAGTTCTGTCCTACTCTCTACTGCTGACTGCTGAGAGCGGGGGAGGCAGAGATGAGGAGGTGCTGCGGCTGCACAGAGAGGCGCATGATCTGTAGGAGGAGTTCTGTCCTACTCTCTACTGCTGACTGCTGAGAGCGGGGGAGGCAGAGATGAGGAGGTGCTGCGGCTGCACACAGAGAGGCGCAGGATCTGTAGGAGGAGTTCTGTCCTCCTCTCTACTGCTAACTGCTGAGAGCGGGGGTAGGCAGAGATGAGGAGGTGCTGCGGCTGCACACAGAGGCGCAGGATCTGTAGGAGGAGTTCTGTCCTCTCTGTTGCCGACTCCTGTGGTGGGGGAGGCAGAAATGAGCCTCTCCATGGCTGCACGGAGAAGCGTGAGATCTGGTGGAGGAGTTCTGTCCTCCTCTCTACTGCTGAGAGCAGGGGGAGGCAAGGATGAGGGGGTGCTGCGGCTGCACAGAGGTGCAGGATTTGTAGGGAGAGTTCTGTCCTCCTCTCTACTGCTGACTGCTGAGACAAGTTGGGGGTGGAGACGAAGGTGGGTGCCGCAGCTGCAGGAGAGGTACAAGAGCCACATGAAATGCCCTGGATTGTGCCCGCGGGCCTTGTGTTTGGCACATGTGATTTAGACTTTATAACCATTTGAAGATTAATCTGTGTTGCACAGTGACAGCTTCATATTTCAGGGTCAGGGGAGGGATTACTATGCAGACTCCAGTGGAGGGAGACAAATAGCTGCAGGCTTAGAAACGGGAGTCTCGGTCCTTGGCGTGAAGCAGTGACATTGCGTTCGGAATCACTTGTATTCATGGCTGGCACTGTTTGCTCTCCCAGGACTACCTCTGTCATCCACCTGGCACCGACCATCAAAGTTCTTTCATCCCCGGCCAGCAGGTGTGCTAAAGCTTCTAATCTGGGTGATGTTGTCCACTCGGCTGTACCTTCCCACCCAACCCCCCCCCCCAACATGCGTGTTTTATTTGGGAATACAAAAGTGAACATCAAGGGTCAGTCCACTCACATGGATGTGATCCTGCAGATATCATAGGGTGTGCACAGGGTGTGCTGGATGTGCCTGGGCACACCCTAATCACCTAGTGCGCAATACCACTCTGTGTAGCAGCAGGCGGATGGGAAAGATCTCCCTCTTAACGGCTCTGCCCATTGGGCTGCACACACCTGTGGGTGGAGTCACCAGCCACAGTCTGCCTGCATTGCATAGAGAAGCACGAAGCACCTCTTTAAAGAGGACCTGTCATAGGCAGCAGCTGCTGGTTGGTCCCCTTTAAATCACCCCATGTCAAGTCTATTTTATGTTTCCGCCGCAACGTCACGTTCCCAGAAGCAGAAAATGTTCTCCGAGCCGCTTTAGTGCGGGACATTGGACGGCAGAAATCATTGCTAATAAGCTTCAGGCTGGGGCGAGAGGGAGAGAGCGAGCGTTTTGGCAGAGGATCAGCGAGCGCATTAGGAGAAGCAGATCCCCTGATGGATGATTAGCCCCACCCAGGAGGATGCGCAGCCGGGCGGATGGGCGGCAGATGTCACCGCGGCTCTCACAGACCACATCCAGCGAGCCCCGTGTGCTTCCCATCATCCCCCCTCCAGTCATCCAGGAACATTAAAGTGGACCTGTCACTGACTTCCCGACATCTCACAACATTCAGCAACAGTATCAGTTTGTATCTTTCATTATTAAACAACTGACTTTTCTTAGGCTAAGACGATGTCATCAGTCTACTGCAGGCAGAAGGAAGCATTTCCTCAGTCTCCCCTCCCCTAGTGATCAGACTGTACATTGTAACTTTTTAGCAGACAGGAATAAGCATTTCCTCAGTCTCCCCTCCCCCATTGAACAGACTGTACATTGTAACACATTGTAACAGACTTGTCTCCGCCCCTTCCTGTAGTTCTCTGCATATAGACTGTAGTGGGCAGGGCGTGTTGGGCCCCTCCCTCAGCTCTGCTCCTCCACCTTGCGCAGGGTTACCAGACTTGTCTCCGCCCCCTCCTGTAGTTATCTGCATGTAGACTGTAGTGGGTGGGGCGTGCTGGGCCCCTCCCGCAGCTCTGCTCCTCCTCCTTGTGCAGGGTTACCAGACTTGTCTCCGCCCCCTCCTGTAGTTCTCTGCATGTAGACTGTAGTGGGCAGGGCGTGTTGGGCCCCTCCCTCAGCTCTGCTCCTCCACCTTGCGCAGGGTTACCAGACTTGTCTCCGCCCCCTCCTGTAGTTCCCTGCATGTAGACTGTAGTGGGTGGGGCGTGCTGGGCCCCTCCCACAGCTCTGCTCCTCCTCCTTGCGCAGGGTTACCAGACTTGTCTCCACCCCCTCCTGTAGTTCTCTGCATGTAGACTGTAGTGGGAGGGGCATGCTGGGCCCCTCCCGCAGCTCTGCTCTCTGCCCAGGCTATGTACAGCAAGATGTCATCTTTTACAAGGTAATATCTGGGCTTTGAAAATTTTGGGGCACACAAAGTGGATTTATATCCTTTGTGTAAATTTAATGTTTTTGCTTAATTGATTTATATTTATTTATTATTATTATTATTTATTTGCTTTATTGCTTAATAGCTTATTTGCTTTAATATTAATATTATTAGCTTATTTGCTTCATTATTATGATTTTCTTATTTGTTTTATTATTATTATTTATTATTATTATTATTTATTTGCTTTATTGCTTTATGAGTATCACTTAAACTCCAGACGTTCTGCAATAATCGACAATTAACACAATATAATACTCTATCTATCTACACTATATTGTCAAAAGGAGTGTGTCTATGGGAATGTTTGACCATTCTTCCAGAAGCACATTTGTGAGGTCAGGCACTGATGTTGGATGAGAAGGCCTGGCTCGCAGTCTCCGCTCTAATTCATCCCAAAGGTGTTCTATCGGTTTGAGGTCAGGACTCTGTGCAGGCCAGTCAAGTTCCTCCACCCCAAACTCGCTCATTCATGTCTTTATGGACCTTGCTTTGTGCACTGGTGGGCAGTCATGTTGGATCAGGAAGGGACCGTCCCCAAACTGTTCCCACAAAGTCGGGAGCATGAAATTGTCCAAAATGTCTTGGTATGCTGACGCCTTAAGAGTTCCCTTCACTGGACCTAAGGGGCCAAACCCAACCCCTGAAATACAACCCCCACACCATAATCCCCCCTCCACCAAATGATTTGGACCAGTACACAAAGCAGGGTCCATAAAGACATGGTTGAGCGAGTTTGGGGTGGAGGAACTTGACTGGCCTGCACAGAGTCCTGACCTCAACCCGATAGAACACCTTTGGAATGAATTAGAGCGGAGACTGTGAGCCAGGCCTTCTCGTCCAACATCAGTGCCTGACCTCACAAATGCTCTTCTGGAAGAATGGTCAAACATTCCCATAGACACCCTCCTAAACCTTGTGGACAGCCTTCCCAGAAGAGTTGAAGCTGTTATAGCTGCAAAGGGCGGAGCCAACTCATTATTGATCCCTACGGAGTAAGACTGCCATTAAAGTTCATGTGTGTGTAAAGGCAGGCGTCCCAATACTTTTGGCAATATACTCTATCTATCGATCATCTACTGTGGTTATTCGTTCCCCAGACATTGCATGCACAGTGTTGCATCTGGCTGTGGTCACAGAGGTCAGACATTAAAGCGTTCGGACGCGGGAAGGGAAGGGGGGGGAGGGGGGACTGCGCTGCCCCTGGGAGGTCCCTGATTTCTGTTTATAATCAAACGCAATCACAGACGGCTCAGACTGGCTTTTGTGTTTATTCACGTGCAGCGCAGAGCCGGCCCGGGCTCCCGAGGTGACCTTAATTATAAAGTCTTGAAGATGACAGAAGTTTCCTGATTGGGGTGACGGCCGGCGGGCTTATTACGGTCAAAGGCGGCCACCCCGGCTTCATTTTTCACGCCGAGCGAAATTGCAAATCAGCCCGTCACGTCGGAATGAATGAGGATCGGAGCGCTACCGCGAGAATGTGAAATGAGCGTCGTTTTCCGTTACTGGGGGGGGGGTCTCAAAACGTTTATTATGATGGATGATAAAGAATCGCGGCGGGAAGTACGCACGGGTCCCAATATTTAGAAAGTTCCCCGTTAATAAAGTTTTTTTCTTACTTTTTGAGTGTCAGGGGTCAGAGGTCACCCCAAATCTGACAGCTGCGGCCCTTTAACTCATGCGCTGTCTTCCAGCTCCTCAGAGGGCATAGCGACATCGAAGGGCGTGGCCTTGTTAAAGAGGAACTTCAAAGTTGGCTCCACCCACCTCTCCCAGCTGCCACCATTTGGCACGTGCGTAGATGTGCCGACGGGCCGCGCCCGACCTGCGAGTCCTGGCAGAGCTCTGCTGCAGATCTGCGCCCACCTGGAGGGGACTTTGAGGTCCTGCGCATGAGATCTGGGACTTCCATACCTGCTCTGTGCATGTAAAGGGACAGCCCCTTGTGTGAGTGCACATGTGTCCTGCCCTACAGAACATTAGCGCATGCGGAGGGGGGGGGAGGGGGTTGGGGCAAGCGTGAAGCTGCAGAAGGTGCATGCTGAGAGGAGGGGAGAGAAGAGTGACCAAGAGATGAGCTCATTACTGTGCTCCTTCCAATTAAAGACTACGATTTTTCGAGAAAATTACTACTTATAACCCCCAAAACATTATATATATATATATATATATATATATATATATATATACAGTATCTCACAAAAGTCAGTACACCCCTCACATTTTTGTAAATCTTTTCTTCTATATTTTCATGTGACAACACTGAAGAAATGACACTTTGCTACAAAATATTGGGCCCAATTTGGACATTTTCACTTAGGGGTGTACTGACTTTTGTTGCCAGCGGTTTAGACATTAATGGCTGTGTGTTGAGTTATTTTGAGGGGACAGCAAATTTACACTGTTATACAAGCTGTACACTCACTACTTTACATTGTAGCAAAGTGTCATTTCTTCAGTGTTGTCACATGAAAAGATAGAAGAAAAGATTTACACAAATGTCACTGAGGGGTGTACTTACTTTTGTGAGATATTGTTTATATATATCTGCTAAAAATATATATATATTGTCCGCCGGCCACCCCGCGATCACGGGAAAGAGAGCCACAACGGGGATCTGTCAATGTAAACAAACAGATTCCCGTTCTGACAGGGGAGGAGAGTGAGATCTCTGTTCCTAGTGAGATCTCTCTCCTCCTCCAGTCAGTCCCCCCTCCCCCCACAATTAGAACCACCTCCCAGGGAACACAATTAACCCCTTGATCGCCCCCCCTTCCCTGCCAGTGACATTTATACAGTATTCAGTGCATTTTTATAGCACTGATCGCTGTATAAATCTCAATGGTCCCTTAAAGTGTCAAAAGTGTCCGATCTGTCCGCCTCAATGTCGCAGTCCTGCTAAAAACCGCAGATCGCCGCCATTACTAGTAAAAAAAAATTAAAAAAATTAAAATGCCATAAATCTATTCCCTATTTTGTAGACGCTATAACTTTTTTTTTTTTAGCAAAAAGTAAAAAATATTGGGTTTTTTCAAAATTTTTGTTCTTTTTTTGTTTATAGCGCAAAAAAATAAAAGCCGCAGAGGCGATCAAATACCACCAAAATAAAGCTCCATTTGTGGGGAAAAAAAGGACATCGATTTTATTTGGGTGCAACGTCGCACGACCGCGCAATTGTCAGTTAAAGCGACGCAGTGCCGTATCGCTGAAAATGATCTGGTTATAAAGGGGGAAAATTTGTAAGTGTTTAAGGAGCGTTGTGGGGGGGGGGGGGGGGGGCTAAAAAAAACAAAAAATAAAACCTGCTGCGTTGTTTTGGTCCCGGTTGGCTGTGACAGGTCTGTTCCGGTGCCCAGGGAAGGTGCAGACGGCA